>NW_004624775.1:19283506-19304413 GCF_000247695.1 Heterocephalus glaber | reverse complement strand
GAAGTCTTAAAATTAGGTACTAAACATCTTCCAACACTGTTTTTCATTTTCTTTTCTTTTTCTTTTTACTTTTCTAGGTCCTTTGTACTCCTACATAACTTTTCAATTTCAATATCCAATTCTTCATTAATAGCAAGTATACATAGACCTGAATTTTTATATATACCTTGTGTTCTCTAATCCTGCTAAATTCAAATACAAGTTCTCGGGGCCCCTGGAGATTTCTTAGTATTTTCTCTGTAGATGATCATTTTATCTACATATAAAGATTTTGCTTCTACCTTGCCAATCCTATCCTAATTGTGTTATTTTATTGCCAGATTGTTTTGGTTTAGGCCTATGTTTCAAAGTTTAATGGACAGATGAAGAGTAGGCGGATCTGCCCTTGTTCCCCACCTTAGGGAGAAAGCATTGTATCTTCTCCATTCATACAAGGCGTTTTGGCTGGAAGTATGGAATATATGTCTTTGATCTGTTGAGAAGGTTCTGTTCTACTTCAGTCTCCTGATAGCTTTCACCATGAACAGCTGTAGAATTTAGTCTAATACTTTTTCTCCAACTGCTGACAGGATCATATGGCTTTTTCCTTTCCTCTATTAAAATGATGACTTTTAGGGGTAGATCTTCCAATGCTGAACCAACCAACACAGCCATCCTTATAATAAAACCACTTTCTACATATTGCTAAAAAAAAATAAAATAAATAAATAAATAAAAATAAAAAAGGCAGTAACTTCTGAGACCCAGTTGAAGTTACCCACAGTGGTCCATATCAGTGTTCCCTTGGTTAAATTTAGGCACCGTTCCTTCCCACCCATCACACCCATTTGTGAAGTCACATTTCTTTAGCTGTTCCCCTGCCAAGGATCTTTGATGCCCCCCTGAATCCCTCTCTGTCCTTTATAGATTTGGAGTCCGTACCGGACACAGGCCGTTCAATCTTCCCCATAGGAAAATATAAGTCAAAATTGTTTCTCCATTTTCAATTATCAAAGGAGGCACCTTGTCATGCTATGATGCCTTTGTACAGGCCTCCTTCAAAGACTCCTTGTTTTGTTAGCAGTTTTTCTCCTGGAGTTTTTTTTCTTTGTAGCTGCCAACTTCCATTTATTCTTTTCATTCTTTGTCATGTTATAGCTGAGTTTAGGGACTTAGGTTATTCATACATATTTTTTAATCAATATGTGGTTTTCTGCTCTAAACAATATCAAAAAATAGATTTTACTTTTGGCAAGAGAATGAAATGTGATTTATCACTGCAGCCTGGTAAGCTATGTGTATTTGACCATGAAGAATAACATCCACGGTGTTCCTGACTAATAACTTGTCTCAAGTGGAATTCACAGCTCTTGATAAATTAACGATGTTGTCTGACAGACTAATTAAATTGCCATCCTGAGCTCACAGAAAAGCAGTTTTATTCAAAGGGCTCCAATCCTTTGTAGTTCTTAGAAACCAATACTGTACCTTCTTTTTTTTTCCTTTTTTCTGGAAGAAACAGCAAAATGTTGGAGCAGGGAGCAGCTAGCTTTGACCTTTGAGTCCTAGGAACCCATACTTCTATGGTGATGGACAAAGTAGGCTGGGTTACAATAGTCAGTGTCTCAGATTGGGGAGGAAGCCTGTGATTCCTTTCCTTGGAAAAGAGCCCACTCCTGCTCCTGTGACCCCCAGAAGAAGAGTCAAAAAGAAGCACAGAAGAAAACAGAGGTGAGACAATTGTAGCTTTCACCAGACAAATGCTTTGTGACCCTCCGGGCTGGTTTGCCCTTGATGGGTGGCCCTGGAAGGAGCCAAAACCTTCATCACACTAGATGTGGGAGGCAGCACAGAGGCCTTAGCACACACTGGTCCACTGTGACAGTCACTGCCACCACCCCGAACTCTCACCACAAATGTCATCGCAGCCCAGACATGCAGAGAATGGTGACCCTGCAGGACATGCTTGGCCTAGAGGCCAGCAGTGGTGAGTGTTGAGAGAGCAGGAGGGCTGGAGCTCATTAATATTAAGCCTGATCTGTAGGGCAGAACCACTGGGCCCTGAAATGGACGCACCAGACACTGCAGGTCTGGGGAAGAATGTGCAACACAGACCTATGCTTTGTCACCACCTTGTGTCCTCCATCATGCAGGATAGCTGTCTGCCCATCCCTCCCCAAGAGGGAAGGCTATGGGTTCTGGAAAGCACCCTTTAGAGTCTTCTTGCAGAGGAATTTATATTTGCAAATTGTAAAAACACACACTTGGAGCTGTCAGGAGACACTGTGATAGTTAACAAATTGTGTCAAGTTGAGTAAGAAACTCCCAACTAACTTGGCTCAGGATAGTTCTGGGTGTGGGAGACTCATCCTAGGGAGGATTGTTGCCAGAATGGTATAAAAGGGAAAGGAAGAAAGAAGGGTTACTTCTGCTTTTTTGGAGGAGCTTCAGGCTGTGCCTTCACTTGCACGTCAACAGCTGGCTTTCAGCGCAGACCTTCAGCCTCCTGATACGAACTTGCACAGGACACTACCTGGAGCTCCAGCTCTTTGACTGGATCCTTCGGATCTCCAGTGCACAGTGACTGACCTTTTGCATCTTTCTTCACCTGACTCTGTGGGTGGCCAATGGAAGCCAATCTTATTAATTCTTATATATTTGTATATCTTGCATTAAATCTGTTTTTCTAGTAAGCACTGACTGATACAGGCACCTTTCCCATATGAAGCAAACTTACCTATCATGTACACCCACAAAGGAGAGAGAGAGAGGGAAACACCTTGGGATTAAGCCTTTCCAAGCCCAAGGCACCTTCCAACTGGCTGGAGCTGGGCCTATACCCCTGTGAAGCACTGACTTCTACGGCTGCTGAGGCTCCAGACAGAGGAGACCAGCATGTCCACTGACTTCCGGGTCCATGCAGCACCTGAACAGGGCTCTGGGCTTTCCATTCGGGAAAGGAAGTATGAAGATCTCATTGGCATGGCAGAGCGAAGGTAAAAAGAAGCCAGAGCACAGCAGCGAGAACAGGAAGTATGGAACCAGGACCTCTGGACAAATGCCAGCTGAGATTCCTTAGGTCATGTGCAGGTCCCAGGTCCTATTGCCACACCAGGGAGTGGGTCTGACTGCTGAAGGGGAAGCCAGCTCCCCTGTCACTCCTCATAAATTCACCTGTCCTGACTTATACCCAGGGATGTTATTGAGAAAGCTGACTAGGGTTATGGGTACACCAACCATGCCTAACAGCTCAGCCAAAAAAGCTGCTGGTGGCTGAGCTGAATTGGCCTCTTGGGATATGATAAAGTTAATTACAGGAGCAGACAATCCAATTATATGCATTGACACAACCTGTAATGAACTCTGCAATTGCCTGTGGAAGGTAGAATTCTGAATAAGTTACCCAACTCTTCTCAGCTCCAACTTTTCTAGATCTGGAGGGACAGATGGAAACTATCTAGCACAATTGGGAATATGTTCGGGGATGTCCCCTGTAGTGTTTTGTCTCATAGCAAAGTATCATTAACAATCTAAATATGCATCTGCAGGATTAAAATACATGCCTTCAGATGCCACAACACAGAGACACACAATGCATTTGAGATAGGAATGGAACTCGGTTACATGATGACATGTATGCTACAATTCATGTTCCATGTGCATTTACACATACACAGTTACACAGGCAGAATGTGTGCAGTGGCTAGTGAAGGTTGCCTGTGGGAGAGTTTGGGGTATAGGGGGCATAGCAGGGGGAGGAGATTAATTCTAAGGGGCTAAAATGATGTTTTTGAGATGAGATCTTGGTAAATTGGCCAGGCTGGCCTGAAACTCATTATCCTCCAGCTTCAGCCTTGGAGTAGCTGGGATTATTGACGTGTACAACTATAACCAACTTTCCAAGGGGATCTTTACCTGGCACTCACATGTTTCTGCATTGCCCTATCTTTGTTTTACAACAAGAATGTACTATTTTTATAATCTGAAAAGCTCAATTAAATATATTTCTGTTTAAGAAAAAAGTAACTTCCTTGTTTATTTTTTGTGATGATGACACGATGAAGCCAATCACAGGCCTGGGTCACAGAAAGTATTTCACTGATGGCGCCTGTTATGGCAGATTCTCTATTTCCCAGCCCCTTCATCTTTCTAGGGAGACTTTCCCTAGGCTCCCTCCAAATAGCTGCCCCTCATTCTCTGCCCTCCCATTGGACAGCTGCCCTGGAAACACTGTGTCTCGCCTGCTCTATTGCTTCCTCGCATGCTTCCTAAACTCACTCTTTCTTCCTACTGGAATGTTGACCACCCTACTTTCTGCTGGGCACCCCAGATGCCTAGGGTTGCATGCACCCAGGGCCTCCATGACTGTTTGCTAAATGAACATGAATTGACCAATGTCACCTCAGGATGCACTGCAGGACAGGGATGAGCTGATCAGGTGTTGTAGAGCAACAATTCACAAGCACACAGCTCTGACATCAGCCTCTCATGAACCCAGGTGTCCTTGGGACAAGTTGCATTATCCTGGGCAAATTGCTTAAGCTCTCTTGGTCTTAGATTTCCTATCTATAAAATGGGAACAAGAAGTCAGAGTGGTTTTGGTTTCCTAACAAAATGTAGTAACAGAGACCAGATTTTCTTTCCCAGATGGGAAGAAATGTAAACAAATGGTCCTTAGGACACTTGGCAACAAAGGCAGTGACCCCAAAAGGATAGTGTCAGTGAGGGCCCACTAGACCCCCTCTGACAGCATGGGGTAGTATCCAGATGGGACTCACATGGAACCTGATGGATTTCCTGAACTGTGGAGATGGAGATGGCAGGGAGAAGAGTAAGTGGTCACAGGACAGGACCAGGGAGGAGTGAGAGTCACACAGAGGTGTGGCTGGAGGCCTGCCAAGTGCTCAGTTAGCAAGACCTGCTGTGGCAGGTGGTTCAGGGAAACCACCAGAAAGGAAGAGCAACACAGTGCTGGGCAGAGTGTCCACTCCCACCCACCCACCAGGCTGGATACACTTGCAAAGCCTCGGTGCTGCCCAGTGCGGGGAAACAGATCCAAATATGGCATCACTCCCATCCTTCCTCAACAATATTCAAAGCAAGACCTGAAAACGTCTTACCAGTCCTCCAGCATGGCTGAAAAGTGTTTCTAGAAGCCAGGTGTCATGGCATGCATCTGTAATCCCCGCATTGTGGGAAGCTGAGGCAGGAGGATTATAAATTCAAGCCCAGATGAAGCAAGTTGGCAGTGTAGCTCAGTGCTAAGGCCCTGGGATCAATCTCCAGTACTGAAAAAAAAATCTAGAACTACAAAATTATCCATTATCTAACAAGGTAAAACTTGCAATGTCTAGTACCAGTGATTATTACATATGTTCAAAGAAGAAAGAAAATATGACTCACAGGGCAAAGAAAAGTCAATCAAAACTGATCTCAAATAGACATAGATATTAGAAATAGCAAACAAGGACATTAAAACCATTATTACAATTCCAATCCATATGTCATGGAGTTGAGTGGAAACAGAGAGAGAGAGAGAGAGAGAGAGAGAGAGAGAGATGCTATCAAACTTTCATAGTTTTCAACAAGCCAGATACCAACTGAAAGAAAAAGAAGAGATGCCAAGGTACATTAAAATCAGATTGCCAGAAACCAATATTAAGAGAAAAATCTTAAAGCAGTCAGAGACTAAAACAAATGTTGTCCACAGAGGAATAAAGGCAAGGATAAGAGCTGTTTTCACATCAGAAAAGTGCAAACAAGGAACTGATAGAGCAACATCTTCAAAGTGTTGAGAAAAATTGTCAAGCTAGAATTCTATACCCAGCAAGAGTATCTTTCCAATATGAAGGTAAAATAAAGTAATTTTTATGAATAAAGAAAGAATTCATCACCAGCCTACTTGCATTGCAAAAAGCATTAAAATCACTCAGGTAGAAAGAAGTAATGCCAAATGGAACTACAAATCTATAAAGGAAATGCAGGGCCAGGAATGCAGCTCAGTGGCACCACACCTGCCTGGCAAGTGCAAGGTCCTGAGTTTTGTTCCTAGTACTGGGGGGAAAAACCACCTATAACAGAAGTGCAATGAAAGTAGTAACTGTATGGCTAATATGCAAGGATTTTTCAATTTTAAAAATGTCTTTAAGAGATGACTGTTTAAATAAAAACAATGCCAATGTAGCTTGAAGCTTAAAACATAGGAGAAAAGTAGAAGTATGACAATAATAGCACAAAGACTGGGAGGGGAAGAATGGAAGTGTGCTGATGTGTACCTACACTGAAAGTGTGCATACTCTAGGTAACATGAATAAAATTGCTTGAAGTTAGAGTGCAATGAGTTAGAGATATATTCCTTGAACCCTAAATCTACCACTAAAGCTGGGCATGGTGGTGCACACCTGTAGTCAGAAACTCAGGAGGTTGTGAAAGAATTGCTTGAGCCCAGGAGCTCAAGACCAGCCTGGGCAACATAGCAAGGCCCTGTCTCCAAAAAATGCTTAAATTAAATTGAAAAATAAAACCAATCCACCACTAAAATAACAAAACCAAGAGTAATTGTTAATAAGCCAGGAAAGAACAAAAATGGAATAATAAAATTATCCAACAAATTCAAAAGAAGGCAGAAAGAGAAAAGAAGGAATAAAGGACAGGACAAATTAAAATTTAAAAAGTGAGATCTAAACTTAGTATATAAGTAATTATAATGATTGAATTATGTAATTAATTGTATTGAATTATATAAGCAATTATATTGATGTAAGTGGTCCAGACCAGTGGTGGCGGACCTATGGCATGCCTGCCATAGTGGGCTGTTTGTATCATGTAAAGCTCTAAAAGGTTCACCATCACTGGTCCAGACACTCCAATTAAAAGATATGTTGCCAGGGCCGGAGATTTAGCTCAGTGGTTCCAGCACCTGCCTCAAAAGCTCAAGGACCTGAGTTCGATCTCCGGTACCAAAAAAAAAGAAAAGAAAAGATATGTTGCCAGATTGGCCCAGCTATACACTACCTACAAGGAGTATACCTTAAATAATAACATGAACAGGCTAAAAGGATGGAAAAAAATAAATCATAAGGAAAATTAAAAAGTATTTTGAACTGAATAAAACCAAAAATGTACCAAAATTTGTGGCATGTTTGCTAAAAGGTATTTAAAGGGAATTTTAATGCATTAAAACAATTAAAAAAGAGAAAATCTCAAACTAATGTCTTTTGTTTTTACATTAAGAAACTAGAAAAGAAAAAAAAAGGCGAGTTAAACACACAGTAGCAGAAGAGAGGAGATAATACATTAGAGTAGAAATCAATAAAATAGAAAACAGATACAATTGAGAAAAATCAATAAAACCAAAAGCTAATTCTTTGAGAGGATCGATAAATTTGACCAATCTCAAGTCAGATTGATCAGGAAGAAAAACAGAAGACACAAATTCCCAAAACCAGGAATGATGGAGATGTCCACAAACTACAGTTATTAAAAGGATAACCAGGGGATATTGCTTATTAGTATATAACACAGAGCCATGAACTGTTTGGCATAAGCAACAGAAATTTGTCCTCTCCCAGCGCTTGAGCCTGGAAGTCCACGATCAAGGTGCCGGCAGTCACCGTCCCTCTGTACTCAGGAAAACCCTCACATATCTTCTTCCAGCTCTGGGGAGGCTGCAACTCATGGCGCTCCTTATCTTGCAGCTGCATCGTTCCAGTCTCTGCCTCTGTCTCCAAATGGCACCATCCCTGTGTGCCTATGGACCTGTGTCCCAATTTCCCCAATTTCCCACCGGGCACATTAGATGTGGGGCTCACCTAATCCATGTTACCTAATTACATCTTTTTTGGTGGTACTGGGGATTGAACCCAAACAAAGGCTTTGCACTGAGCGACATCCCCCAGCCTTTTTTATTTTTTGAGACAAGGTCTTACTGTGGTGATAAATTGCCCCAGGTGGGTTTATAATTGCAATCCTTCTTCCTTATCTTCCCAGAGTGTTGAGAGTACAGGTATGTATCACACCTGGATAGACACTATCACTAAATAAGGTCACACTCTGAGGTTCTGGTGACACGAATTCTTTGGGAGACATTACTCAACCCAATAGTGTTATGTATAACTTTATGCTAATAAACTCAATAATTTAGATGAAATTCTCAAATTCCTTATGATACACAAACTACCAAATCTTACTCAAGAAAAAAATATTTAGGCCAAGGAGCATTAGTAAAGAAATTAAAGTCATATTTTAAAACTTCCCTACCAGGAAAAAAAATCAGCACTCAGGGCCAGATGTCTTCAGTAGCAAATCCAGTGAAGGAAATAATGGCACCAAGTCCGCCAGCTCCTCCACCAGTTGCACCAGTTTCACAAGTGAGGGGTGGAAATCATCCCTCCACTTATTCCACGAACTTGGTCCTGATTCTAAACTCTCATACCAGAACCAGGTAAAGAAAACAACAGACACATGTCTCTCCTACTACAGAGGCAACTTTCTTAACAAAATTTTACACTTGATCTTAGCCAAAAGGCCAAGAAGCTCTTAATAAAATTTTAGTTAATTGAATCCAAAATATTTAGAAAGTTGCATTCATCATGACCAGGTGGGGGTAACCTCAGGAACACATGGTTGGTTAGTATTTGAGAAGCAACTGATATGATTCACTATACCAACAAACACATACAAAGTTCCGTGTGAACCATCACCATAGCCCTGGTAAGGCACAGAATCCCTGAAAGATTCCCAAGTAAGTTTGGGGTGACTGCATCCTGTACCCCCACTGAAGATGTGAAGTCTACACTCTCCTATTAGGCATCTCTAGAGGTCCTACAGTCATAAGACCTAGGACCCCATCATTGCTGAGATTCATGGCTATGTGAAGCCAGAAAGTTGGGGTCATGCTTAGGAAACAGCTCTCCATGTGATCAGTAACCCTTTATTCTGTTCCTTTCCAGGTTTTCTTCTAATAATGCAAGGGTCAGACCACCTCACCCAGTATAGTGTGGCAGTCTAGATTGGGCTCCAAGGAATTCAAGAGACCTTTGCTCAAGTGCTTGCCCCAGGGTATCTGAAACCTTGCTTCAGGGATTGATCTGCTATTTAAAAACCCACAACTTTCACTCTGGAGTCTTTTCACAAAAGTTGTTCTTTTTTGACTAACAAATGAGAAATCCCAGCTCCTTACTTCTGTGATTCTGTGGGTGGTAAATACTGAAGAACCAAGAGAGGACAGAGTCAGAGAGAGATTCATCAGGAATCCAGCATGGAGCAGAGGAGTAGGGCCTGGGTCCCATAAATAAAGGCCCTGGGATGATCTGGGGGCAGAGTGAAGGCCTGGGGTCCAGGACAGATGGTGGGAACACTGACTAGGAACATACTGTTTCAAGGCTGGAAATAAACTCCAGTTAGTGCTGTGTCTACTAGTCAGTGAGTAGCTCCAACGCTTCCCAGCAGGGCACCCACAGGCCCTGTCATAACTCCCAACTCTGTGATCTTTTCTTTTCTCTCTTCTTTCTTCTTTCCTCTTTCCTCTTTCCTCTTTCCTCCTCCTCCTCCTTCTTCTTCCTTTTCTCCTCCTCCTCCTCCTCCTCCTCCTTCTTCTCTCTCTCTCTCTCTCTTCTTCTTCTTCTTCTTCTTCTTCTTCTTCTTCTTCTTCTTCTTCTTCTTCTTTTTTGTTTCTTTCTTTTTTTCCACTGGGGGTTGAACTCACAACTTTCACACTGAGCTACATCCTGAGCTCTTTGTTTATTTTTTATTTTGAGGTAGGGTCTCTCTAAGTCGCCTAGGAGGAACTCAAACTCGTGGTCCTCTGCCTTAGCCTCCCAGAGTGCTGGGATTACAGGCCTGCACCACGATGTCTAGCTGTGTGCTTTTCTTACAGAGACCCATAGAATTTGGATCTATGACCAAGTATTGATATTAAAGGCATTGTTTTCTTAAAAGCATCTTTTCTTTGCAACATTTTTTTCCTTCCTGTTTTTTCAGACCTTTATGTTCTATCCACTGAGGCCAAGTCTGTGTGTGTGTGTGTGCATATGTGTGTATGTGTCCAGGTGTGCATGTGTTTTGTGTGCCTATGTACACACTTGTGTGTGTTCACACACCTGGCTGGGTGTGGCAGGAGTATTAGCGAGTGTGTTGCCGTTGAAACTGCATGCATTTTTAGGTCTTCACATGCACATCCTCCACATGTGTTTTCTTCCAACTCAAGAAGGTCCAACCCAACTCTACAAGCCCCCAGCCACTCCCCCAGAACAGCCCAATCATTCCACTCATCCTGGAAATGGCTCTAGACATAATTAAGGCACTTTTTTAAGGTCCCTGAACATTTTTGTCTCTCCCAATAACATCTTGGAAATGGCCCAGAAGCTGATGGAGTTACGTAGGGAATAGGATCCGTGGTATGGTCACATTCCAAAGATGCCTGTTAATGTTTATCACAGCAAGAGAAAAAAAAAAAGTCCTGGGCAGGGGATTTAGCTCAGTGGTTTCGCCACCTGTTGCGCAGGCACAAAGACCCGAGTTCAATGCCCAGTACCAAAAAAAATAAATCCTGGCTTCTGCAGCCCCTGCCCATCACCAGCCCTTGGTGGAAGATGCCCTGAGTGGCTGGATGAAGCCTGGATGACCACACAACACAACACTGTTCTTCTAGCAGGCTGGGACCTAGTCAGCATGTTCATTTGGGGCAACTTTAAGTGACTCCTCCTCCCACAGAAAAAGTCAGCTGGATCTCCTTGGATCTCAAAAATATGCTTCAGGGCTGGGGATTTAGCTCAGACTTTCCAGCGCCTGCCTCGAAAGCGTAAGGTCCCGAGTTTGATCCCCGGTACCAAAAAAAAATATGCTTCATCCCAGAATGTCTCTTAGCAAATGAGAGCTGATGAAGAGTGTTTCAAAGTGGTAAATTCAAGTGCACGTTTGCTTCCTGGGGCCTCTTCCTGGCTGTCATTGCTGGGTTAATGGGAGCACTGAGCTGAAAATCCAGCATTAGCCTGCTCTCATCCCACTGCTCATCCCCACAGCCACAGTCCAGCTCTGCTGGGCTGGGAACTGATAAGAGAATCAAAGCTTTGCTTTAGGATTTTGTTCCTGACTCTGGGGGACTGGAAAATATGATAGGCACAAAAAATAAGAGCATCCCTAAAATGTCTCTAGGGCGGAACCCTGCCTCTCAACCCCCATCTGCCCAGACGCTTTGAATTGAATGCTCAGGTTCAGGTTCACAGTCCTGGGGACTGGACTGCATCTACTGCATCTTCACGGCTGGCCGAGAAAGGACTGATCTGCAGCTCAACAAATCCCACAGTCAGGACACAAAAGCAAACCTTTCCCACTACTTGATGCAGCCACCACCTCTAATTTCATTAAGCAAGTTACAAATACTGCTTTATCTTTGAATAACGCAGGAAATTACGCTCATCAATTCAATTAGCTGACATTATCATGTACTCAGTGTGTTCCAGAAACTCTTGTTCAGTGCTTTGCATTTAATCATAGGGTGAGGGAAACAGAAGGATGAGGGAGTACTGACACTAAGTCACATTCCCTGCAGTGTGGCACTCAGAATGACCATTAAGCAGGATTTTTGCTTGTGCAAAGGGACAGCTAGGAGAGTTGTAAGGGGTTCCTGGTGGTGGGAGGGAAGCCCTGACCTGGGGAGGTGCACCCTGCCCGGAGCCTCTGGATTGGCGGGTAGGCTAGCCTGCAAGGCAGACTCTATCTGCACTGGAGCCCATCTGGGAGACCTGGCTGCTCTAGAGAACGTAGGGGACGGTGGCCAGAGGGAGACTGACGTACAGCAGGATGCTGAGCGGTCCATTTCTTGAAGCATCCTGTCCTCTGATGCCAATAACCCTCTGCTACCCTCAGCTTTTATGACAGGCACACTAGACACTACAGTTGCTAGCACCTGGGCCCAGTTGGTGTCAGAGGCTGTGCAAAGGGGACAGGGGCAGGCAGCAAGCACCCCTGAACTCACTCAGAGCTGCAGTCAGGGCACGAGGAAGGGAGACCAGAGAGAAGGAGAACAATAGGCCACCCTCCTCCCCAGACACCAGCCAGGCCAGGTTGCCAGTTTGGCATTCTAGGAAGGGACATCTGGAGTAGGCAGAAATGACTGTTGTTGTAGAATTCCAAGTGACAGGAGAAACCAATAGGAATCAGGAAGATTTATTTCAGGTTTTAGGTGAACACTGGTTCACTGGACTCCTGTCCAAAGGAAGAACTACAAAGAAAGAGAAGTTTCAGTTTTTATATGTTAGTCAAAGTGCAGCGGTCTTTCTAGTGATGTAGCAAGTGAGTTTATCAGAGCAGGACAAGGGCAGTTTTGTAGTTTAGCCTCGTAAGAAGACAGTGTCTTATGAATCATATGAGAATAGGGTGTTATAAACTTTGTTTACAGGACATAGTTGTCAATTTTATCTGCACCAGAACAAAGAGTTACAGCTACAAGAAAGTTACAGCTACAAGGGAGTTATAGCTACAAGGATGACAACGGGGTAATGGGGGGGGCTACCCAAGGCTGGGAAGAACTTGTTTTTTTTAAAAGTCCTGCTTCATCTGGAATCTTTTAGGGGCCGGGGATTTATCTCAGTGGTTTTTCTGGCTGCTGCACAAGCGCAAGGACCCGAGTTCGATCCCCAGTACTAAAAAAATAATAATAATAAATAAATAAATAAAGTCCTGCTTCACTGTGGCAGAGCCCTAACCCTCCCATGGTCACATCCCAGGAGGGAACCCACGGTTGTACAATGGAAGGATGTGAGGCTGAATCCCTGGGAAGGGTTCCTAGAGGAGGTGTTGGGCAAGTTGTTGCTGAAGCTGACACGGGAATCAGAGGAGTACAGGCACGTGTAGCCATAGACACTGCTGGGCAGCATGTCAGTGCCACCACCAGCTCTGTAGTATGCAGGCTCCATGCTTCTCTCTCTGTCACCTGCTTCATGTCTCCCATGAGGCCTCCTCAGATGATTCACAAAGGTGGTGCCCTGAATCCTGTGCTCCCCAAAAATGCACCTCCCAGGCAGGAAGCTGCCCAGCCAGATACCAACTCAACTGTGCTCTCAGGTTCTGCCCAGTGTCCTCTCTCTCCTCCCCACTGTCCCACAGGCTGTTGTGGAGAAGTGTTCCTCACCTCGCTCTGAACCTGCTTCTGCCCTGTGCACCCACCTCCTGGTCCAGTGGCTCCTCCTCTCGTGGGTCAGTGACTCCCAGAGGTGACTAGGTCTTAGCTCATCACTTTCCTGTAGGGGCGAGGCCAGACCCTGTGGGGCACTTTGGGCAGGAGTAGACCCTGAATCAGAATGCTCCCAGGGCCAGGTGCTGCTGTTTGTGCCACATCCACTCAGGGAGGCCAAGTGCAAAATTCCTATGGCCACTGTAACCCTGTCCCCATGGTGGCAAGACAGCTGGCCATGCCTAGGGCATCTCTGGTGTCAAGGGAGAAGAGGCAGTGGGAGCTGGGACAGCTGCCCCTAAAGAGAGTCTCCCCGACAGCCCCAGAACAAGCCCCCACATACTTTCCTGGCTGGAGCAAGTTCCCCATGGCAGTTGTAATCTCTTCAATAGAGATCATCAAAAGGAAGTTTGGCGTAACGGTGGATGCCTGTAATTCCAGCACTCTGAGAGGCTGATTTAGGAGGATCATAAGTTTGAGCCTAGCTGGCAGGTTAGCAAAACCCTATCTCAAAGTAAAAAATTAAAAAAAGGGCGAGTGTGAATGTGAAGACCCTGGGTTCAATCCCCAGTACTGGGGAAAAAAAAAAAGAGGAAAGGTTAGAAAGCGTTCTGACAACTCATGGGCCACAGTGGCGGAGCATTTGAAAGTGGAAAAGAGCTTGTCTAGAGGTTCTTGGGAGCCCCTGTAGTCATTTAGGAGATAAAATTCAGATTTGTAGTTCATTTCAGATGTTCCGTTGCCATAGTGTTTAGTAAATTGGAGTTAATACATACACATTGGTGTTCCACAACTGTCATGGTTCTCTTCACCATGCTTGGGGATGCAACTCGCTCCTTCCTCCACAGGAGCCTTGGATTCACTGCCAAGGAAGCCAGAGCCAGTCTCCCTTAGATGGTGCTAGGGACATAAAGAGAGGGGAGGAGGGCAACGGAGGCATCTCCTGTACCTTCCCTCTATATTCTCTAGTTGTTATTATTGTCCTTTTGGTCTACATTACAGAAAGACTGCAGGAAAAATAGCTGGGCTGTGTGAACAATCAGAAACAACAGAAGAGGTGGCAACTCACTTCCACTTTGGGTCTTAAAGTTCGTGCTGCCATCTTGGACCTCAATCTACTCTTGTTATCTTCCTTTGGGGGAAATCACCTCCCACACTGGTGATAGTCAAAGACAGCAGCCTCCATCTGCAGCAGAATAAATACCCCACCTGGCCGGTACTGAGCTGACAACAGCCCTAGCCTCCTGAGAAACATGAACTAGCATCACCCCAGTAGGCCACTCTCAGAACCTAGCCTTCAGAACCATGTGGTAACCAGTGTTTCTCATTTTCAGATGCCAGAAGTTAAGGGTCATTTAGCACAAGGCAATAACTAACTATAATACAACTATAAAGGAGAAAAATAACAGAATTATCTTGTGAGAGGCAGAAAAAGCATATGAAAATATTTAGTGCATATTTATAATTTTTAAAAATCTCTCAGCCAGCTAGGAGGAGCAGGCGATGTCTTTATCTGTGAAAGACTCTTGCCACAAAAACTGAAAATCACAGTTGATGGTGAGATGTTAAACCGTTTCCCTCCGAAATTAGAAATGAAACAAGGATGCTTGCTATTACCACTTTAGTTCAACATTGTTCTAGATGTTCTAGTCAGTGAGGAAAAAAATACAAATTAGGTGGAAAAAATTTAACTGTCATTATTTCCAGATGACATGACTGTGTGATTCATAGGAAATCTAAAAGAATCTACAAATAAGCTGTTAGAATTAATATTTATCAAGCTTTCTGGATCAAATGCCAAAACATAAATTGAATTCTATATAGCAGTATCGAATATACAAGAAGAAATTTAAAATATCATTTAAAAATCAAATACCTGCAAGTAAATCGAAGAGAAGGTATGCAAGACCTCTCTCCACAGTGAATTATAAAGCATTATTAAAGGAATTTAAAGAAGACATACGTATATAAACCATATTCATGAATTGGAAAGTTGATATCAGTTTCCCACAAATAGGTTTGTACATTCAACACAATCTAGTTCAAACAGTAGGAGCATTTTTGAGAGACTGGATAAGTTGGTGATAAAACATACATAGCAATGCAAAGGGCTACTAATGGGTAAGATAATCTTAAAGAAAGAACAAAATTGGAGAACTTAGTCACCAGAAATAAAGACTTCTTATAAAGCTATAGTAATTAAGACAACTAATGGGTAGATCAATGGGTCAGAAGAGTCTAGAAAGAACCTCACATACATTTCAACATCTGATTTATGCCAAAGGTAATATTAAAAACCAATGTAAAAATGATGATCTTTCCATTAAATGATACTGGATCAATTAGCTCTCGTACAAAATAGACAAAAATTGACCCTTACTTCAAATACAAAAAATCAGTCCTAGGTGGGTTTAAATATAAATACAAAAGGAAACCTTCTAGGATGGTGCTGTCCATAGAAATGCAATGCAAACACATATTTAAGCTGTATGTGTAATTTTAAATATCGTAGCAGTCACATTTTTTTAATTGGAAATTTGCGCCTTTACATAATCTCTCTTGGTTCTTATTTTTCCCCTTTCCGCTGCCCTCCCTTCAACCCCTCCATCCCTCCCTATTTACAAAGACTTTGTTTCCATTTTTACATTTTCTCATATTGATTCCATTTCCTTCTTTCCTTTCCCCTACCCCTCCCACTTCCCCTTCCCCTTTGCCCCTTTTCTTCCTATTTCACATTATCTATTATAACTTTTAGTCCTTATTTACACTTTCAGTTTCTCGCAATAGAGAAACTATTTGGTATTTACACATGTGTGTCCTATTTATTTCACTTAAGAGTATTGCCTCAATGAGCATCCATTTAGCAATAAATGTCTCTAATTTCTCATTTTTTATGGCTGAGTAGTACTCCATTTTATTAAAAAACCCACATTTTCTTTATTCAGTCTCCAGTTGGTGGGCATTTGGGCTGCTTCCAAATTTTAGCTATTACAAATTGTGCTGCTGTGAACATGGCTGCACATGTATCACTGTGGTATGATTCTTTTAATTCTTTGGGAGCAGTCACATTTTTAAAATTAATAAGAAGCCAACTAAATCTATTTTAATATAAATTGTATTTAACTCAGTGCATCCAAAACATTATCATTTCAACATGTAACTAATGTAAAAATTACTAATAAGATATTTTACATTAATTTATTCATGTTGTTTTTGAAATCTAGTGTATATTTTATACTCACAATTCATCTCAGTTTGGACTAGACATATTTCCATAGCCACATATCGCTAGTGGCTATTGTATTAGTACAGTTCTATAGAACATAATTTGCATAATAACTGAGCAGGCAGAAATTTCTTAAGACACACGTACACACGCACACAGAGTTTAAGTATAAATACAGAGAGGTTAAAATAAAAAAGGATCTTGTTCACCAGCTTGTGCTTTGAGCATAGTGTAAGGAGTCCCTAACAAGACTATTTCCATCTATTCAGCTGCTGTTAACAAAATGCTAGGAACTGGACAGCATATCCAACTAACATATTTCACAATTGTGAAAACAGGAAGTTCAAGATCAAAGAGGCAGCAGATGCTGTGTCTAGTGGGGCCTGCTTCCTGCTGCATCTTCCTAAGGCAGGGTGGGGAGGGGAGAGATGCTTTCTGTTCTCTTCTTTTAAGGACATTAGAACCATGATGAAGCTTCACCCCAAATACCTAGTCTAAAGCTTATCATCCCCAAAGGACCCATCCCCAAGTAACATGGAGCAAGGGGGAGGACACAAGTGCTCAGTGCACAAAAGATCTGTGGGACTGGGAGCCTATGAGTGAGAAAGGAGTGTAATGTCTCCTTTTCAGTTCTGTACTTGGGATCTCAGGTGCAAACAAAGTTAAGTGAGAAAATTTCCTAGAATATCCAGAGGAGCATTATCCATAATAGTACAAACTGGAAATAGCCCAGTGTGCAGCAGCAGCAGAGTAGATGGATCAATATATTCACACACAGATGATGAGCGTAGAAAACTGCAGCTATCAAGGAGCAGTGTGAATGACCCTCTCTGGAGCAGGATGTCGAGTATAATGCATTTATCTATACAAAGGAGAAAGAGATGTAGAAAATCATCCAAAATGGCAAGGAGTGATTAAAGATATAGAAACCAAAGTTCGAAAGAATAAATAATTCCCAATCCTGGTCTTGAAAAGGACCAACAGATGGCTAACTTTTATGAATGTGGTTTGGGAGGAAGGAAGGTAGGAGAGATGGAAGAAGTAAAGAGAAAGGGAAGGGGGAAAAGGGGGAAAAATCAACCAAGGTATCGCTGGTTAATGCTTTGGTAACAAACTGGAATGCCTAGGGAAATATAGATGACTTTCAATATAACATATATTAGGTGAATGAAGATCTACTGCCAAAAAAATTACTAGAAACAAATGGCTTTCACCTTTGGTTCTAGTCAACTTTTAAAGAGCAGATAATTCTAAGCTTTAGAAAAGACTCACGGGTTCCTAACTTCTTTTATACAACTAAGACAAAACCTTGATACAGTACAAAAAGAAAAAGCCTAATCTCATTTATGAATATGAAGCAACAATTATGATACAATATTAGCAATATTATAATATTGCTTTGCATCAGAAATACACTAGGACCATGCAAGCTTTTGTCTAGAAAAAAACACACACAGGTGTACATGCAAACACACGTAGAATCAGGTTTGTACTGATGGCCCTGTGGGGATAAACATGGTATTGGCAAGTGAAAAGAGTATAGTACTGTAGAATAATTCTATTCTACTAAAGATAAATGTGCCAATCAGGTTCCATTTCTGTTACCAACACCTAAGATAATCAATTAATAAAGAGGGAAGGCTTATTTGGGGTGAAAGAGTAGGAAGTTTTGGTCCATGATTGGTGGCCCTGTTGCTTTGAGCCAATGATAAGGCAGCAGCTCATCATGGCAGGGAGCTGGTGATAAGCAAAGCTGCTCATCTCATGACCGGGAAGCAAGAACCAGAAAGAGATCTGGGGTCCTACAATCCTACCCACAATGACCTGAAGCTCTCCCCGATCTTCGCCTCTCAAGATTCTCATTCCCGATGGCACCATGCTGAGCATTAGGCCTTTAACACAGGAGCCTTTGGGGGACACAAGATCCAAACTATAGCAACAAAGAAATAGAGGTAACAAAAGGTCACATGGGGACTTTTGTCACATACTTCCTTTTTTTTAATGTCATATACTTTCAAATCATATGTAACAAAGAACAAGGGTCACAGAAGATATAAAAAGAATTTAAAAACTGAAAGAAGGGACAGAATTGTAAAGTCACAGCATTGGAGAGAGCCGCCATCTTTCTGTGATTTCCCTTCTCCACTTCATGGGGATGCCACTGAGAGGCTCCTTCATCCCCATAAGACTCAGGAGAGTTGCCGGGTCCTGAGGGCCTGACCACCTGCCGGGAGACAGAGAGAGGCATGTGGAGCCAGCCCGATGCACACCGAATGGGATGTTGCAGGCCCAGGGCCAGGGAATACCTTTCCACTATGTTTGTGTATCTCCCACCAGGGTTGTGGCCATTTGCCTGATGTGGACACAGGAAAGAGGGAGAGAAAGAAGTTGACTTTGTGTTGGGAAGAGGGCCAAAGGGCCAGATGGAGACTGTAAGGGGCCAGATGGAGGAAGCAATCTCAGCCTGGAATTTTTCAGAAGGAATCCTGTCCAGGGGTATCCCAAGTGAGTGGCCTGTTGCAGACAGGGAGTGGATGCTGGCCTACTGCCGAGGTGGTGGGAGCAGCCAGCATGGAGGTGAGGCTTGGCCTACACCACCATGCCCACAGCCTGAGTTGGCAGGAGCCTCTGAGGAGCCCACAGACCACATGGAGTAAAAGGCCAGGTGGCCATCCCAGCCAGACAGGAACTCCCTCTGCCCACCTTGCCCTGGGCCTCTCGCTCTGGAGGTCAGCACCAATAGCCAAAAGTGGGGGCCCAAAAGGAGAAGGAGAGGGAGGAGAGAAGAGTTAACCTCACCTGCCAAAGGCAGACATCCCTGCCCCTGCAGGTAAGCTGAACTTCGGATGAAAATGGATTAAAATGGGAAATTCTAATTTTTTTAATAAAGACTGAGTTTTGCTATATAAATGGTTATTTGTGTACCTGGCCAGGTCATAGGGTCCACTGGAGTGTCCGTCCCATTAGTGGTAGGGCACAGAGTTCTTCCACTGTGAAGGAATGGTGGGGTTCAGATGATTGGTCTCGAATCACACCCCACAGGCCATGCTGGCATAGTGAGCCAGAGGCAAACGCAGAGCCTGTCGTGTGCATGTGCGTGTGTGTGTGTGTGTGTGTTTCTGGGAACAAGGAGGGAGGAGAGAGGGCATGGGTGGAGGGGAGGAGGGTGAAGTGTGGGTAGAGCGCGTGAAGCAGGGAGGCTGGCTCTGTGGAAGACACTGGAGCCACCTCACGCTCTGCCCAGGGTCAGTTGCACTGCTGTTTCTGGAACTGCTGAACCCAGAAGGTGAGAGCAGGGACCAGGGCCCCTGGCATCCACCTGGCTGCTCTCAGAGCTAGTGTCAGCCTCACCCCACACAAGGACAGCTGGTGCTCAAGGCTAGCAGGGCAATGGGTTGTGGCCATATCAGAGGTCCCTTCCTCCTGAATGCTGAATACTCATCTTGATCGGAAAAGCCCAGGATTCTCTCCTCAATGTCCTCTGTGCCCCACAGCACCTTGATTCCTAACAAACAGCATTTCAGAGTCTATTAAAATGTTATGTTTTTGGATGTTTCTTAGAAATAGAAAGCAAGGGCCTTAAGGAAAGGTACAATTCATGTGCATCTTGGCATGTTCAGTAATTGGCCTATAGTTAGTGACACTGTTGACATTGAACTTTGCCCACACAGGTTCCTGCTGGAAGACTTGAATCCAATTCAGGGAGAAGCAGTGACCATCATACTTCTGGCAGAACCTCCCAGAACAAGCCATAGGACTGCAGTGCTCTGCTCTCCTGCAAAGTCAGATATTCCAGGGCCGTGTCAGCTGCCTGGTGCTGACACTATTGTTTTGGGTTCTTTCCTCCACTAGAATATAAGCTCAATCACATTGCCTGACATGTCTACAGTTATCCTCAGTACCCAGAGCAGTGCGTAAGGGGATAGAACAAAGGGATAAATGGATGGATGGAATTGTTCCAGATGAAGGTTTGCCTGGCACTAGTCCTGACAGCCTGTATCTATGTCAGATACCAGGGATTCAGAGAAGAGCAAAATGCAGGTCTTGTCCTCAAGATGTCACCATCTGGACTTGGGAAGATGGGACAGAGACAGACAGGTGGACATATAACTGTGGAACAGAAAAGCATTGCAGAAGTTCTGAGTGGGGAAGCAGGTGCCCTTGGCTCCAGACAGCTGGAGGGCTTTCAGGGAGGGGCAGCTAGGGCAGTGGACTGTCCAGTCCTTCCCATGTCCTCTGATTCTGTGTCCAGGGCCTACACAGGCCCAAGGGTCCAACCTAGTCAGAGGGGCTACTTTGTTCCCTGACCTGAAGGGCCATGAGAACCCAAGGCATATCACTTCAGGGCAACACAAGGCCACTGACTCCTGCATGGCCTGCTCATCTCTGAGGCCTGAATTCTGGAATCCTAACCCCCCTGACCAGGCACTGAGGACAGAGTGGGATTCATCAGTGTTGGGAGCCCAGTGGAAATGCTGGAAGTTTGTTAGGCAGTACCACAGGTAGGTCTTTGCCACAGGGTCCAGGG
>NW_004624775.1:19064194-19282600 GCF_000247695.1 Heterocephalus glaber | reverse complement strand
CGAATAGTTTCTCTCTGGTGTGAGAAACTGAAAGTGTAAATAAGGATGAAATGTATAATAGATAATGTGAAATAGGAAGAAAAGGGGCAAAGAGAAAGAGAAAGTGGGAAGGGGAAGGGACAGAAGTAAATACAAGAAAAGGAAAAAATGGAAACAAAGTCATTGTAAAGAGGGAGGGTTGAAGGGGGTGGAAGATTTGAAGAGAGGGCAAGGGGATGGGGAAGAAAATAAAAACCAAGATATATCATGTACAAGTACAAATTTCCAATGATGAATGTCATCATATTGTATACCTAAAATGTACCAGTTAAAAAATAAAATGAAAAAAGAAATTGAAGATATAAAAAAGAAAAAGATTAAAGCAATGTCTGAAATGTAAAGATTCATATGAAATTAATGCAATTTTAGACACAGCAGAAGAAAAAAAATCAGTGTACTCAGAAAGTCTTAACAAAAAACCACCCCCCACCCAAATAAGGTGAGAGAAAAGAAACTGAAAGCAATGAACAACGTATCAGAGACCTGTTGGAAAATTAGTGTAACACACAAGTGACTGGAGTCACATTTAGAGATGAGGAGGAAGGGACAGGAAAAAAATGCTAAAAATTTTTCAAATTTGATGGGAGTTATAAACCCAGAGATCTGTAAAGAGCAAGAAAACCCAAGCAAGAGAAATGCAAGGGAGAAGAACACACATCCACACCCACACTCAAAAGATGAGCACTGGTTTGTGGTCCAAGGCTCCTGCAAGCATGCGGGACCCACCAAGGCCCAGGTGCCAATGGAAGTTGATAGTGTTTGTCCCCAGGGCGGACAAACTCTGCCCTCCTTTGGGAAATCAAACTGGTCAACTTGCAATGGGTGCTGCAACAAAAAGCCCAGAAGCTCTCAGATCTCCTCCTGCTCCAGGTTATAGAAGCTTCCAGCACAAGTGTACCTCTGTCTTCTGGGGGAAGCTCGCAGCCCCAGTTCCCTGTAGTTTTCCCCATGACAGTGCTAGAAGCCAGTTGCAGAATCCCTCCTGAGATCCCAGCTCTCCGGGTTCCCTAAAGTGGCCCCTCCCTCTCACCCTCTAACATGTGTCTTTGCCACATCCCCAGCAGGTATCAGCTCTTTCTCATCAGTTCACAATGAGGCAGAAGTCGCTATGGCAAAACACAGCTCCCTGGCCCTGCGCTGGGCAATGCCCAGTCCAGGGACACCTCCCTGTCTCCCCAGTGTCAGGAGAGTTGCACAGTTTCAACAGAGGACACCCCTTCTTTCCCACCTCAATATGAGAGCACAGGATATGAGGTGCCCTGGACCAGCATTCCTCAGGCAACTATACCCACAAGACCCCTGGCCCTAAGGTGCATAACTCACTCAGAAAAATCACTGGGTCCAAATGCAACAACCAGGTATTCCTGATTTTTCTTTTTTTTGCTTCTCAAGAAGCAACCTAAGATCACCAGAACACGCATCATTAATACTCTGCTGCAGCCCACAGCGACAGCTCCAAATAGCTTGGCATCTGTGAGCCACAATTTATTATCCACATTTGCTGTGTTCAATTATTCATATCCTGCAACAGTGTATCCCTCAAGAGGCCAGTGAACTCCAAAGACATCTCACAGAATGTGGAAGCCCAAAAAAAAGAACCAAAGTGTTGCAATAAAGGGCTTAGAATGGGTAGAGAAGGGGAATGAAGGAGCAATCAGACAATTCCATAGGAGGTGTTGGAACTGAACATCAGACAGAATTCCGGGGAAGAGATCTCCTCTCCCTCCACGGTTCTGACCTTGCTGATCTTGCTGCAAAATTCTACTTGGAGGAGGGGCAGTCATTTTTATTCCTAGCACAAATACCACCAACCAAGTCATTTCTTCTAGTCATTTTGGGGAAAGAATTCAGACAACACTTCTACAAATATTTATTAACCATTTATGGTGTTGTTCCAAGCGCTGCACTTGACCCAAAAGATGAATAGATACAACTCTACTCCTGCACTGTGGGAAGTCAGGTTATGCTGAAAGAGAGAGAGAGAGCAACTGGGGTGAGGCAGGAGCCACGGGTCCAGCAGTAGGAGAGCATCAGATGGCTTCCCAGAGAGGGACTGCTTCATGGAGCCTGGGAGGTGAGAGATCTTCAGCTGGATGTGGTCAGGGTAGCTGACTGGAGAAGACCAGCAGAAACCTGAAGG
The DNA here is from genome assembly GCF_000247695.1 of Heterocephalus glaber. Next base: position 19,280,421 of record NW_004624775.1, on the reverse strand, counting down.
GATGGAGACACAGACTTCTTATACCCAGGGGATTGAATTGATCAAATTTTCTTACCAAGATTTTATATGCAAAGCCTAAGAACCAGAGTGAACTGTTCATTAAAGTATTTTTATATTAGGAAAACATCAGAGGCAATCTAAATTTTAAACAACAGGGAAGAAATTAAGTAAATGCAGCAATTCATGCTTCCGGCAGGAAATAAAATAACATCCAAAGTAATAGAGTTCATTTCATTCATTCAGCAAATCTTTGTTGAGCCCAGTGCTCAACACAACAGTGAATAAAATAAGCAAGGTCTGGGGCTGCTATTTTGCTGGTAAAGAGAAACAGTCACCAAAATGTAACAGACTCTCATGGAGTCAGGGCTGGCTCTGCACAATGAACAAAGCATGTTCCGTGCTGAGGGACAGCAAGTGCAAAAGCCTTAAAGCCAGACTATGCCTTAAAGGACCACACCAAGGAAAGGAAGGCAGGAGGGGGTAAGTTTGGGATGACAGTCAGCGATCAGAGGACCTAGAAAGGACTTGATTCATTCTCCATGCCCAAAGGAATTATAAGGGTGCTTTTGGTTTTGATTGTTTTGTCATGTTTTGCTTGGTTTGTTTTCTTTGAGACAGGATCTCACTATTTAGTTCAGGCTAGCCTTGAACTTATGTATCCTAGGCTGACCTGAATTCACCAAGATCTCCCTGCCTTAGACTTCCAAGTACTGGGATTAATAGATGTGAACCACCACACCTGGCTAAGAAACTGTAAGATTTTGAGTGGAATATGACATATTCTTAAGTTTTTAAAGAATCTACAAGGTGATTTTACTGCAAGGGATGAGAATAGAAGGGGAGGATAGAGAAGAAGTTGATTCACTGATCCAGGTGCAAGCTAGGGTGAAGTGAATCAGAAAGCAGTGGGAGGTGGTAGGACTGATCAGATTCAAGATATCATTTAATGGTGGAACCTGAAGTATTTACAGCTAGAATGAATGTGATCAAAAGGGAAGAAGAAAGGTCAACATGATCCCTGAGACTCAGCCCTGACATTTGGCAGTGGGGGTTGACAGAACCATTTACCAATTGAGAAGTAATGGGGAAGGTCCAATCTAGCATGAAACTAAGAGCTGTTTCTGACATGTTAGTGACCCACATGGAGATGCCAGGTGGCCTTTTTGGGCACACATCTGAGCCCCTGGAGAGAAGTCCGGAGGAAGACACTTGGAAGTGGTCAATTTACAGGAGTATTCACAGCCCTGTGATCAGATACGATGCCCCAGGGTTGAAAGTATCTGGAAAAGAACAGGTCTAGGGCCTGGGACTTGGAGGAGGACAGTGAGTACCAGACATAAAGAGCAGATCTCACAGCCAGCTACCAGCTCCATTGGTTCCTGCAGTGTTGTCCATGGTCCAACAAAGTCCATCCCCTTTATTCTTGGCAGGAGCACTCAGTTGAACTGAAGCTACAGGGAAGATCAGCAAGGAAGAGAAGGGGCTGGACTCGTCATTGGGATTCTCCTTCAGGACTCTCCCCTTTCCCCACCCCACCTTCACCTCTTGTCCTGGTGACTGTACCTGTTCCTAACCCACAGAGAGCCATCATGATACAGGAGTGATCTCTGGCCCAGCTGGCCAGGAAGGCACTTTGAGACCATCAGACACACCAAAGGTGAGGCTCATGATAGAACAGACAGTGCCTGGCTTTGGTGGGACCTCAATGTGCAGCTGAGGATGGGAACAGGAAAGATGAAGGGGGCAAAAGGGCAGCAGGGAGAAGACCTAAGCAATGGAAGAATTGTTGTTAATTTCTCAGCAAAAGAGCACAAGACCTGAAGTATAGAGACAAGAGTTCACCAGCCAGCCCAGCATGCTGCTTCATCAGCACAGCCTCTTTCCACCAAACCCAGAGCCAAGTGTGCTTCCAGCATAGGTTCTACAGTAAAACCCACACTCCAGGATATGGCTAGTGGCATTGTGAATTGGTACAGCCAACGAGAAAAGCAACTCATCAAAATGAGTCAAGAGTCCACAAAACTATGCATACTTTTAACAAAGTAACGGAAGTTTCTAGCCTAACAAAATAATTCCCCACATTTTAGAAGGCATTTATGCAAATATTGAAATACTTGGGTCCCCAATGACCCTGTGGGTGCTGTTATTTTAACCACCACTTCCATATCCAGAGCAAGTCACAGAATTCAGTGTCCCACCACACCAAGTCACCATGTCTAAACCAGAAATCCTCTTCTGAGCCCAAAAGAGGCTCTTGGCTTTCCTTGGAGGGCTTCTGTGAGGCTGCACAGCCTCCCTGGGGTCCCACACAGCCATGCTCTCTGTGTGCCTTTGGCCTGGAGACTGCCAGGTCCCTTGTCACATTAGCTGTGTCTACTGTGTGTCATGAAGCCTGGCACCCTCTCCACCATATGTACCACCTGTCCTTGCAGCCAAGCATACTCTGTCCTTTTGATTTATTTGTTCACCACAAAAAGATATTCTCAGGGTTAATTGGCTCCAAACCAGCATCAAGCCAGTCCCCAGGTCCCCTTGGGTTCCAGAAGGGAAGAAAGAATGAACCCTGACACTGTAATTAGAACTGTGTTAGTCCCCAGTTGTCTGTACCTCCACACCTCTGGTTGGCAAGGGAAGGCTGTCGGGAGTTGGGAGAGCATCCTGGAAGATTCTGCATGCTGCACGAATGAGTTGGCTTCTGAAAGGCTAGGGGATCCCTGTATCCAGTGATAGGAGTGGGCCATGCCCAGGAAGCAGGGCTGGAGGACAAGAGACACAGGCAAGTAGGGAAGTCAGGAGCTCAGCCCAGTCAAGGCAGATGTGGGCCGGGAAAAGAACTCTGCAGACATGCCCTGCCAAGAACGCTTCTCCAGGGGCAGCAGGGACACAAACCTGCCAGAGGGTGGTTAGGCCTAAGGGCTGGGGGTAACTGGCTGCCTGCAGCATGGGAGGAAGGGCAACCCCAGGGCAACAGTGCTCCTCCTGGTGGTGTGAGGGCAAAGGTTTCACAAGGAGAAAAGCAAGACTATAGTGATTCCTCGGTTCTCAAACTTAATTTGTGATTTTGGAAAACATGGCCACGTTTGTGTTTGTGTGGGAAAGATGGCTGCAGTCATGTTTGTCACCTGAAGTAGAGTTTGCAAACAAAAACAAAATTTTGTCAAATGCCTCTGTTTCTGAACCAAATTGTAAACAAAAGGATTCATGAACCAAGGTACCACTGTATTTCCTAAATGGAAGAATCATCCCGAGCAGATCTGATCAATACTGATACCATATGTAGCGATACCATATACACCTCTCCAGAGGTGCTGTCTGCTCTACTATACCCTAACATCCTAAGAGAGTACCGTCCAAACTTGGACTCCATCCAGTGGTGCTCTGCCTCAGCAGAGCATAGCTACCACTGCCTCCACCACCAATCCTCTGCGTAGCCCAATCTGCTGGGTGGCGAACATTTCCACTGTGGCCTCTCACTGTCACTCAAGCAGCTGCAAGCTTGTCACCAAGAGCAGTGTAAGCTACATGCCAGTGCTGCTTATCCTTGTGAACTCAGATCATGTTTTCTTGGGGTCTGCTACCCTTTGGGATGCTTGGCTCTCATTTCCAGCTCCAAATGGGAAGAATTCACAACAGATAGAGCTCCCATTGCGCAGGTCCCAGCCCAGGCCAGAGCCCTCACTGCTTCTTCCTGGCTTGCCTTTCTGCAGACATGTCCTCCTGACCTGTTCCTGCTCCTCCTTAGCCTCCAGAGGAGGAAAGCAATTTGGAGCTTGTCGATCTGCAGGGTCTTCAGGCTCAGAGAAGGATTAGCACAGGAGTTCAGCCCTGAAACCAACCAGCAAGAGGGGAGGAGCCCACAGAAGAGGCAGTCTGGGTTCCCAAGGCTGGCGAAGCTCTAATCCTTACTCACATTCAAGGGCATATTCAGTAGTGCAAAAACCTGAGGATGACAGAAGTATGACAGTCCACTTCAAGGAAAAGAACACAAAAATATTACACATTGGCAAATTTTACAAAGCACATGAACACGTTGCTGGGGCCTTTCCCATGTCCAGTGAGAGGCCTGAGGCTCCTAGATCATCTGGCTCTCCCATGACACTGGGCCCTCACCTAGGTGTGGCAGTAAAGGAGGTTCCAGGAAGGGACAAGGTGACATCTGTCAGGCATTACTGTCCAGTTCACTCACTTGCTCATGCTCAGTGCACTGCACCCTCTAATGCTTGCTTCCTGCCCAGGAACCTTGTATTGTTCATGGTGCCCACAGGGTGCGAGACCTTCATGGGTCCTTGCAGCACACATGACGGTGCATGAAGTCCTGGGGTGGACTTCAACTCACCTGGTCCTATTCAAGCTCAGCCACTCTCCTGACCTACTGGTGGCACCTGTGCTGCTCCAGCTTGCAAGGCCTCCCACACTCACCAGGAGGCAAAAGTTCTTTGGGACTGGGCCAAGCCTTCTCCTTCCAGAGGCTTCCTCTGGCCTGTTACTTTCTAGTCTTGATTTCCATGTGTCTTGCACATGCCTGTCACTCTCTGTCTTTCCATTATTTATGTTGCCTCTGCCTGCCATCATGGCCTCATTCAGGCATCCCTTGCTGAGCACATATTCTGCACTAGATGCTTCTGGGGCTCTGGACGCTGTCCCCCATGTGTCAGAAGTGATGCAGGCTAGAGTCATTTGCACATTCCCTGCCTCTCAGCATGGATTGGGGCCAGAGGGCTGAGGCTGAGGTGGGATAATCAGAGAGCTGGCATTGGCTGGGAACCAAAATGTGCTCTACACTTGCTACTGACTACTTCATACTCCTGTGCATACACATGCTCCCTGTTATGGTTTCAATCCCAAATGCTCCTAGTTACGGGTTAAATCTAAAATTCCCCCAGCCATGGAAATCTGCTAGGAGTGGAACATATTTCCCTCTGCCATGGTGATTCTGTCTTGGAGCCAGACAACTATGGACTGAAACTATGACCCAAAATAAATCCCTCCTCCTTTAAATTGCAGGTGTTGGGTATTGTGACAAAGACACTCCCCTAGGCCAGGGTGTATTTTACACATCACTGCATACCTATTCTTTCACAAACAGCTTGAACCTTGCACACAAAGGTCAGTAAGTAAATATCTGCAGGCTTACCTGGCTGCCTTGATTAGAGAGGGTGATACACTTCTGCATCACACAGTTGAGAATCTCCTCATCTGTTCTCCCTTCAAGCAGTTGCACAGAGACAACTCATTCCAGCCTCAGCACAGACTGCCCTACACTCAAGATCCCTCTCATTGTAAGTGCTTCACCACAGAACTTCCTGAGAGGGTGAGCAATGTAGCAGGCATGCTTCAGGCTGCTGTTCTAACTCACCAACAAATTTGGCACAAGTAGCATTTGGCTCTAATAAAACAGACTTCTCCGTGGCTCTATTTAATCTCTAAATTGCATGCATAAGATGCAAAGGACTTGGGGGATGGGGATTTAGCTCAGTGGTTCCAGTGCGCCTGCCTCAAAAGTGCAAGGTTCTGAGTTTGATCCCTGGTACCAAAAAAAAAAAAAAAAAGAAGGTGCAGAGGACTTGGAACTGAGCATTGGAGGCAATAGACATGTACATTCTAAAATGCACCTCCAAGAGGAGATGTTTAATGAGAAGGACACTAGTGTCAGTTTAAGTGCCGGTTCCACTGATAACCAGAAACTTCACACCTGGCAGAACTGGTGGCCACTGGACTGTGAGCATTGTGAACTGGCAAGCAATCCATTCCCATAACTGGGTAAGGCAGTTTCACAGCCACAACCACCATCTTTGCAAATCTCCCCTTTATCCTTCCAATGGCAAGCAAGATCAACCCTTGATAATTCCAGGACACCACACATCTTTCTTCTGTCTTCCTGTCTTCTCCCCTAGATTCAGGTATAAAATTGTGAGAGATAGGTTAGGTATTTACCTCATGAATAGACAGCTAGCAAGAGACAGGGCCTAAGATGGTGTCGAGGTGGTCAGCCACCCTGATAGAAATTAAAATAAGAATAGGCAGTAAGACTTTGATGTAGAAAGAAGTTCCTCAATCAAATAGAACGAATGGAGTAAACAATCCCTCCCTATATCTGGGCCAGGATTCCAGAAATTTAGAACCACCTAGTAGTAATCAGTTTTCTTTTTAATTTTACATTAGAAAGCTTGAGCCTATTTGGTTATTTTAAAGCCACAGAGGCACCAGTGATAGGTGACCACTGAACAACTGAACAAATTCCTGCCTTCTGGTTATCCATAAAAGACCTACACAAAAGCCTACCCTGGAACTCCACTTTCTGGGACCCCTCTGGGGTGCAAGGAGCTTTTTTCTCTCTCGTCTTCTACTTCCAATAAACACTTTCCTAGCTTCCTCTTCTTTGTCCATAATTTCATTCTTGACCTTCATGAGTGGGCTCAGTTTTTTTGTGTTTTGTATGGAGTTAGCTGTTCCAAAATCCTGCCTAATACCTGTTATGCTTGACACTGCTCAGGATGCTGACAATGAGCAGGGTGAGGGGCAGGTACTTCCTGCCCTCCTGGAGCCTACATTCTCATGAAGGAGACAGACACATAGGGAACACAGAGAGCATGTTCTTCTGCCAGAGACCACACTCAGAGAAAGAAAATCAGGACAGCCATCTGGTCTCAGCTCCACCATACAGACTGCTCACCTGGTGGAACTGGCAAGTTCTCAAGGAGGAGACATGGTACTCAGCTCTCTCTTCCAGGCTTCACTGAACACTCAGATGTCACACCCAGTGTTACCAGAGACAACCTGAGCCCTTTCTGTGCTCTGAGCTGGGAATATCACAGGATAAAGGCTGACTTAGGGTAGAGAAAGGAACTTAGGAACATAAAAGTCACTTGATTCATTGACCTATTATTATCTGAAGTCATCGTGTGATTTATATGAGGGTAATTAAGATTTGGGGGAATATCAATGAGCCTAAATGTCATCAGAAGGACTGTTGCCTCCCCTCCAAGTGAGAATCACAACAGCCCTCTGCATGATGCAGGAAACACTAAAGTGTCTTCCTCCTCTCCACAGCCCACATAGCCCTCCTGACCAATTCAGCCTTGCACTGGAGAGACAGCCTCAGATCCCAGGTAGAGGTCTCTAACCTGAGACTCCCACATGTTGAATACCAGTTGCGAGATGTGTGCTCTGAGCAATTGGCTGAAAATCAAGGTTCCCCTTAGTCTTGATGAACTTGCTGGGGTGGCTCACAGACTAGGGGGAACACAGTCTATGTACTATGATGCCATCAGGAAGGATTCAAATAAGTAGCCAAGTGGAGAGTGCATGGGCCAGGCTTGAGGGAGGACACAAGCTGCCCAGTCCTCTCAGTATGTGCCACCTTCCAGGAACCTTCAGTGTCCTGGAAGCTCCTTGAACCCAGGCTCTTAGGTTTTCAGTTTCTTAATAATAATTCAGTGCTGGGAGCCCTGCACTGTAGATCACTATGGCCAGGCCTAACTCATCTCTTCCCGCAGATGAGGCAGGGCCCCACGTGGAACGAGGAGCATGCATCTTGTTTGCTTCCTCCCCTGGACAAGGCAGGGCCCCATGAGAGAAGAATAGGTGACAAGAAAGCATGGTGGAGCAAGGCCTGGCCGAGAAGAGGACTTGTCTTCCTCCCCACCCATTTGCCAGAAAACCATCAAGCATGATGTCCTGCAGACCTTAGCTGCTCCCCTGGCTCCAGTTGCAGACCAGCTCCTCTTACCTCCCCCTGCACTTCCCTATCTCTACCACTACAAATAACTGTGCTTCATTTGCCTAGTGATCTTTTCTCCCATCAGGAGGTAGAGCCCCACCTGGCCCCACCTTTGTTTCTCTTTGTTCTTTTATATCTATCTCTTTGTCTGTCTTTTCTTAATCTCCCACCATCATTTCTCACTCTGTGGACCGTTCAGCCACATGGGCTGTGGCACCAGGGAGTATCCCGTACCACCGAGCTCTGTGACCCCCAAATTAATGATTTGTAAGTTGACCAAGAGCAAGGGAGGCTTTCTTCTTGATAACAGAGTCTCATTCCAGGTAAACATCCTGCTCCTGTGGTTTCACCAGGGTCCCATGACTGCCTGGGGATGTGCCACGCTGACAAGGACAAGGTTCACTGTGCCCTGGGGCTCATTTTGCCCTCACAGCCATTGTCCCACTACAGAGGCCCAAAATGTTTCCATGCGACCTCCTGGGGACATCCTGACTAGGTGGGACCCATTCATACTTAGGGCTCCTTGGAGTTTTCCTTCGTAAAATGCCAAGAGCCGCACAACAGTTCTGATTTTGTTGTTGTTTTTCTTTGATGATCTGTCCTGTGTCTGTCTCCCCAGGGCACCCAAAAAAGGCAGGGATCCAGGGATCAGGTTGGACCATGGGATCCTCAACACCAGCTCAGGGCCTGACCCTCTGGTGCCAGGTGGATAGAAAGGGGGAAGGAAAGAATCAGGGCTGGACTCAAGTGAGAGTGACACTTGTGGGTCCCCATGTTCTGGGAGGAGCATGGAGGCCATAGCAGGGCCTGGAGCTGAGCACCTCTCTTCCCCCCTCTGTCTCTGTCCTTGTCTTCATCCTTGTCCCTGTCTCTGTCTCCACCCCTCACCTCCACCCCAGGGTGCCTGCAGCTCCAGAGCTGACACCTGCGTCTCCTCTGACCTGACCTTCAACTGCATCTGGTGCCACGTCCTGCAGAGGTTTGTGCAGCTGCACAGAGCCCCCAGCGGACCCCAGGAGGGTCTGGCTGCACACACATCCTACAGCCCCCAGGGGTCCTGACTGTCATGTAGATTCCTCCACCCTCTGCACTGGGAACTCAGGAGAGAACCAGGGAACCTGCATTTCAGCCTGGAGCCTCCTTTGCCAACAACTGCAAGAACCACCAGCTCAAAGACAGCTGTGAGCCACTGACATAGAGCCCCACAAGCCCAGGGCACAACCTCAAGGGCTTTCTCAGGGAGCTGGAGGTTTCTAAAAGCCTGGGCCTGGACACAGAGGCCTCCATGGAGACTTAGTGTTGCCAGAAGGAGGAGGCTTGTGCTTGGTTTTGGAAGCAGTTTCCTGGATGGGAGCCTGTTTGGGGATAAAGTTCCTGAGGCTGAAAAAAAAGGGGAGTGGGACTCGTCAAGGTAATTAAAAGGAGACTTTTAGGTTTGGGGAGATGGCTAAATGGGACTCCCCTTGATGAATAAAGAAGTAGCTGCTCAGAAAACATTTATTATGGTCTTTTTTCACAAGTAATTTTCATAGCCTTATGGGAAGACACACCCCCAATACACATTGCTTAAATATGTTATTATAAAATGTTTGTATTGGTTATCATCAAAGGGTTAAGTTCTAAATACGTTACTGTAATAAGTTTATATTGGTCATCTTCAAAACAAAATTTTCGGTGGGAAAAAACAAGGTGTTATTAAAAAGATGCTTTTAGTAGCAAGCTACATTATAGGACATAAAGTTTGATATAATTGTAATAATTATTATTGCTACCTTTCTGGTGTATAAAATGTATTCATGTCTTCTGACTGTCCAGGTCTGCCAACAAATTGTTTATGATAACAACCTCCTTTTGATCCAGGTATTCGCCCTTCTCTTATGCTCCAGCTACTCACGATAACAGGTACATTTATAGGTCCATAAATTTTCCTTAGATGGCATCCTATCAAAAGGTAATAACTTAAGTAACAGTTTCCTGTTTTTTATGTGTTTTTGCAAGGGAGTGAGTGTGTTTAACAATGGCTATTTTATCCTAAGATACATATCTAAGTGTGTTACAAAGATAATGTCATCATGATTATCATGTCAAAGTATTACGTGTGGCTCTTGATTTAAAGTTTTGTTTTTTTATACCAGGGATTGAACTCAAAACCTTGTGCTTGTGGGACAGACGTGGTGCCACTGAGCTAAATCCCCAGCCCTGATTTAAAGTTTTTTCTCTTAATATTCTACAGGAATTCAACTACTAGAACAACTACGATTGATTAAAAATAACAGTTCTCTGACTATATTTTAATTCCAAAATGCTTGCTATTCAGGTAAAATTATAATAGTTAAGTTCATTACTCCTATTGCAATGCTAATGTTATTGGTCTTCTCTTCTGGGTGTTCAACCATTAAGTCCAGAGACCAGCTCTAGAAAGGTAACTGGGCCAAGAAGACAGCCAATATTTTGGCCCTGGCCTTCCAAGGTCAACAAAGATCCAGGACATGAAGGAACCTGTTTTATATTTTTGGTAAGTCACTCAACCTCCTGAGCAAGGAGATTGTTGGGCACCAAAGTAACATTTGCAGTTTGCCAAAAAAATGTCACCTGGAGGGGAAAAAAAATCTCCCATACTTTTACAGAAAGCAACATGGTTAAGCAAGGCCATGACATATCCTCATGGCTGACACTGACAGGAGCTGAGAGGCTCTATATATGGTTCCAAGATATTGCCCGAGGAGACCTAATTGACCTTGATAGTTAGCAAGAGGTTAATTTTATTTAATATAGGTCTCACTGAAATTTGGTCTTAAACACCCAGTAGGAAAGTATAACTAAAGATATGTAAAATCAAGAAATAGTTCCATAGGGGCTGGGGATTTAGCTCAGTAGTTCCACTGCCTGCCTTGCAAACGCAAGGTCCAGAGTTCGATCCCCAGTACCAAAAAAAAAAAAAGAAACAGTTACATAACTAGACTTAAGAAGAGGCTCCAATTGCTGACCCCTTCTAACAGTTTCCAGAAACACTGGTAGCTAACCACTGTTATGGGTCATTAGATAGAACCATGATAAAATTTATATGAACTCAACAACAGTCTTTAACATATTTTGGCTAGAACTGTTTTTTGAAATTATTAAATTTTTAGTCCTTTTACAGCTACAATTAAAATTATGACAAAATATCAGACTTACAGATAATCTCCATTAGTGATGGTCTACAGGTCAACAAGTTACATTCACTATTTTAGTCTCTTAAAAACAGTTCCTAAACATGACTATTTCCCAAAACCACCCTTTTATTTTAGTGTGTATATCTTGACTATACATGCTCTAATTTCTTTAAAATTTTTGTTTATTCTTGCCTATAAATTGCCAAACTCAAAGTGATCACACAGATAATATCAACAACAAATGTGCTAGACATTTTTCTTTACCAAAATCCACCAGATCGCTTATAAAGAGAGTTTATAATTCCTAAATTACCACATGATTTTTATTTAAGGCCTGTTAAATTAGCTCCCTAGAAAGGGCCCCTAACTGCGGTCTTCCCTACATCGACCCTTTTCAGCTCAAAACAGTTAGATGAAAACTGTGCCCCTTCTCCTCTAACTGCAGTTGGGGATAGCACTTTCAAAAAGAGCTTATTATAGACAGCTAGGCCAGTTAAAAACATTATATGTCCTTATAACCCACAGAGAAAAGCCATTGTTGAGTGCACTCACTCTTCCCTAAAAACACACTTACATAAACAAGAAAGGGGAAGTACAGCTACCTCTACAAGCTCAATTAGATTTTGTCACCTTCTCTAGTTGCCTTCATTTAAAAAATTTTTAAATCCATTCATGGAAAGTAAATATCCTCCATCAAAACTCCACTGATACTAAGATAAATCTACAGACATGTCCTAGGCACAAATGTTGTCTTGGGGGGGCCATTCTGATGCTCATATCTCTCCTACATCTACCACCTACAATTATACCAGGAGAGCAGCAGGCCTCCTCTGTCTCAGCCCTTCTTCCCTCTGTCTCTCACTTCGGGTAACTGAAAAGACAGTCATTGTCCGTAATGCATCAGGCATGCATCGAGATGAGTTGGTGCTAATTAATAGTTTCAATCTTATCTCAACAGATAATCCTCATAACCTTTCATGCCCCCTCTTCTCTTGCCATAATGTCACTTGTTATGTTTCTCTTTCAAAGTATACTCCTCGGGAAGACTGTAGCACCCATGAACTAAATGAAACGGTTATACAAAATATAATTTTCCAGGACTGGTCTCATACAAAGTACAATGTTACCAGCCACCTTCCGGCATCGGTACTACATATATCATCAAAATACTTCCAAAGAGATCTTTGGCAATTGGCTGCCAGTTTCCAAGTGATCTCTCGCTAGTCATAGCTTAAAGGACAGAAGTCACACAGGGCCAATAAGATCTGGGCACTCCCTTGCGTGCAAAACCCTTATGCACTCCTAGTTGGACAGGTCAATATTACTCCTGAAGAAGACTCTTGTAATGTCAGTTGCAAAAATTGTGATCTCACTGCCTGCTTTATTAACATCAGTAAGGATAAAGGTGTGCTAAAATTATATAGGTCGTCCTTTGTCATGATACCCACTAATATTTCTGGCCCTTGGTATCAAGACTGTGGACTGCAAGTACTGAAAGAAGTACATGGGCAGCTCACTCATGCCTGTTAGATGGTAGGACTTATTATCCTAGCAATTATGTCTCTAGTTACTCTGCTTGCCACTACTGTGGTTGCATCCATAGCCTTAGTACAAAACATACAAAATTAGCAATTTGTCAATCATTTAGCAAAAAATACCTCTTATGAGGGGGTGAAGGGAGGGCTAGGAATGGGGAAAAAATAAGAACCAAGATGCATGATGTAAAGGTACAATTCCCAATGAGAAATGTAATTGTGTTGTGTACCTAAAATGTACCAATAAAAGAATTTAATAAAAAAAATACCTCTTATGCCCTTGAGACCCAGAAAGATGTTGATGTTAAATTGGAAGTACAGGTTAATGCTTTAAAAGCTATAGTGTTAGAAATTGGTAATCAAGTTAAAGCCCTACAGTACCATCAAGGATTGCAGTGCCATGCTGAATATCCTCACGTTTGTATCACTGCTCTTCCTTACATTGAGTCACAGTGGCATTGGGGAAAGGTTGCTGCACATTTAGTTGGTATCTCTCGTCACACCAATCTCAGCCTAGATCTCCAAAGCTTCATCAACAGATCTTGTCCATTTAGCATGCCCATGTTAGTTTCCTCACCCCTAAGGACATGCCAAAATCTGTTCTTGATTCATTAAATGGATTCAATCCTTTCCTGGCCACACATAGTGTTGCTATGATCCCGGAAATTCTAATTTTCCTGTTGCTACTAATGATTTGTTTACTAGTCCTCTGCAGAGTCTTCCTAGGACAGCTCACCGAACTTGTCCAGAGGCAACATCATCACAAGCTGCAGCTCCAAAACAGAACAGGGGGAGATGCTGGGAGCCCTGCACTGTAGATCACTATGGCCAGGCCTAACTCACCTCCTCCCACAGATGAGGCAGGGTCCCACATGGAACGAGAAACATGCATCTTGTTTGCTTCCTCCCCTGGACAAGGCAGGGCCCCATGGTAGGAAAACAGGTGACAAGAAAGCATGGTGGAGCAAGGCCTGGCTGAGAAGAGGACCGTCTTCCTCCCCACCCATTTGCCAGAAAACCATCAAGCATGATGTCCTGCAGACCTTAGCTACTCCCCTGGATTTGGTTACAGACCAGATCCTCTTACCTCCCCCTGCACCTCCCTTATCTCTACCACTACAAATAACTGTGCTGCATTTGCCTGCTAGACTTTTCTCCCATCAAGAGGTAGAGCCCCACCTGACCCAACCTTTGTTTCTCTTTATTCTTTTATATCTTTGTCTGTCTTTTCTTAATCTCTCACCATCATTTCTCATTCCATAGACCTGTCAGCCACATGGGGCGTGGCAATTAAGTGACCTGGGGTCTCAGGTAGATGCCTTTTCTGGTAGATACCCCATGATGTAGACCTTCCTCTGGTCAGGGTGGGTCCAAGAACTCTACCTAAGAAGACTTTTGTTCCTGACTCCTCCTTTCTCAGGGCCTTCAAAAACCCTGCACCACCTCAGTTGGCCCATCTGTACAATGGGGTGATATAGAGAACCTAACCTGTAGGTGAGTGTGTGGCTGGGAGGGATAGTTGTGTGAGGCTCTGCACAGAGTTAACTGAGCTTTAATGGGTGTTAGTGATCACCTCTACACTGCTAATTGCTATTGCCTGGGGCTGGCTGAGGACCACACCCTGGTCAGTTTGTGCTTGTCCAGCCAGGCAAGGACAGCAAACAACCCCAAAGTGTGCAGTTGTTTCCTGAGGGTTGGTCTTTATTGTAACTTGAGCTTGTAGATGTATGAAGCTCCTAGCTTTGTGCTTTATAGACTGTTTCCCCCAGCGAATTTTCTCTTTGTCCTTTTTTGTTTATGTTTCCTTTTAAATTCTAGCAGAGCTAGATGCACAAAATGTATTTTGGAGCTCACATATCACAAGAAAACCCATCTTAAAGAGCACTAGCTTTCCTGTCATTAATAGTGATGTTAATAAATAACCAAGCAACATTCAGCCCTAGAGAAACTGCTTTCATCCTCAAAGGGTCTACAAGCACTAGCTATTCCTCCAGCCAAGAAAGCGTTGTGCCTCCCTGCTGTCAAAATACTCCAGTACCCACCAATGCAGCCTCACTTTTATTCCTCTTTGCTGTTGTTTTTAACAAAGAATGGAAAGTTATTTCTTGGTTGTTGCAAGTAAATATCAAATATCTGATTATTTTTAGCCATCAAATTTCCCTACCAAGGAAATATTCGCTGAATCTGAGTGAGAAATGTCAATCTCCACCTGTCTTGCCCCTTTAGGGGTGAGAATGTCTTGTTCTGTTCTGTTTTCACACAGAAAGGACCAAGTAGGTCTCCAGAGCTGCGCCAGCCACCAGAACTATCTATCATGATGTCCCTACCTTCCTTCCTTCTCCAGCTTCAATAGAGTGGCTTCTGGCACACGAGGTAATTGAGCCCATGAGAGTGGGGAGTGTGACGAGGGGCTGGGTTTCTAATTTGGGTGAATATTGAGCTCTTTGGGTTTAGATGTAAGTCACCCTATGTGGCTGGGGGCCACCAGATTCTCAGTAAGAAGCTATTTCTGGATGTAAGGGGGATACATCCGTGAGGAAAGTATTTGTATGTTCCAGCTTTAAAATTGAAAAACAAGTAATCATAAACCTTGCTAATATAAAGCATAGTGTGTTCCATTGGGATGCAGAATAGATTTGCAAGTTGGGAACATGGATCAGTTCAGAAACCCACCCACTGCTCTCCCAAGCAAGCCAGGACCGAGGTTTTTACAATCAGAAGAAATGTTCTTTTCGGGGAAAACAGGACTGAGTCAAGCTCTACAGCTAGAACCTGGTAAGACCAGAGTGGTGGTAAATTTTGCATATCCATTAGAATGTCCATGCCAAGAGGCAAACTGGCCAGTCCAGTGTTTCTCAAGCCATTTAAAACTCTGATAGAGCTGGAAAAATGTTCCCTCTGGTGAATTCAGTTCCCAACATGGTGACCCTGTGGCAGTTTACTACTATCAGAAAAATCTCTCAGCCTCAGAAAAGGTCTTTGGTTCTTTTCGACTATTCTGCAGCCATATGGATTTTCATGTTACGGACATTTGACCTTTAAAATGAGCTTTAAAATGAAAATATCTGACAGTTCTGAAAAGTTTCTGAAACAGTCAGGCATGACAGCCGCAAGGGTGACTTGTGGGTGGTCCATATAGCATCAATCTTTAATGTGCCACTCAGAGTAAACCTCCACACTGAAGTTGCTGCAAAGTGAAGGGCATGTACGTTGTGTGCCCCTGTGCGTGCTCCCTGCCCTAGTCCTTCTGAAACTGAGTTTTCTATTTTGAGGGTTTTTTTTTTATTTGTGGGTTGTTTTGTTTTGTTTTGTTTTGTTTGTTTTGTAAAATGTGTCTATAAATGAACAGCTTTCCTGACAAAAGCCTCCATGACAACTCCTGGTTTTCTTATCTCTCTCCATTCATTGGTGACCTGGCTGTGTAAGTGAGAGACACAGAAAACATCTCTGTGAAGAGAGCACAGAATAGGTGGGTTCTGGGCTGGAGAGATGGGTTGGACAGACAGAAGCCAAACAAAAGAAATTCTCTGTCCTATGTGGAAAGGAAATGATCACAGGAGTCTATGCCACCACCAGACACAGGTCTCAGAAATGCAGAGGGACCAGGTGGACAGAAGGCCCTCTTGACCCACAGCATCATCCCTGCGGAGGGGAAGTCAGGCAACAAATCATTTCCATCCAAACCTCCTGAGAAACCTGGCAGAATTGGTCCGCTGTGATACAGGCTCAGGGGCTAGGTGAGACACATGGCTCCTGGTGAGCAAGTGTGCCCAGCATGCTGAGCAGGTCTCCTCCAGGCAAAGATGGAGGCTGTGCTGGGGGAGCAGGTACCGAGAACAATTCAGGCTAGACAGGAGGCACAATGCATCTGGGGCGTACGTGTTCTAAGAGGTTTTGCACTAAAGCCTCTGAGGAAGCATGTTTAGGGTTGGCGGGGACATCTCTGTGAAACCCAAGGTCCTGAAACACCCACCCCACCTTCCACCTCACACAGTGACCTAGGGCAGGGGTTCCAGAAGCCCTGCTAGATGCTCCAGCTCAGGACCTCTCAAGAGGCAGCAGTGAGATGTCTGTGGGGTTGTCACAAAGGCCGCCCCAGATCTGGAGGATCAGTGAAGGCAGCCACCATGCAGGCAGGAAGCTGGCCCAGGCTCGCTGCTCTCCTCCACCTGGGTCACTGGGCAGAGTCTTTAGGACACGGCAGCTGCTCTCCCTAGAACAAGGGATCAAGCGCATCTTATGTGCTGGCCCTGGAAGTCACACCTCCTTCCTGCTGTGTGCTATCTGGCCATTAGGCCTGACTCATGTGGGAGGAAGCACAGAAGGGAGGGCAAGGTCCTTAGGAGACATCTCAGAAGTAGCTACAATAAAAAATGTATTTTGGAGATAATTAAAATAAAGTGTGATGCCATTTTTTTTCAGATAAGTAAAATGAAGAAGAAGAATATTCTGCCTGGCCTGGTGGTGCATACCTGTAATCCCAATACTCAGAAACCCAAGGAAGGAGGGCTGCTGTAAGTCTGAGGACAGCCTGGGCTATATAGTGAGTTTAAAGCCAGTCTGAACTACATAGCGAGACCCTGTCTCAAAAAAAAAGGAAGAAGAAGAAATAGAATATCCTGTGCTGGTCTATGAGAGATGGAAGGGAATTGGGAGGAAGCATCCTCTCTGCTGTGGTTGGTGGTAAAATAATTCAAGATGATCTTCTTAGAAAACAAAGCAACTGTCAAAATATTAGCTGTAGCTGAATCCTCTCCTATCCCCAGCTGCAAAGCCAAGACGGAGTGCACAGAAGGGATTGTGAACCAGAATGCCATTGGGCCGCTGGGGGAGGGGGTCATGGGGATGGGTGGGAAGTAACCCAGGCTGGTTCTTCACACAGGACTGGTTCACAAGCTAAGGGAATGTGAGATAGCTAAATCTCCAAAGATTTAGCTGCTAGGGCAGGGAATTTAGCTCAGTGGTTCCACCACCTGCCTCGCAAGCGGAAGGACCCGAGTTCAATCCCCAGTACCAAAAAAAAAACACAAAGATTTAGCTGCTAAACACCTCAGAATTGTGTATTTTGAGGGAGTGAATTTTATGCAATATGAATTAAACAAACACACTATGGGGTGGGGTTATAGCTCAGTGATACAACCCTTACCTAGCATACGTGAGCCCTGGATTCAGCCCCCAGCACCACAAAACAAACAAACAAACCAAAAACAACTATAAAATGTACAATGATGATGACAATGTGTGCACTTTCTAGGGTTCCATAAGGGATAAAGCAAAATAGAGAATGGTATATTCAAAATGCAGCCTCTGTGGTAAAAAGGGGATAGGAAGGAATGTGTATCTACGTTGGTCATATCGGATGAGGGATCCTGGACAGACATCTGGATACAAAGGCCAGGGTAGACGGGGCCAGGAGGAACAGGGACATCACTGGAAGTCCTCTTAAGTATGTCTTTGCTGTGTCATGCTGACTCTGAATCACATGTATTTATTACCTAGTAAGGAATACAATAAATAAGTAGTAAAGCATCACAAAATTTCTATGCTTTCAGGTTCTGACTTAGTTACTACTCTGCAGTCAGAAACATCATTTTACTTTTCTGAGTTTTATTTTTTTCTTCTATAAAGTGCATTCATGGGTCATCGATCTCTTGGCTGTCACATGATATAAGTCATCTATACAAATGTCTCTCTGTGTGCATATATATGTACATGTACTCACATAAATACACAGTACACTTTTTAAATAAGGAAAGAAAAAGCATAACTAATTAGACTGGACACCAGCCCTGCTTTCTTGTTATGGGTGCCTGGCATGATGTATGTGTGGCTGCTCCCCACAGCCGCCCTGGCTCTTACCTGAACCATAGGGCTGGTGTCTGGGGATGCACAAGCCCCTGGAGAGCCTGGGTTGTCATCCACATTTCCATGGAGTGTTCCTACCATGTGAACTTGGTATGGAGAGTGATATCAAGAGCTGTGTATTGTTTCCGAGATGAAATGAGTGGCATGTGTGATAGGACCTGATTTTGCAACAGGGTGAACAAAGCAGAAGCCGAGATGGCCAGAATGCAAGAGAACAGACTGTGATGTGCAGAACTCTAGTGTAAACTTGCAATCATCTCAGATCAAGACAGTATGACAGGATTGCAGACCCTCCCAGTCATTCTCTGAAGCCCAGTGTCCCCTCCAGTGGGAAATCCTCATCTGCAGAGCATCTGGGGGATGGAGGCTTACTCTCCAGGAGGCCCCTGTTAGAACACATCTGTAGCTGCACTGCACATGTGCATCACCTATGTGGTGCAAGCAGAGCCCCATGTTTTGTCCCAGATGGGAGGAAGCCAGACTGCTCCACAGGAGGCTCTGGAAGGCTCTGAGCTCCCAGAAGCTGGTGGAGCCTGTGGATACCATGATATACTTGCGTTCAAACACTAGAAAGACCATCCTTCTCAGCAAGTGCTGAGTTTTACTTCTCTGTATATCATACTGAAGGGTGGTGATTGGAGGGGGTAACCAGCTCCTGGGAAGAGCTGCCCTCTGCAGCTGCATGATGGCCAAGAATGTGGCCCTGATGTGGGCACCTGTCCCTCAGTCAAGCAGCCTAGGCTGCTGTTGTTTGTCCAGGACTCTGGGCAGTGGCATCCACATCAGACACAAACAGAGCCACCACAGGAGTTTGTCACAAACAGCCTCCCAGAACCCAACTTAGAGATTCAAAAGTCACAGGGGCCCAGAATTTGAGTTCTTAACAAGTCCCCAGTGGCTATCAGGCAGCCCATCAACTGACATTTGGGAGCCACTTAGATAAATGATCTAAAAGTGGAGCATTTCATGGACTTTATTCTATCTATGCTGTGCCCTGCCCCAAGGAGGGGTAAATTATATTAATCCTTTTTATTTCTTTCCAAGAAAGAAAAGGTCTTGGTTCTTTAACCTTTACTCATCTTGATTACATTTCTCCTTGAGTTTCACTTTTCCTCACTCCACTCCTCAAACCACAGAGAAGATAAGGCTTCTAGAATACCACAGGAGAGGCGTGGAGGTATCATCACCACCAGACAGTAGCACCCACATTGCCAGTGGCTGCACAGATGCCACCCACTCCAGCAAGAAGGGTTGTCCTTCCACAGGGCTGTCACCCAACACCAGGAGACATGGTTGTTGGGTGAAGACTTAGCATGCTAGGGACAGGGGACAGGTTCTCATCTTGTGTGTCTCGAGCCCAGATGTATCATCAGGCTGTCCTAACTCTTCTTTCCATCTATGAGCTAGCAGCTGCTCTGGGTGGATTTTCAGATACATTCTGATCAGTCCTAAAACTGTAGCAGCTGTCATCCATGGATGTCCTCCTCTGAGCCCCATGTGGAGCCCTTCTCTCCTAAGTGGGGGTATAAGTATATATACATAAGCATACACACACGTGAATGTCAGGCCATAGCCAGAATTTCACTGTCCATCCAGAAAATCCAGGATAATCTCCCTTTTTTAAGGTCTAGAACTTCAATCCCATCTACAAAATCCCATTTACCACATAACACAAAAGATCCAGGGATTAAAACATGAGCATCTCAGGGGCAGTTCACTGCCCCCACAGCCCCACTGTGCAAAAGTATCCAGGAGAAGGATGGTTGCAGCAATGTTTATAGCAGAGAAAAACAGAAACAGCCCACACCAAGATTACCAGCTATGGTTTGTACTATGAAATGTACAAGACAGGTACAAAAAGAGTATAAATGCTACCATTTATGTGAAGAGTGAATACAGATACATATGCAATATGTGCATGTATATGCATATATAAATGTGTATTGGTCTGTTTTCTGTGGCCATAACAACACCATAAAATGAGTTATAAAGAAAAGAGATTGTTTTGGCTCACGGTTCTGGAGGTACAAGTCCAGGGGTCTTCTTGCTAACAGAGTCCTGAGGTGGCTCAGGGATTCGCATAACAAAGATAGCACATGTATGTCTCCTGGTCTTGCTCTCTTTTCTCATTAAATCCCTGGGATTCAATCATGGGGCACCACCCTGATCACTGTCTAATCCAAGTCATCTTCCACGGCCCCTCCCCTAAACATCATGCTTGGATTAAGTTTCCCTCTCTTAAGAACGCCCAGTGAGGACTAAATTTCAACACACGAAGCCTTGGGGACCCTGGTACCACATCCAACCAGACCAAATGCATGCAGCATTTTTGGAAAAGGAACATGAACAGCTATGAACTGCAGCAGCCTCTCCAAAGACCTGAACAGAGCCTGCAGGAGGAGCAGCCAGGACTGCCAGCTGTTCAGCCCTCCCAGCTCCATCTCTGCTGCCTAGGGAGCTTGGGTTGCTGCCTGGAGGGCTGGATCAGACCAAGTAGGGTGCCCTGGCTTTGGTTAGTGGATCTTCTGCACCCCATCCATGGCAGAAGTGGGCAGAGGTAATGCTCATGGATGAGGGTTTCCTCAAGGCTCTGGCAGCTGTGATAACAATTGTTAGGCAGTGACGTGTCACCCAAAGCCTGTTCCTGCACTTTCCTCTCATTTCCCCTTAGATATGCAGATATCAAGGTGCATGAGCCATAGCTAACTGGACAAGGCCTGAGTCTCTGCCTCAATCTGCAGCTGTGAGATGGGCGAACTCATCTCAATCCAGGCACAAGAGAGCCCCGAATCACTCTAGCTGTGAGCAGTTTTCCAGAGCTCTGAGAAGCAGCCTCGGAAACAAGAGCCTTTTCAGAAGGAATGTGACTGGCTGCCAAGCAACACCCTGGGCCACAGAACTTGAAGGGGGAACTCAGACCATCTCATGATTAACCAAAAGGGAAAAGGAAATAGTGAATTTGTACTAAATTACTGTACTTGGAGCAGATGTTGCCCTCCCCTGATTCATTCTCAACAGGCAGGAAAAGGAATCAAGAATTATTCTCTGTCTCTCTCTCTCCTGATTTTTTGTTTTTCTCCTAAAGATCAAACATATTGGCCAAGCAGCCTCCTGAAAGACCTGCCTTCCTCTGAGAGGCTTAAACATCACTCTCAAAAGTGAGGTGTTGCAGTAAAGGTGGAGGTAAGGTGGCCAGGATGTCTGCCCACCAGGACACCTGTGCCAGGCTCTGTCATAGTCTTTGCAGAAGCAAATATTGTAATTGAGTTTTCAGGACTTCTGCTCCTTGCTCTTCCTCCCTTTGGACCACATAGTTTATTTTAGTCTCATGATAATTTATGGGGATTGAAGTAGGAGAAAGTGAGGGGAATTCAACCCCCTGGTAACAATGAAGTTTTAAAAAGATGCTTGCAGTGTTCCTTCTCAGCTAGAAAACAGAGCACAGCTTACTGAGGTGCAGATGAGTCAAAGGCACTTTAACTGAGCTCATAATATGCTGTCAACAAGCAGCAGCCATCTGCTAGGACGTAGCCAGCTGCACCCCAGATACTGGGGAGCCACATGCCCATCTGCAGAGGGGATGCTGATTCCTCCTCTCCGAACCTGCCTGGCAGCCCAGGGTATGTCCAGATATAGGATTTCTCAGCAGATAGCCAGAGGAGAGGCAGTGTGGGGATGGGCCTGACCCTAGCGTCATAGGAACTAGCTGTGCACCCAGAGCCATGATCGTTTCAAGGTGAAATCAGCTTGCCTGCCAAGGACCTGTGCAGATGACAAGGGACCTTATGTTTCCTACTCTCTGTCAAGGGCCTTCAACAGCTCCATGAGAGCAGTCCAGAAGAGTTAGCACAGCTCCTGTAACACATGTCTGAGACCACGTGACAGACTGCTTCCGTTTGCCAAATAAATACTGGTTAGTGCTATTTTGGGTTCTGTTTTAAGTCTTTGCCCCTCATCAGTAAATCACTGCTGTTTATCCTAGGGCTTTGCCATTGTTTTTTCTGGAAGATCCATGTGGCGAATGTGATGGTAGACAGCCCAGCCTGGGGCCTGAGAAGGAAACATGCAATGCAGAGAGCAGCACTGATGGGCATCTTGAACCCCCTGCTCTGTGGGGCTCTTAAGCCAGAGAAGAGCCACGTCCTGGCTGGGAGTTCCATCCAGACAGCGTGCAGCTTTTGTATCTATACTCTACAATTTTCATTTCAGATTGACCATGGAGGCGCAGTTTATGATAAAAACACAGACTTGCCTGGACTTAATCTGGCTGCATTCATTTTGGCACCAGATTACTTCAGCTGGAATCCATGCTGAAGAATTTCCTGGCTCTCTGGTCTCCAGTACTCGATGTACACATGCTCCCTAAATCTCAGAGCAGCCCTACAGGCAGGTGCCATGAGCGTCCTCTCTGCACAGACTGGACAACTAATGCTTAGAGAGGTCAAGCGACTGCTCAGAGTCTTAGACTCAGTAAACGTGAGAGCAGGGATTTGACCCCAGAGAGTCTGATCCCAAAGCAAACAAAACCAGGCGGGGCACTGGAAAGCTTGTGATTATAAACAGTCCTGTACCTGGGGGCTCGGGCTGCCATAACATGGCACCAGACATGGAGGGTTTAATCAACAGACATTTGTTGTTCTAAGTGCTGAAGAGTCCAAGGTCAAGGTCTTGATAGGGCTAGTTTCTCCTGAGGTCTCTCTCCTTGGCTTGCAGGTACTATCTTCTCCCTGGCAGTCCCTCTATGTGTGTCTGTGTCCTGACCTCTTTTTATAAGGATCCCACTCAGATAGGAGTAGAGCTACCCTAAGACCTCATTTTAACTTGACAATCTCTGTGAAGGTCTTATTTCCACATAGTGGGGTCCTGGTTTCAGCATGTGAATTTTAGGGGGACATAATTCAGCCCATATCACCCTATTTCTCAGATGAGAAAGCTGAGGCCTGGGGTAGCTAGATCACATAGCATTCAGACAGGTCCAACCAGTCATCTCAAACCAGCCATTGTCCAGCACATCTTGAGGCTGTGATGCTTGATGTCAGAAATGAAGGTGCTGGTACTTGGGAGAGTGGCACAGAGCCAGCACCATGCCCTATATTCAGGGCAAGAAAATAAAGGGGCATGAGGAGAATGATGTCTGATCTAAGGCCTCATAATCAGTCTGCAGGAAGAAGGGAAGGTTCTGGAAAACAGGTCTCTCTGGGTCTGCTCCCTGCATCCTGACCCCAAGCCTGGCCCCATCCCCTTAGATGTTCAGGGGTCCACAGTGCTATGGGCAAGTAAGTGCTCACCGTCAGGACTGCTGACTCCTCAGTGAGCAAGAGACCGAGGCTCACAGGGGCTTCCTTTGGAACATGCTGTTGAGCCATGAACCACATCCAGAGTGTGCTCCCTCTTCCTGGTCCCACGGGCACAGCAGGAGGGGCCAGCATGGATACCAGCTGCTCTTCAACCACTAGTGTCCATGGCCCAAAGAGAGCCTGGGTCTAGTTCTCAGACAGACTTCCTCCTCAAGCATAAGGCAACACCTCCGGGACCAGGGGAGAATTAGATCAAGTTTGTGCAGTGCTGTAAAATAACCAAAGGCAAAAGCCCTACAGAATCCAAGCTTGGCATTACTAGGTGCCTTGCATCCTCCAAGAAAGCAGCTAGGCACCTCGGCATCCCTAGCCCATGCAAGAGACAGAGCTCTGAACGACTTGGCAACCTCAAGGACTTGGAAAATGCAGTTGCAGTGAGCTCAGGGCCAGATACTTTCTTTACTTTTCCCACAGAAAGTGAGTAACAATGGGGCTCTGAGAGGTGTCTCTGAGTGCATCAGCTACAAGGCCTGCCCTCTCCCACTCCTACGGCCCTGGGGCAGCATCATGACAACAGAGCAGCAGCCTCTTTCCTGCCTCTTGTCAAAGCCCTCACAAAGGGTTGGTCATGGCCTCTGCTCACCACGTGCACTGTGCTGAACTCTGGGCCCTCAAGCATGACCTGTGGTGCTCATTACACACAACCCGAAGACCCACTGGGGAATCTGAGGTGGGCCCTTTCTGATGGTGACTTCAGGGTGCAGGGCACAAGTGGGAGAGGGAGGGACTCATAGCTACAAAGCCTGGGGCCTTCAGGGAGTCAAGGGAGACATGGGAAGATCTGAACTCTGGAGAAGCCAGAGGAGAAGGAAGAAAGGGCAACTTGAGGAAAGCCCAGAGACCCAGCAGGGCTGGCTAGCAGTCACCAAGGCTGTGAGGCCAGGGAGTAGGAGGGTGATCATGCTGTTAACTGAGCAAGGAGAGGCAAGCTGGAGTTCTCAGGTATTGGGCTGGTGCTGAGAGCCAGCAAGTCCAGCTGGGAGCAGGTGAGTGGAGTCCTGTCAAGAAGACATCACAGTGGAACACTTGCCTGCCAGAGGCCCCTGGGGACTGTCAACACTCGGCACAGATGCCAGCCACAGGCTGGGGGTTCACAGGGCTGCAGGAATTAGGAGGGGGCCTTTTCACAAAGTCCCCATTCCTAGCAGGAGAGAATGCTGTTCACACCCTCAAGATCTCCCTCCCTGGATTCACACCACAGATGGTCAGGACCTTCCACTCCTGGAGGAAGCCACTAGGGTATGGCACCTGTCCCATGGGCTCTGGCATCCAGAGCGCAGGAACCCTGGTGACCAAGTGTTCCTGCTCAGTCCCAGCTGGGCTGCTCAGCTCAGCTCCATGTGATGCCAGCCTGGACCCACTGAGAAAGTGGCTTTCACATCCAGGTGCTCCTTCCGGAGGGAACTTTCGACAATCTCAGGTTTAGGCATTTGATGTCCAATCTCAAAACACCCTTAGAGCTGAGGCCCTATTTCCAGTCTTCCACTGGTCCCTGAGTTGCCCCCTCCCTGGATCTTGGTCTATCTAGTCCTTTCAGGCTGCTAAACCCAAATGCCACAACATGGTGGCTGAACAACAGAAACTCCTTCCTCACAGGTGGGCTAGAGGCCCAGGGTGAGGGGAGGAGATACAGCATCTTCTCACAGGCAGCACCTTCTCACTGTGTCCTCCAGGTGGACAGGTGAGGAGCTCTCCAGGTCTCTTGTAAGGGTGCCAATCGCATTCATGATGCTTTACCCCTGTGACCTCATCACCTGCCAGAGGCCCTGTGTTCTAACACCTTCACCTTAGGAAGTTTCTACACGTGCATTTGGAGACACACAAACACTCAGTTTGTGATGCCTGTCTCCACTGTCAGGTTGTTCGGTTTCCCCTACTTGGCTCCCCATACCCATGCCTAAGGCTATGGACACAGTTTATGGGGTGACCTCTGGGTCCCAGAGTTTCCCTTTCAGATAGGATATGTCCTCTACCTCTTGGTGCCCAGACTGTGTAACCCGGACATCTTGCCAGCTTGGTTTTGTCTTGCCCTCTCTGGATGTGTCCATCTGCTCTGCCTAATTTGCCTTGTTCCTCCCAGCCTGCAAGGGCTATGGGACAGGGTCTGAGCTCCAGAACTGCAGTCAAGGGCCTAGAACACGGGCTGGTCTGAAACAGAGATCTGCTTGTCTGCCAACCCCAGCTCCACGAACTTGGGCTTGGGGACCTGTGGCCACCCAGATTTCTCAAGTGTGAAACATGGATCAAAATAGTGTCCACTCGGCGAGTCATCAAGATGATGCAGTGGGCTGTCCTCAGGAAGCCCTGACCAGTGTGTGACTTCTCCTCGAGTCCTTGTCTTGACTCACACTCTCACTGCATCTTTCCAGAGCCTTCAGGAAGACAGTCTGGAACCTGCAGTTCTGACGAGGAGACAGCATAAGAATCCTGCAAGGCAGTATCTGAAGGAGGTAGTTAATTGGGCTGCCAACCTGGAATCAGAAATGGGGGGAAGGAGGCAGGACAGAAAAGTATGTGGTGGACATGGCAGCCCATCCTCCTCTACCTTCTGAGAAAGGCATAGGATGCCAGGCATTGTCCTGAAGGCTGGAGCTGATGTGGATCCCGCACCCTGCCCTATCTGTGGCTACCTCTTGGAGACCACTCACCACCTGTATTTCTCAGGTGTCAGATGTGGGCCTGGCAAAGCCCTGGGGTGGATCATGGAAGGACCTGAGCCTGGCTAGTGCTACCCAAAGGAGCTCACATGGAGTGGTCTATGAGGCTGTAGGGAAATTCAGAGGCCCTGCTACCCAGGAGGTGTGGGAGCCACCCCAAACGTATCCAGTAGGGGAGTGAGGTTGCCACACACATGGTGCACATGTTCTTTTTAACTTCTTTAGTTTAGTTTAGTTTAGTTTATTTGCTTTATTTCATTTTACAAGGGTAATCTATGCTGATGGTAGAATTCATACAATTTATAAAGTTGACAGATTAGAAGTAAATAAAACCCTTTTCCCCCAAACCTTCACCCCATTCTGTAGAAGGGTGTTTATAGTTCATAGTTCCTTGGGTTTCCTTCTAAATATTCCATGTACATATGAGCTCAAATACCTATTTCTACTCCTTTTGTTTTACCTGAAATGGATTCCAACTGTACACTGATGCTCTTTTCACAAAATAGCAGCACTGGAGACGGATGGATACACATGTAGATTGTTCTTCTTAATAGCTGAGTAAGAGTCATTGTGTGATTTCACCACAATGTGCATAACTGTTTCCTGCTGACACGGATTTAGGGTGTTCCTGGATCTTGCTATTACAAACAGTGCTGTAAGAGGTATTCTGATGCATGCAGCTTCTGCTTGCTTCTTCAAACACATCTACAGGGCAAAAGCCTCTGAATCGCTTCATCAAAGCTTCGTACCTGTAAGATTATGACAGAGATTGTTCAATTGCTCTTCAAAACACCTCATCGACTCACAGTCCCACCAACAAGGTGGAAGGGCATGGGTCCCTCCCATCGGTCCGTGCTCATAATTGGAAAATGTTTTCATCTTTGCTAGTTGTGCAAAAACAATTACATCTGGTGGCATCAATTCTTTATTAGCAAAGATGAACAGTGTTCCATGTAGCCATTGCTGAAGCTGCCCTTGTCTGTATTTCTACTGGGTTGTTCCTACTTTTCTTGTTGATTTACAGGGGTTCTTTGGATGCCAATGGGGTTTAAATAACTGATTCACTGAGTGAGCCTTCTCTTTGGAACCTTTATGTCAGGGTTTCCTTGACCTAGCTTCTCATATGAATTATCTGAAAGGTTTAATAAGGTACATATTCCTAGACTCCATCCCAGAATTCCTGACCCATGTGTCCAGGGTGGGGCCAGATATCTGCAGCTTCTCTTTAGATCGCCCAGGTGACCCTAAGGATCAGGTTCCTCTGGATCCGGCTGAAAGACAGCAGAACTGGGCAGGTTCTGGCCTCCCATCTCCACAGGGCAAAGGATGGTCTGTGGGGCCACATTCCTTGTTGCCTGCTGTGACCCTGCCTCACACTTTCACAAAAACTCAGAGGATACAGGACAAGACTGAAGCCAGGGCAATCCCCGATCACTTCACCAAACCCCGCAAGGGAAGGGCCAGAGGTTCAGATCAGGGTCAGCAAGCAGAGGGTCAGCAAGCAGAGGGTCAGCTGCAAACCACCATCTTCCACATTGCCAAGCAGTGTGTGCTGCTCAGGACCTTGCTGCCAGCACGACCTTGACACTTGCCCTCTTCAGGGAGCTCACAGGGCTCTCCAGTGCCAGTGTTCCTGTTCATTATAGTATATCCTTTGAAAAGCTACTTTAGATTTAAAAAAAGAAGAACAAGAACACTAAAAAGAAGGAGGAGGAGAAGCCATGTCTCAGAAAAGGCTCAGGTCCCCTGGCCACCTGTTCCCACTCAGAGAGGAGACAGCCAGCCCTTGATCAGGGTGGAATTAGGGTGTGACTCACCTTTGTTTGGTTAGGCAATTTCCTTAAGGCACCTGCCCTGGCCTAACCCTCGGCTTCTTCTCCTACACCACCCTTAGCCAGGCCCAGCTCTCTAAGACCAGGCTGAGTGTTCTGATAGCTGAGAGCAAGCTTGTTGCTTGCAGGAAATTTTCTGTGTTGCTGACATCTGGTGAGCATCCATCCTGTGTGGGTGTGAGTTGCAAAGATGGGTTTACATTGGTTTTTGTTTTGTATTTTGTGGTAACGGGGATTGAACTCAGGACCTTGCGCTTGTGAGGCAGGAACAGTGTCACTGAGCTAAATCCCTGGGCCCTACATTGGTTATTTGTAATGGAGAGTTCACATTCCTATGGGTACCCTGTGTGGGTAGAGGTCACTGCCAGCAGTGAAAGTCCACTTCGCCTGGGAAGCTGGTGGGTGAGGGGAGCCCCCGGTTGCCCCTGAGCAGGGCAACAAAGTGTATTCCCTCATCTGGCTCAGGGCAGGGGATTCCCAGCAGTGGCCTGAAGACCGGGCAGAGAAGCTCCCATTCCAGAAAATTTTCTGTAAATACTGTTTATTAATCAGACAACTTTGAGCTTTACAAGCTGGAACCTTTGGTCTTGCACAATCATTGTGTGTCTCAATCCAAAGAGCACCGGAGAGCTCAGTCTGTCTCATGAGAAAGAACAGGAAGAAGAATAGATCAAGTTTAAGTTCAAAGTAAAACCAATTTATAAATTGCAAATTTTACTGTTTAAATCTGTAGCATTCAAATAAATGTGCAACTGGCCATAGCCTATGGAATCTGCATCTTCTTTTCCCTCAGAAGACCTCATATAAAGTCATTTCTTCCTGAGCCCTTCCAGATGTTCAGTTCAGACAACACTCCAGCCCCCTTGGGCCCTCTCATCCAACAGTCCTGAGGTAGGACAGAAGAAATAAAAGATACCAAAGGGAGAAAAGAGACAAGAAAATCATAATTTTAAAAATTGTACTTTAAGAAGACTGTAGGGCCTGGGATTTAGCTCAGTGGTTCTGCCACCTGCCTCGCAAGTGCAAGGACCCGAGTTCGACCCCCGGCACCAAAAAAAAAAGAAAGAAAGAAAGAAAAGAAGACTGCAACTTCCAGGACCCAGTCAAAGTTACTCAAAACTATTCATATCAGCTATTCATATGATATATTCATATCATATTCCCTTGGTTAAATTTAGAGTCCTTTCCTTCCAGAGCCATCACACCCAAAATTCCTGGGGAACACTGAAAATCCATGGATCAGCTTACTTGAGAAAGTGGAGAGCAGGAAGCTGGTCCTAAGATAGAGGAACAGGTTGGGTTGAGAGAATCCAAAGACTGTTTAAATTACCTATGTTAAAAAAAAAAACAAACCTACAAAACAAAACCAGGCTCATATTTGTAAAATGGACTAGTACCCTTCTGGTGGAGGTGGGCTACCTTTTCCCAGGGGTTTCACACCCTGAAGAGAAGCATAAATATTCCCTATTCCAGAAATTAAGGCATCTCATTTCTCTGAACACCCACACTCTACTCTTGAGTGTGTGCTTAAATTTCTGCCTAATGGGCTGGGGATTTGGCTCAGTGGTGCCTCATTTCAAGTGCAAAGTCCTGAGTTTGGTCCCTGGTATAAAAAAAAAAAATTCTGCCCAATAAATTTCCTTCCCATGCCCCTTACTAAAAATTCTTTTTCTGCAATGGATGTCAGTGAACGTGCACACCTACTGTATGGTTAAGGTGGGAGGTTCCTTATTTCAGCTTTGGGGATCTCCTCGGACTCTCTCGGTAACAGTCCACCCCATCAGATCGCCCCATTTCTCCAGAGCTGTGGGCACAGGGTCAGCTGCAAACCACCCTCCCCCACACTGTCAAGCAGTGTGTGCCTTCCCCTCAGGACTTTGCCACCAGCATGACCTTGACACTTGCCCTCTTTAGGGAATTCAGAGGGCTCCCCAGTGCCAGTGTTCCCATTTATCACAACACATCCTTTTAAAAGCCACTTTGGATTTAAAAAAAAAAAAGAACAAGAAAATTAAAAAGGAGGAGGAAAAGCTATGTCTCAGAGATGGTGAAGGAAAAGATCCAAATGAGTTTCTCTCACCGCTTTCAAGTCACGTACATCTGGAGGGTCAGGCTCAGCCTGGAGACCGGGTGTGGGTCTGTGTCACCAGCATGTGAGGCCATCATACATGCTTAGCAAACATTTGCTGAGTGAATGGTGAATGGTGGTGAGAGTATTATTCAGGCTCTATCAATGAGATTTACATGGGGAAGTATGTGCATGTGTCATTTTGCTCCTTTGTTCATGAATTTTCTTCTTCAGCCTCCTTTCCTACAGTCCTCTCTTTCCCTCTGGTCCAAACTCCTGAGTCACAGAGTACAGACTTAGTGGTTCCTCCAGACTAAGAAGTTCCTTAGCAGAAAATTATTTCTAACCTTGTATGTCTGAAACTATCTTTGTTTTCCTCTGATCCTCAAGTAGTGCTCATATTGCAGAGATTTTCAGAATGTCAGTTATTCTGAAACAAGACACCAATGAGGACATTACTGTCAGTCACTGTGTTACTGAGGTTCTGTGGTGCTGTGATTTATTCTAGAGAGTCTTTCTTGTTGTCCTGAGCTAAGATTTGGTCAGGACATGTGCAAAAGATAGAGAGGTTTTACATTTATTAAAGGTAGGAAAAGAAGCACACTCTGCAGAGTGCAGAGTAGGCCACTGAGAGCACAGTGGCCACGAGGTGAATGGTGACCATCCTTTGTATCCTCCCTTCTGATGTCAGATCTAGGCCGTGCTATCAAAAATCTGTTTGATCTTGTATCAGAAGAATTGAAGACAGCATTCTCTTACTGGTATCAGGTGCAGGCTTGGAAACTGTTCTGTGAATGTTTCCTGGAACTCTGTGATTGACAGTTCACGCCCACTTGCCCAGCAGCTTTGCCACACCCTAATCTCCTGCCTCAGTATGGACTTCTTACATCACGTGTTCTTTGGTTTAAAGATCTCTTGGTGTTCTCTAGGTTCAGTGTGATGAGCCTGTAGGTGGGTTACTGATTTTTTTCTGGGACTCATTGCACTCTGTGAATGTGAGGATTTGTGTCTTAAGTTCATTCTGGGAAAATGTTGAGCCATCAAATGTTAATCTTCATCCATTCTCTCTTTTCTTTATTTGAAATAGTTGTGACCCATACAGCACTGAAAGCTTCTCTCCTGATAAAATACAGGATTGGGCTCCTGTGAATGTCACAATATTTTCAATGATCAGTACATGTCCTTGTTTCATGTATGTTTCTGTTTAAGGATAGTTTACTTAACATTATTCTTGTTTCATTAGCAGTGAATTTATTTTTTTTGATGGGGGGAACAGGGTCTGACTGTATCGTTTTAGACTGGTCTTGAACTCACTATGTAGCCCAGGCTGCCCTCAAACTCACAGCAATCCTTCTGCCTCAGCCTCCCAAGTACTGGGATTACAGGTGTGTGCCACCGCTCTCTGCTATTAGCAATGAATTTATAGCCAGCATCTCTACAACTCACAAATGAAGGAAGCTTTTCTGATGGATGTTTTCTCTGTAAGACACACAGCAGCCTCCTGCACTTGTGAGCCCTGGACATCACCTCAGCACTATGCAGGGGCACTCTGAATAGCAAAATTAACTACAAAAAGCAAAGAATGGGAAACGCAGACACTAAGCAGCCTACAGAAAAGACACTTGCTGAAGCAAGAAAGAGGAGTGTCACTTGGCTGGCCTCAGTTAGGACCTCGTCACCACTCTGCCACAGCATAAAGGAAATAAGGAAACTGAATGAAGATTAGCTGTAGCTATTTGGTTTTGCCTTCAGGCATATCCTTACTTTCCTAAAAGCATAACCTGTGTTTAAAAGTCAATTGCTCTATTTTGATTGTTATTTATAAGTGTCCTAAAAGCAAGAATGTTTTTGAGTGATCTAATTCAGCCTGTTTCCGTAGGAAAAACAGTCCTCTCAATGACAGTACGTCTACAACCGTAAGTGTGAAACAGTAAATGGACTGGGAGTTTGGGGCCTGGCTGTCTTGGATTCAACACAAGGAAGTGTCCCCACTGGGAAACCACAGTAGGATCTGGTCACCTCTCTAGGTTGTGGTCTGTCCCCTCAGTCATGGGTGGATTACAGCAAACAGTAGAGCACCCTGACATTTCAGGGACCAACTTGCAAATTAGGAAAACAAAAGCAAAGAGAAGTTCTCTGCACCCCTGAGTGCCCAGGGCCTAGCTGCAAACTTACTGTGCAAAATCCTCTGGGGAGCTAAAGTCACGAGCACCTTCCTCAGGGATGCTCTGCAGTGACTGACGTTTAAACTCAAAGTGACAAGACCAATGTTCAGGACCTACATTAGCCGGGCTCTTCCTGTCCCTAGATATGTTATCAAAACAGACAGACGTGGTCTCTGCCTCTAGGATGCTCTGGCCCAGTAAGGGAGCATAGGTGTGATCTGGGTCACTTCTGGCTTCCAATCTCCTGGCACCACTGTTGCCTGGCCCTTCAGCAGTGTGTTCTGCCCTGGCATTTTCCAGCCCTTGCGGTCCAGCTCCTGAGTGTATCAGGCCATGTCCCCTCTGACCCTTACATCCACAAAATGCTCCTGCTGGGAACTTTCAGCTTAGTGCCAAGGCAATTGATAACTGTTTCAGTTACAACTGAAATTTGGGATGCCACACTTCCATTGAGGATGACAATGATCAGATGTAAAATGGTCCTAGAGTTCAAAGCATCAGGGATGGGTCTGGAGGCATCTGGAGGATGTCATGGCTCCTGCGGCCCAGGCTGCTGCCACTTATCCAGCCAGGAAGTGTTTCCAGAAGTGTCCACATCCAATCTTGCAAGGGGGCTGGGAATGTGGGTAGGGTGCCAGAAGAGCAGAGCCAACACTATCAAAATTCCAGGGTGAGATTTTTAACTTATACAGGGTTCTATCTCAGTCCATCTGAGTAGCTACAGTAAACTACTGTACACTTACGTCTGGATCAAGGTGTCCGGTGAGGACTCACTTCCAGGTTCACAGATGGCACCTTCTCATAGTGTCCTCAAGTGTGGAAAGGACAAGGAAGCTCTCTGGGGTGGCCTTTGTGAGGGTTAAATCCTTTCCATGAGGGCTCCACACCCATGACTCAAAGGCCCCACTTCCCAGCACCATCACCTTGGGCGTGAGGATTCAGCATATAACTTGTGGGGGACACACTTTTTTCATAATATCTGTCATGCCCCTCCTGCAAGATGCTGATGTCACACTGCTCCCCCATCCCCCGCTGTCAACCCCATTCCAGGTGAGGACCGAGCTCTCAACCCAATACTTGCTGCTTATAAGAGAGAGTCTGCTTAGCTGAGAGTCAAAAAGACAAGTGATTTCCCAATGAAATCTGGGCCTCCTGATGCCCTCCAGCCTCTACACACGTCTATAACTACATAATTTACACAAGCAATGGATGAAACCTCTCCTGGCTCCACCCAGTAATGTGCAGGGGATGAAGAATCTACCAGAACTTGGTTCGTACATGCTTCATCTCCAGATCAGGACACACTGGACACAGCACTGTCCCCCTGACCACAGGTATGCTCACTGGCCCATCCATCCATCCAGGATACCTATCAGCACTTTGTCTTGCCTCTAACAACAAAGGGCTCCCATTTGGACCTTGTTCTCTCAGATGTGTTTCATTCCCTAGAGTCCCTTTCAACCCAGGAAGCTTCAACCAGTCATGGCTTCAAGAAGCTGGGACACCTCCACTCCTACCACATATAGAGAAACTGAGGTCCCAGAAGCAGCCAGGTTGATCAGTGTGGCCCTCTCAATCTCCCTGCCCAGAGCTGGCTGGGCTCTGGAACCTCCCCGACCCCTGTGCTCAGGGCAGCCTCTGCTGCTCTATGCCTCCTAATTCACTCACTCTTCAAATGCAGCTTCGTTCACAAGGCAGGCAGCCACCAAAAACACAGGGAAGGACTTACTCGTTCTCCTTGGTCTGCCTTCAAGGGCAGTGACTCTGCACCTCCAGAATGAAAGCCACGCTTCATTCAGAGCACAACTGCATCTGCCCACACCACACGTTTCAGTGCACACTCTCCTCATCCTCCTTGCCCTCTCCCCCCCTCCCCCTCTCCTGTCTCTTTCCTGTCTTTATTCAGAAGCTTCCGCTTGCACCTCACATTCTTGCCTGGAGACATTTGCTTCTCTACCTCTTATGGATCAAACACACAATATATATATATAAGTGGAGCAAATGCTCTTCTAAAGGAATGAGTGAGTGAGTTGTGGCATTGTCTGCCAGGATGAGCTCCCTCTTTGTCTCACAGACTTAACATCCCCAGCCCAAAGGGTTCACCTCACTCTTCTCAGAGCTTGTGGTCCTATTTCCTGTGTGGTGAGTGAGGTAAGCCACAAATCATGCCCAGTGTCCTGGCGCTTTGCCAGGCTGGCATTTTTGGAACATGTGACAGATCATTTTATTCCATTGCTTTCTGTGACTGTTACTGCAAAATTGGTCTCATTTGGTAAAAGTAACAGACATCTCTGGTGGGCTTTGGAGTTCATTGTGTGTGGCCTCATCACCCTCAGTGGCCTCTGTAACAAGAGGGTCAAGATGGGCTCCCATCAGCTGGGAAGGAGAACAGAGGCCCCTGCACAGCTGATGGAGACAGACCTTCAGAGGCGAAGCTCATGGTCCCCCACAAACCCAGAGCCAGGGCTACCAGGTTAACACGTTAGGAACAGACAGTCACTGTGATGGTTAATTTTGTGTCACCTGCCTGGGCCTGTCTTCAGACACTGACCCCTTGGAATAAGGTGCACCATCGGCCACCTTGCTTCTATTCCTCACGCTCAGATGCTGTCCCACAAGCTGCTCAGATTCCATAATCATGCGAGCCAACTCCTCACAATAGACCCCTCTCTGTACCTATGTGTTTCTCTTGTGATTCCATGCTCTAGACCTACCAGTCTGGTGCTCCTGCCAAGGATTCTTGTCCTCCCAGGCTGCCCGAGTAAGATTCTGGGCAGCGAGTGGTGCCTTGTAGTCTCCTGACTGCTGGGTCATCCACAGCACATCCTTGGTCTGTTAATCCTACCTTCCTTCCTCTCCAAATGTTGGCTCCCAGTGAGAAGTAATTATTAGATGCTTTGACACTAGTAATTATTCCAGTAAAAAGGTTTTATTCTTATGTGTACATTATGCAGAAGGCACAAATCCTGGATTTCCATATTGTATTGATTGCTTCATATGATTAAGTTTTAAATTAAATTAAAATTTACACCAGACAGATGGAAGGCAGAAATAAATTGGCTTTGCAGGAATGTGCTTAGGATGTTAGGTGAGATGACAGCTGGATGAGGGAGGAGGAATAAAAGGACCAAAAAGTGGCATGAGTTTACCCTAGCTTCAAAGAGTCATTCAGAAAAAAAAGGTCCTGAACAGTTTGTCTATAACCACCTGGGCTCCAGGGAAAAGCAGCCCGAGGGGCCTGGTAATCCCCAGAACCTGGTGTCCACCTGAGAGATCTTTTTTCAGTCTGATATTTTATATTTGTGTTTGTTAGCTTTCCATTACTATAACAAGCACCTGAGGTAACCAACTTAAAAAGAGAAAAGGTTGTTCTGGCTCACATTGGCAGAGAGTTCAGAGCATGAGCACCTGGTCCCATTGTTTTGGGCCTGTGGTGGCAATCTTGATGGGAGCATGTGGTAGGAGAAAACCACTCATTGCATGGCCAGGAAGCAAAAGGAAAAGAAGGGAGGTGGAGCCCCACAGTCCCCTTCAAGAGCACACCTCCAGTGACCCAAAACCTTCCCAATGGGCTCCACCTCCTAAAGATTTCACCACCTCCCAACAATGGTGTGGGCTGGGGACCAAGCCTTTAGCACATGGCCCTTTAGGAGACACTGAGGATCCAAAGTGGCTCTTATCAGTGATCCACACATCAGGCACCCTGTGGGACATAGTAGAACAGGTAATTTTGTAAGCAACAAGAAAACAGCATAACAGGAAAATGTGACTCAGCACCAGGCTGTGTCAAGGGACTGTCCTTGTCAGTGTCAATCAGAAGGGCTTTCATACAGTGCCAGTCGCTGTTTTTTGATTGGTTACTATGAATCTCTAAACTGCCTGTTTGGGGATTTTCCTCTTTCTTTCTTTTTTTAGTTTTTATTTTTTTTATTAAATTCTTTTATTGGTACATTGTAGGTATACGACACAATTACATTTCTCATTGGGAATTGTACCTTTACATAATGCATCTTGGTTCTTATTTTTCCCCCATTCCTAGCCCTCCCTTCACCCCCTCCACCCTTCCCTATTTACAAAGACTTTATTTCCATTTCTCAGCATTTTTCCTTTCCCTTCTTTCCTTTCCCCTGCCCCTCCCACTACCCCTACCCCTTTGGAACTTTTCTTCCTATTTTGCATTATTGATTATTCATTCTAATCATTGGTACATTTTAGGTATACAATATAATGACATTCATCATTGGAAATTTGCACCTTTACATAGTCTCTCTTGGTTCTTATTTTTCACCCTTGCCCAGCCCTCCCTTCAACCCCTCCAGTCCTCCCTATTTACAAAGATTTTCTTCCTATTTTTCCATTTTCTCATATTAATCCCATTCCCTTCTATCCTTTCCCCTAGCCCTTCCACCCACTTCCTTCCCCTTTGCCCCTTTTCTTCCTATTTCATTTTACCTACTATACATTTAGTCCTTATTTACACTTTCAGTTTCTCACACCAGAGAAACTGTTCAGTATTTATACATGTGTGTCCTATTTATTTCACTTAAGATTATCGCCTCAATGTGCATCCACTTAGCTATAAATGTCTCTAATTTCTCATTTTTTATGGCTGAGTAGTACTCCATTTTATAAAAAAAACCCCGCATTTTCTTTATCCAGTCTCCAGTTGATGGGCATTTAGGCTGTTTCCATGTTTTAGCTATTACAAACTGTGCTGCTATGAACATGGGCACACATATATCACTGTGGTATGATTCTTTTAATTCTTTGGGGAAGATCCCCAGCAGTGGAATAGCAGTGTCAAATGGGACTTTCAGTCCTAGTTCTTTGAGGTATCTCCATACTGATTTCCACGGTGGTTGCACCAGTCTACACTCCCACCAGCAGTGGAGCAGGGTTCCTCTTTCCCCACAGCCCCACCAGCATTTGTTATTGGTTGGCACTAACACTAGTAACTCCATTTTGGTCTGGCCTAGAGCCTAGTGCAGGAGCTCAGTCACACCATATCTCCCCAGTAAGAGTGGGAGGCCACGAGAGCTGAGAGAGCTCAAAGGGAGCCCAGGTTGTAGTGTGAGATGGGGCAAGGGTGCCATGTTTCTCCTTGGGATTGGTATGAAGGGCTCCAGGAAAGCATGAAATACTAGTGGGTAGCCACAGCTTCCCCAGTGGACGCTGTCCTCAGAGCCCGGCAGTCCTTTTCCTATGGCCCCAGATGCTTCGATGGAGATGGGTGAAAACTGCAGCAGAGGTGGGATTTGTCTGTGTTTCATAGACAAAAAGAAATGGGTACAGGCAAAAAACATGGCTTGCTGGAGGTCACAGGCCAGGTGTAAGGCTGGGATGTCATGCAGGCAGACTGGCTGCCTCTCCGTGTCACAGTTGTATAGAACATCAGTGAGAGTCAGAAGAAAGGTCACAGG
This sequence comes from Heterocephalus glaber, assembly GCF_000247695.1. Next base: position 19,242,647 of record NW_004624775.1, on the reverse strand, counting down.
CTCCACAGAATTGGTTCAAACACCGGCTTCTTAATAATATGACCTAGGACAAGTTATTAAACCTCTCTAGACTTACCATCCACACTTGCAAAATGCAGGTGGCATTGGATGGCACGCACTATCAGGGTTAGATAGGTGGTATGTGATGCTCCCGGCATGTAAGTGGAGGAGGGTATTAGAATGCCAGGGAAAGAGCAGATCCAAGTCATCCACTGCTCTTATAGGCTTTCAGCACTCAGTATGACTGTCCCTGAGCCAGGGAAATCATTAGACAGTGGCTCCCCAGGGAACAGGCTCTTGATGGGAAGCTCCAGGACATGCAAGGCAGCATCAAAGTCCTTGGTTCAGTTTGTCAGAATGCAGTTGCATCATCTTGCTTGGTTCAGCTCATTTAAGAATTCATCTGATGACAACAGAGATGAACTAAAGTATATGTAAGGATGTGTTGATATAAACAAATAAATAGAAACAATTAAATTTTAAAAAATGGGTCTGGGTTATATAAATGAGAGAACGCATATGATAGAATACTTTAAAGACATTAAAATGCTATTCTGTAGGATTGTAAATGACTAAATGCTCATAGCGAATTATCAAAAGCAGAAAAGAAGCAGGCTATGAGGTAGTATGGGCAGCGTGACCTCAGTATTGTCGGCCTCGGACATCATCAAAGGCCATACTCTTTGCCTTTTGAGGAGAAAAACTGTACCAGTGCTCAGCACTGATATCAATGTCTCAGCAGCTCCCAAGCAGTGCAAAACCCCCACACATTCCTAGTTCCTGTCTTGTGCCATTAGAATTTTAAGTTCTAATCATGGGTGGCACATATGTTACAAGTGATACCACTAAGCCTAAAAAGCTTATACCAGCCCAGTACAATGTAACAGTTCTGGAAACTTTCAGGAATTATTTCTAATTACATTATTTCTTAAGGGAAAAATTTATTCAGCACTCATCAGATTGGTCACTCATGGTGAATTCCAGATGAATTAACGATGAGTACCAAGGTATGACTGTACTCATAAACCTCTGTACCTGCACTTAAAAGAGCTGAAAAGTTATAACAATATCAACACTAATTCTTGGCCAGTGGAATTTTGAATAATTTTAGTTCCCTTCTTTGTGTAGTCTCTATTTTCCAAATTTTCAGAGGGATAGTGATTCTAAAACATATCTAACTGGCTGTGGTGGTGCACACCTGTAATCCCAGCATTCTGGAGGCAGAGGCAGGAGGATCACCGCAAGTTCGAGGCCAGCCTGGGCTACACTGTGAGTTCAAGACCAGTCCAAACTATACAGTGAGACCCTGTCTCAAAAATAAATGAATTAAATTAAAATAAAACAAAACATATCTGGTCACTATGGCAGGTGATCAGATGTTTTGTTTGTTTTGTTTTTATATTGTTAAATGTTAGTTGGTTCTGTTTTTAGAGTAAGGATTTCAGAATTTAAAATGATTACCTTAGGATCTGTATATTTTGAAAGTAAGTGGATAAACTGTGACTTCATTTATTTTTAAATAAATAATTATTTTTGGAAATAAAAAATGAATTTAAAGTGATTTGACATAAGTTAAACCAAATGGGAATCCAAATGAAATCCTTTTTGCTTGCTAAATCTCTTAGGAACTGGAGCTTTCGCCCCCACTGCCAGGAGGAGAGGGGCATCCCAGAGCAGTGGGCTGGTGCAGGAGATTTCTCCAGCCAGGCCCTGGGGCTGCCCTGCAAAGGGAGAGGGAGGCTATACCTCATTGCCTGCTCCCCACCACCCCACCTCAGAAAATCCTGGTGTTCAGGCAGAAACAACCTGAGGTTATTAAAGTCCGTGCCTGTGAAATGGAAGAGGACATTCAGGAACACCACTGTGACCACTAACTTTACTTTGCTGTGGGCTGAGGCTGCATGTTCTTAAATTCATGGTGACATGCTTCTGCTGTGAATCATGCAGAGCAGTGGGCATGCTGCTTAATGAAGGCATTTTCTGAGCTTATAAAACACTTAGAAGCTGGGCATGTTGGCACAAGCCTGTGATCTCAGCACTCTTGGAGGCTGAAGCAGGAGGATTGATTGTAAGTTTGAGCCCAGCCTGGGCAACTTAGTGAGGCCCTGTCTCAAAATAAAAAATAAAAATGGGTGGGAGATGTAGCTCAGAGAAAAGACCCTGACTTCAATCTCCAGTACTACCAAAAACAAACAAACGAAAAACAGCCCATATAGCCTGTAGTGTGCAGAGAAGGGCAGCAGCAAAGGGAGGCTGGCTAGTCTAGAAGAAGGTTGAGTGCCATAGACGCGCACATTTGGAAAGAGCTAAACTGGTAGGATTTGTGTTATGTAAATTTTCTTTTTTTTCAGTTCTGGATAAATCCAGGGCCTCACACATACTAGGCAATCATCACATCAGTGAGCTATGCCCCAGTCCTGTTATAACATACAAAGTCCATTGTAACATACAAAGAGAAAAAAGTTCTTAGAGTCTGGATTCAGATATTTAATCATATGTATGTTTTACAAATATTTTCCCTAGGCTTCAATTTGCCATATTAGTGTTTTTAAACACTGATAGTTTTCATTTTGATGGTGTTCACCTTACCAATTTGTCTTTTTTGAGACTGAGTCTTGTCATGGTGCCTAGTGATCTTCAACTCCTGGGTCAAAACGTCCTCCTGCCTCTGCCTCCTGAATAGCTGGGACATGGGTTCGCATCAGTGCAACCAACTTCAAATTATTCTTTTATGATTTGTGATGTTTGTGCCCCCTAGAATTTTTGTTTGACACACATTACAATTTATTCCTATTTTTCCTTCTGGGATTTTCTTCTGTAGTTTTAGGTCTTAAGTTGAACTCTATGATCCAGTTTGAGTTAATTTTTATACCTGGTCTAAGGATCATGTCTATAACGTGGTGTTCTAGCCCACTTGTTAAACAATCCTTTTCCCACTGAATTACCTTGGCAGCTTTGCCAAAAATCAATTGACCATATCCATGTGATCTGCCTCTGCCTCTCCATTTTGTCTCTTTGATCTAATTATTGACTTAAGCAATTGTCTTTTAAATCAGATAAAAGTTTAAAATAAAAATGCACTTTTGGTGCCTTTTATATTACTGAGTTGCCTTTACTGAACGTTTCATTTCACATATGAATTCAAGTTACGCTGCTACTCTTAAGAGAGCTTTGGCCTGAAGGACTCCCTTTCATATTCTTGTAGGGCAGATATGCTAGAAAAGAAATTATCCTGGTTTTTCTTCATCCGCGAAGTCTGGATTTCTCTTTCATTTTGGAAGAACTGTGTCATGGACACAGAGTTGTGGATTGGCAGTCTTTTTCCCAGTGCTTTGGCCAGGCTGAGCAGGGCTTCCTGAATGTTAGCTGTTGATTGTCCTGGCCTCTCAGTGTCTGGTGGTTTGCTCCCTTCTTTCTGCTTTCAAGATTCTGTTTCTTGTCTGACTTTCAATAGTTTAGTCCTGACCCATGCAAATATGTATCTTTTTGTGTTTGTGCTATTTGCATGTGTAGATTAATGTTTTCTCAGCAAATGTAGGAAATTTTTCAGTCGCTGTTTCTTCCAAGGTCTTTTGGCCAGTTCTCTCTCCCTCCTCTTTGTGTGTGTATGCTGATAAATCTGATGGTTTGCCACAGGTCTCAGAGGCTCTGTTCAGTTATTTTCTTTGTTTTTCCTTCTGCCCCTCAGACTGAATAATTTCAATAGGTCTGTTCTCAAGTTTTCTGATTCTTTTGCCTACTCTAATCAGCTACTGAGCCTCTCCAGTAAATTTTTCATATCAATTATTTTAGTCTTCAACATTATCACTTACATTTGGTTCTTTTGGTAATAATTCCTATTTCTTTTTCACACTATTGTTCTCATACATTTACTTCTCTAAGCAGGTTTCCTTTAGTTGAGCTTATTCAACATAGCCAATTTAAAACCTGTCATGTGCCTCTTGGTCTAGTATTTCTTGTAAATCCAATGTTTGGCCCCTTATCAGAGACAACTAAATAATTAGGTCAGTTACCATTTTTGTAAATTTATTCATACTTTAGACATGCACAGTCATGTCACATCACCTGTGGATATACTCAGTTTTATTTTTTGCTTTTTAATCTATACATTTGAATTCTTTTTCTGGCCCTTTTTCACTGGTCTCCAGCACAGTGTGAACATATAAGCCTTGCTCCAGAGATAAAGGTGGGGCCCTCTGAGCTTCATCACTGAGTACATATCAGGTTGAGGAAATTCTCTTCGAGTCCTAGATTTCTGGGTGCTTTTGTTAGAAATGGACATTAAATGTTATTAAATGCTTTTCCTGCATCTACTAAAATCATATGGTTTTTCTTTTAAAACTTATTAATATGAATGAATTACACTGATTTTTCACATGTTAAACAACCTTACATTTCTGGTATAAATATTATTTGATAAGGACATATAGGTTGTATTATTAGATTTGATTTGCTTCACTTTTAATAAGAATTTTTATCTACATTCTTGAAAGACGTTGGTATGACATTTTCTTTTCTTTCATGCCTTTGAATGCTTTCATGTCAGGACAATTCTAGCCTCTCTGGAATGAGCTGGAACCTGTTCCTTCCACTCCAATTAATGGAATAATTTGTGTGGAATTGTGTGACTATTTGTGTCTTGAGTGTTTGGTAGAAGTCACCTGTGATGCCATCTGGGCCTGGAGTTTTCTTTGTAGGAAGGTGGGTTTTTTCCAGCAAATGTTTTATCACAGAACAGTTTTAGATGTCAGGAAAGCTGTGAGGGGTCAGAGTTTCCCCATCAGTAACATGATACACAAATATGGTGCATTCAGCACCATCACAAGTTGATTTTGATGCATTATCACTACCTAAAGTCTCCTCTGTATTTCTTTGTCCTGTGAATCTAGTGTCTCTTTCCATTCCAGGGCCCCACCCAGAGCATCTTGCTACCTTTAGTCATTATGTCTCTTGAGGATCTCCTTGGCTGTGACCATTTTCTCAGACTTCCTGTGCTTTCGGTGATCTGGGCAGTTTTGAGGAGTCCTGTTCAGGGACTGTGTAGAATATCTCTGAGCTGACCTTTGTTTGATGTCGGGATGATGGAATCGGGAGGAGAACCCAGAGGGGAAGCATTCCTCTTGAGAGAGGAGACCACTCCTCCATATGGAATGGGGCAACTATGAGTTAACTGTGTTATTGGGCAACTATGGGTTAATTGGGTAACTATGCTCTTTGTAGAATGGACCTGAGTAATCATGACAACTTCCATAATCTGTCACCAAAGGAGCGTAATGGACTCAGAAAGTCCTACCAGAACTCTTTGCTCTTCCCCTTCCTCTGCTCTGCTTTATGTAAATCCTGCTTGCTATATTCCCAGGGAAACTCCAATGGAATTAAGTATTCGTAGATGTAAAAAGAGGTATATAAGGAAGCATAAACTTCTATTCAGGGCTCTCAAGACTGACAGAAGTCACTTGCTGAGCTGCCAGTCTCATTGAAAGCCGCTTTTGCTTCTATCTTCATGTTAAAAAGCTGTCTGTCTGGAGTCCTCACTGTTTCCTGCTTCACTGTCACACAGGTTTGAGCTGACAGCACTTTTGACACTAACCTGTGTAACCTGACGCAAGTGGCCTTTGCTCGCTTCCTCCACTGGAAAGTTACTCACTTTACTCTTGGAAGTTTCAAACTATCAGTATAATTTCCCTCATAGATACAGGGCTATCAGTATCATTCCTTCTTAAGTAAGATTTATGTCTCTCAAGGAATTTGTTTTTTTATTCAATTTGTTGAATTTATTAACACAAATTATGCATTCTAATCCCTCAAATTCTCTTAATATTTGTACTATACCAGTAGCAGCCCCTTCCCTCTCTCTCCTAATATTATTAATTCATGTCGTCTCTCTTTTTTATATATCTTTTCATCATTTTTGTTCCTTATGTATCAGTGTGGGGTAGGGAGGAACTTACACATTTTGCAGACCTTTCTGACAAAGTCAGTTTTTGGCATCATTGATTGTGCTTTATTATTGTTATGTTTTCTATTCAATGAATTCCTTTTTCAGTGTTTATTACTTCCTTCCCTGTGGTTAACTGGGCCTGTTTGCTCTTCCTTTCCAGAGTTAGCTGTGGAAGCTAATAGCCCCAGGACATGCGCATGGGATGTTCGTTCCCCACACAATGGGTATGTCAGGTGCCTGTTCTTTCACTTCACAAGCTGCCAGTCTGGGCTTCTGTCAGACTCCGCCTGAACTAGGGAAAGGTTGCCCCTCTCTGTAAGTGCACACTTCCCATGTGAGGACTCTTGCCTCAATAGATGGAATGCTGTTTAGATTTCGGCTCAACCTTTCTTCTTGACCAGCTCCTTGTATGCATGCAGTGCACACAACTGCACGTGGTTGGCGTGCTGTGTTCATCTTCCTCTTGATCTCTTCATCCCTTGGCATAACAATTAATGGTGACTTTGCCACTTCAGTGAGGCCTAGCCTCTTCTTTTGCTGCTTTTTACAAGTCAGGTAATTCCAGTCTCCACCCCAGCCCAACTATTACCCTACCCCTGGTATTGGGAGTGACAACGGCCAGCTCTCTGCTCTGGACTGCTGAGCACCAATCCGGTAGAGGCCAGGACAGCACATGCAAGGAGAAATCCCTCTTCACCAGGGGCCTAACTCAGTGCCAGTGTCTGTTGTCCAGGTTGCCTGAGGTGACCAGAGCTCTGGGGCCTGGGAGGAACAGAGCTATGGTCCCACCCACACCCATCCCAGTCTGTGTGGCCTTCCATGTTCCTGCTGCTTTCCAAGACAGCCATGCCCTATGCCTCTCTCTCGCCCCTCTCCTGGGTATGGCTACTCTCCTCTCTCAATGCTGCCACCTGTTTGCCAGAGTCTCTTGGGCTGCCTGTCCAAGAGGGATTTCACTGCAGGAAGGGTCTGGGGGCTGCCCTACTCCAGCATGGCCTCCTCAGGATTCAGAGCCTCACACTACTCCTGGAGTGTGGGCATACTACAGAAAAACTCGTCATGGAACTCTGAGCCAGACCTCTCAGAAAGCCTTGGTAGATGAGTCTGAAATGGAGCATCACAGTGTGCTTGCAAACAAGCCAAGGAGGATCTCTCAAATTGTGTACCAGGGGGCCAGTCCCATAGGACATTTTATGGAAAAAATTTGTCTGGCCAAGTGTGTTTAAAAATTTTGGGGTTAGAGGCAGTTAAGCAGATTTTTTTCTGTAGGATTTCTGTAAGTGTTTAGCTTGCCAGTGTAAGGTACCTGCTGGGACCTTTAGAGTCTGAAGCATTTCCCAGATGTTTTGGATGACAGCATCTCATGATGCAATACTCCAGAGGATGCACCTGGGAGAGCTGCTGTGTGCACTGTCTGCCTGTCTCCCTGCATTGCTGTCATATTTGCATCAGGACGGCAGTGGCCTCCTTCTTGGGCCCTGCCTTCACTGCTGGGGTGGGATTTGGGAGAGGTGCTCTGAGGGCCTCAGCACTGAGTCAGCTGCACAGGAGGCTGAGGTACAATCAAGTAAAGCACCTGTGATCACAACTGAATCCCAGCCTCTGAACTGGGCTGATTGATCTCCCCTCTTCAATGTGTGGCATTTGATTCTTGAGTCCTCTTCACGCTGCCTTTCTTGAAATATGCTAATCAGTCCCTCTGAAGCAACCGTCCTCCTCACTTCAAAATGACAGTGTCTTCTTTCAGCCTTTCCAGTGAGCTATTTTTGATTAAAAGTGTCTTAGAAGCACTATTCTCAGTTCTTGCCCCTACTCCTCCAATGACTGAAGGACATGAGGAGATTTTTTAAAGAGTCACCACTCCTGCTCCAAACCACATGCCCAGAATCCTTCAGTGTTTACCATGCAGACAAAGACATGTGCTCCTTGGATGGAGACACTCACAGGTCTGACAAATAAGGACAGAGGAGCCAGCAGACATGAGGGCAACAGGTGAAGAGCATATAGAAAAAGCTGGGGGTTTGAGGCCTTGACCCTATGCCACGGGCTAAAAAGAAGAAGAAGAAATGGAGACGTGGCATTCTCTCCGTCCAAGCTCCCACAGCTCATCTGATTGCAGAAAAAGAAGCAGTTTCCAATGGCATCACACAAGCCACTGCCTGGCTAACCCTAAAGCTTGCCCATTCATCAGTGCCAGAGCCCCCTCTAGCTCAGGACAGGAAGGAAGGGAATGAAGGACTCAGCTATGCTAGGGTGGTAGAATCATCCACAGCACAACCCTCAGCTGACCCCTGCTGAGCCAGCAGCCTTAGAAGCATCACATGCTGAGATTCCTTAGTGCCAGGCAAACCAATATGGCTGGTCATCCTGCTTCCCAATAGAAGTTTCAGGCATGGGTAACTAACTGGCAGAATCTATGGCCCCAGCAGCAAGGGGGCCAGGCTCTGCATAGAAAAGTGAGGTTCACAATGTAGTGAGCAAGCAGAATTCAGAGAGGCTGCTCCAGGCATTTTGAGCAGCCAAGAAAGACAAATGTACAATAAATCCCTATACATGGACTCTCCAGGTCCATGAGTAATGAGGTCACTGCTAATGGGTACAACCAGAGCTCCCCAACCAGAGCTCTGATGCTGAATTGGGAGAGAAAACCAGTGTTACTCAGTGGAGTCTGTCTAGGGCTTTTCCCATAGTATCACAGATGCACCGCATCTTAGCTTATAGGTCCAGAGACCACAGTGATGTCATCCAACAACAAGCCACATACCTGGAAGTGGTACCCATTACATCATATTGTCCCATGACATCATAGCTGCTTGGTGTGACAAGCACAGACAGATCTCTGATATCCACACAGGGACAAAATTGAAATCAGCTAGCAATACATCTCTCAGAAGGTACTCCTCCATGACTATAATTGAACAGATAGAAAAGGGGGATAACATTCACTTTATCTTAATTTAAGATGTGTGACTACTTCTACATATCCCTCACTTCTGCACAGGTTCAATTCACTGTATTGTAGACTGTTTCCACATTGGAGCTAAACAACGGGATAAACAGAACTCTTTGGCATATGGAATGCATTGCCACCAAAGAAATAGCTTCAAAAAAAGAAAAAGAAAAAGCTCCAGGCTGGACATGGTGGTACACAACTGTAATCCAGTGGCTCAGGAGGCTGAGGCAGAAGAATCTCAAGTTCAGGGCTAGCTTGGATGATTTAGTGACTTAGTAAGACCCTGCCTCAAAATTAAAAACACAAAGAGCTGGTGTTCAGGTCCTGGATTCAATCTCCAGTACTCTCACAAGGAAGGAAGGAAGGAAGGAAGGAAGGAAGGAAGGAAGGAAGGAAGGAAGGAAGGGCTACATTGCCTAATGTTGCCTGTGTGTTCTAAACATGTGAAAGAACGTCACTGAAGTAATCACTTTCTTCAAGCTCCTCCAAGTGTCCGAGCCTCACTGGATTCCTGTCTGTATTGCTGTGCTCTGTACCTGTGGACCAAGTTCAGATATCTCAACCTGAGGACCTGCCTATCTGCACGGCCTGACCCAGGCCCCACACACCTGGCTGTCTGCTGCTGCCTCTTACCCCCAAAGTGATCATGCTCAGGGCTGACTGACCTGTCCTCCATCACCTGGATCAAACCCTGCCCTTGACCTACCCCTGCCAGCCAGCTGCCCCATGTGTCCCTGCTCTGAATTCCTTTGACTGAGAAGGACAGCTTCTGATAACTCAGATCCAGGGAGCTCGGAATTAAGAACAGGAGGCCTTTTTCCATTTAAAAATCCAGAAGAGATTTAGACAGCAGCCTGTCTGGCTCTCTACCACTGAGGTTGCATTTTAAATTTTCTACTGACCTTTTAATTGTCCCTGCCTGGCACTAGCCACCCTACATGCTGCCTTGCTGTCTATTCCATAAGCGTGCTCTGGCTATCACACAGGGGCTGCCATTCCCCTGGAACACGGCTCACTCATTCAAAGTCAACTCTCTTCAAATGTGAAAAGCAAACATCTTCATGGCCTGTATTCACAGAACTCCTTGCTGGCCACTGAGGGTTTCAATGTGCAGTTTCAGCTTGTCTCTGCTGATTCCGAGGTCAACAGGGCCTATCTTAGGGAAATCTGTGACTTGGGTTTGTCCTGTCCTCCCACGCCTACTCATCCTCCACCACTGTGAGGCCTCTCCCATGTGGATCTCTGCCTCCCACCTGCTGCATGCCAAGAAGAGCAGATGGATCTGGATACCACCTTCTGGCCTTATTATGAACTGGTATTCTTGCTCTGTGTTGTGTCCACTGCTAGAAGCAGGGATTGTTCTGTGTGTCTGCAGTGGATGTGTTCAGTAACCTAGAGCAGAACTGGGTACCAGGCAGACCCTTGGTGACTTGTGTGGGTGATTGTCATCTCTGGGGTTTACGCTGGGAGACTTTATCCTCAGCTGCTCAAAGAAGTGCTCAGGAATTGTCCATTATCTAGGAGAAGTGCTCTCTGTCCCACGCCTTTTTAAGCAGATCTGTCCCTGGAGTTATGTAGCTGGAGGAGATGGCTTACCAGGCCTCCTGAAGGCTCTCCGCTTGTGTCTGGACCTCTGAGAAGGACAAGCTGGCCAGGTCCTTTCCTCCTGACCCTCTCTCACCAAGCCTGTCTCCAGCTCCTTTCCATCACTTACTCCTGTAAAGGTCAATCCTTTTTTCCTCTTGCCCATGATTCACCATAACCCGCTCTGCTCTCCCCTTGTTAGGACTTCTAGACCCACCATTTCATGTCAGCCCTATTTGGGATTTGATATAAGGACATTCCTTTGTAAAATTTCTCTTTTCTGGCTACCTAGAATGTCCTGGATCTTTTCTCTTTTGGTCATGCAGTTTCTTACCAAGATGTTCTTCCTGGGAATGAAACCTGTTTACTAACAGAAGAATAGCTTTGAAAATTATATCCAGAGCAAAAGAATTTTATGGAGCTGAATTTACTCATCAGAATTTCTTGGAGAGGAACCCCTATAGTGCACATTTTTGTTTCCTTTTCACTGTTTGTAGAATTTCTAGGCCTAGTTCGGTGCTGTAATAAATACCTGTTGAATAATTAATGATTGACAGCAAGCCTAGCACGCCAGATGTTTCTGTCTGGCTACAATGTCTGGGATTTTTTTTTAGTAAAAATTGTGATTATTTTTCACTGGAATTATTCCTCAGATTTTTCTCATTTGTCACTTATTTTTCTTTTTTAGCTCAACTTTTCATTTTAAAATGTTTAGGATCTGGATAAAAGTTGAAAAAATAGAACAATAATCCTTTCATACTCTTCACTTGGACTTAATAATAAAAGTTTTTCCATATTTGTTTAATCTCTTTCTATGTCCATATATAATTCATAACTCTCTACACATAATTTTTTGCTGAATAATTTGAAACTAGGTTGCAGATATTAAGACTTCTCACCTATAAATACACCAGCACACAGCTCCTAAACATGAGGGCATTGTCTCCACTAAAGAATTAATAATCATTTCAAAATATAGCCTAGTATCTCTTTACTTTTTCTCCATTTGGAGAAGTTCACCTTTTGATCATTGACTATACTTCACTGGTTGAATTCTAGGTCTGTTCCCTACAAATCCATTAGGGTTTATGAGTCTTGGCAGAATCTGTAGTTCACAAAAGCCAGCTGCAATCTCTGGTTCAGGGGTCCAGGCTCCAAAGGTGGTTTATTTCCAGAAAGAATATGTCCATCCTCAAGCAAGACCAGGGACACGCTCTTTGGGGTGCTGAGAGCTACTATGGATCCCATAGAGAGTTAAAGTCTCTAACCCACACAGCAGGATGTGTGATCCCTCACCCCTCTTGTCTACTTGCATAGTTGAATAGAAGCACTATGCATGATTCAACTAGCCCCTGGCAGTCTAATCCAGAGAGGTCTGGAGTGGGAATCTCAGAAACTTACACCTTTAGAAAGCTCCCAGGATTGGAAACAGGGCCGGGGAGGGGAACTGAAAACTCCCTTGAGTTATGTGGCCTGCCTACCTAGCACTTCTCAGTGCCTCTCCTGTGTGCATTTGTGGGACTCTGTGAGATGAGTACACTACACTTATCTGTGAAAGTGCATGATCATAAACTACTGGGACGTCAGTGTGCACAGGACAATCCCAGGACTCTGCACTGAGGGAGTTATGCACTGAAAGCAGGCTCCTTCCATGGTAGGTGGTGGATTCACTGATTGCCTGGATGAAGTGACACCCCTCCTGGGCCTCAGTGAGGTTATGCCTATGAAAGCACTTGGTGAACCATGCAGCAGGAATCTAGCTGAGCCGGCAGTCCAGATCTTCCCCGGGAGGACTTAGAGCAGGCTCAGCAGGAGCCATTAAAAGAGGCTCATCCAACATGAAGTTGGCAATCATGCAAGGGCTGAAGAGAAAGGCCTTCCTGAGGCTTGGGGAGCATGTCTCGGGGGCCAGGACACTCCACTCCCACTCCAGGACATGGACAGGGAAGGGCTGCAGTGCACAAATGTCCACCAGAGAAGCACAGGTCAGTTGCAATCTTGGCGGGGTGTGCTTGGGGCAAGGCCTACAGCTCCGACACTCCTGACCCTGCAGACTCCAAGTCCGGCTTGAATCCCTAGTGAAGTCTTGGAGGCACAAGTCCCCTCAAATTCTCACTTGGGGCTCAGAACAGGAAACCCCAAAGTGAGGCACCTGACACACTGAGAACTTTGAGCAGAAGGAAGGGCTCAGAAGCATGATCCTCTGATGTCTCCTGCCCTTCTCTCTCTTTCTCATTCTTCTTCCCTAACGCAGCCAGAGAAAGTAGGATTCCTCTTCCCCCAAGGTACATCGTAGAAATCAAAACCCCTCTCTCCAAAGGCTTCACTTGAAATCTAGAAATATTACCATAAACTTGCTGGGTCTGTGAAGGAACACATGGTAAGAAACCCCAGGCTCACCGAGTCTGATACCAAATAAGACCTTCATTCCAAAAGGGGTTCTGTCCTAGAGCCTTAGGAAGGAATGCTGTCCGAGGCCAGGCAGAATCCAAGTGGGCTCTCATGCTGGGCTCTCCCTCCCTTATTGTCAGTGAGCCATTCAGTCCCTTCTTAGGTAACCACATTTCTACATACTGTCCACTCTTCATTACATCTAAGGATCAAAATAGTTTTCCCAGGATCTTTCTGTCTCTGTTTCCCAAGTCTCCTGTGTCCAGTAAAATGTTCGTTAAGTAAATCTATTTTGCCCTGCTCTTGTTAACCTGGCTTTTGTTGTAGGAATGGCGGCTGTGACCCTCAGGATGGGTGAGGAAAGCGGTGGCACCTTCTGGCCCCCACACCTCAACAAGGAGCATTACTTTCCATCCCCTCAAGGTGGTGAGGCTAGTCTCATCTCAGGCCCAAGTGGCCTGTGGCCCCAGGACTTTGGTGGGAAAGAACTATACAGAATGAAAGGGGGATGGTGCTGGCTGCTTGGACTCCACATCTCTGGTCCACAGCCTGCTCTGGGAGGCCAGAGACCCAGTGATCCAGGATGAAAAGCAGATCTCACATGTATGTGCACCTGGAGGCCTGCCCACTACCCTTAATGCTCCCCAGGTGGGAAGCTGCTGCTTCTATGTTCCCTGGAGGCCATGGGCCTCTGACAACTTGAACATTCCTGGCCAACTCATTCCTGCCACATGGGCTGCTGGGGCTGAGGACAGGGTGCAGGTGACAGGAAGTAACTCCTGTGGTCATTTCAGACCCTGCTGAATGGGGGATTATATATCTTGAAGCCTTTCATAGAGGTCTTAAGTAGAAGAAACAGTGCTTCTACATTATTTATTTATTTTACTGAAATACAATTTTGCATATGGAAAATGCACATACAACCTATTGAACTTTTTCATAAATGTAACACTTTTGTGCACCCAGCACCCTGACCCAGAAGCAGAACATTCTGTAACCCCCAACCTTCCGTGCTGTGTTCAGTCACACCACCTTGTCCCCTCCAGGTAACCGCTGTCAGGGTATCCACAGCAGCAAATCCATTTTGCCTGTGGTGTAGCCAGGTAATCACTGGGGCTCACATCCTGAGCTCTGAGATTCAGAACTATCAGCTAGAAACCTGCAATTGTAATAGCATTTACTTGACGGGGCTGTTGTGAGGATTTCATAAATAATGTGAAGACAGCCTGGGAACAGTTGGCTGGCATGTGGTCAGCCCATCATTAATGCTTCTGTGTTTGAGGTGTTTGAATCCTTTCACCCAATTCATGTTGATAAATTCTTTCTCAGTCACCATGCAAGTCAAGAAGTTTCTGGGATGATTGCAGTGAGCAGTCCACATATCTCCATTTACCGGGGTTTTGAGCTTAAGAGCTACTCACGACCACAATTAGTGTCCCCTCAATTAAAGCTAGCCCACTGTGGGTCTTGGGAGTACAGTAGGATCTGGGCAGAGTTTTTAAATATGTTCCTTCTACATAAACTTCTGCATAAAATGCTTTAAATCACGGGTGGGGGAAGAGTTCTGATTATCCAATTTCAATGTTTAATATTTTGGTTCTATTTAAACAGTCACAATTTTGTTTATCTTTCTCTCCTGACTCAGTGCTTTTCCCCATTAAAATATTTTAGAAAAGGGAAATCAATCAGGTTGTAAAAAGTCTGTGTTGTATGAATCATTAAATCATTTAGGGCTGGTGACATCACAGACAACAGTAACTGGTACGGTGAACTGGCAACTGAAATACTGAAGCCATATTTATGGATTGCTACAATCATGTAGCTGTTTCTCCCACACTATACAGTCAGGAAACAGCCATTAGGTCTCCTGGCATGAAAATGTTACGTTAATAGTGACAGCCACAGCTCTGTGCAGTACCAGGGCCAGGCACAGCACTCACGATGACCTTATTACTCACCCTTTACTTAAAAAAACTATGGAAACAAGACATGATCTGCACACGTCTGTAACCCTGGTGCTCTGGGAGGCTGAGGCCAGAGGACAAAATGTTTAAGTTTAACTTAGGCAACTTAGTGACTTTGTGAAACTCTGTGTAAAAATAAAAAATAAGAAAGGGCGGGGATGCAGCTCAGTGCAAAGGCCCTCGGTTCAATCTCCAGTACTGTGAAAACAAACAAACAAACCAAACACCCCCCACCCCCACCCCTGGAAGCCATGCACAGGAGGCTGAAGGTGTGGGTGACTTGTGTCAGGAAAGTAAGCAAAGGCAAAAGAATGGAAAGGGGACATTGTGTGTATGATGGCTGCCCCGGGAAGCAAGATGTTGATAGTCTAGAGGCCTGGGTCAAGTAGCTTTAACAGGATGGTTTCAATTTTCTACATTTTCAATAATCTGCAAAATGAAACTAGTAATCAGATTCTACTACGCTATAAGTAAAAATCACTTTTTAAAGAAAACAACTTCAATGTCGCAGAGAAGTTGCAACAATAATACAGAGAATTCACATCTTTGCCTAGACTTGCCATTCTGAAATATTTTGACACATCATTTTGTCAACCTGTGTCTGTGTATTTCTCTGCATCTCTCTTGAGACACTTGTACACATCATACCCCTTTCACTGTTCACACATTGGGGACAAGACTCTCCTCCCATGGAGCCGCAGTACAGTTAGCAGAATCAGGAAATGTCACACTCTGTTATTCACTATACTGCAGTATAGGATAAAATACTTTTCTTGTCTGTTTTGTGCTGCCATAACAGTATGCCACAGGTGGGTAATTTATAAGGAAAAGAAATTTATTTCTCACACTTCTGGAGGCTCAGAGATCAGGATCCCATTTTAAAGTGGCTGGTATCTCCCGTGTAGCATCCTAGAAGGTGAGGAGCAATGAACTCCCTGGTGGGAGAGTAAAGGAGTGAGCTGGTCTGATTCCGCAGGCTCAGGGGTGGCACAGATCCCCTCGGAGGGAGGAGCCCTCTTGACCTACATACCTCTCCCAGGGCCTCATGGCCCAACAGTGCTCCATTGTGGACTAAATTTCACACTAGTCCTGGAGGACAAAGCACTCAAATCACAGCAACCCGGCCAATGTCCATTTATCCAGTTCATAGTCCCCCATCCAGTCTTGTTGTGCTGGTGCCATCATGATGCCCTCTGCAACAGGACCTGGTATAGCATTTAGCTGCCCTGTCTCTTTAGGTCCATTAATCTGGTACAGTTCTTTACTCTCTGTTCTTCATAACAGTGAAGCTTCTTGTTTATCTTTTTATTTTTTATTTTTTTGGTACCGGGGATCAAACTTGGGTCCTTGCACTTGCAAGGCTGGCGGCGGAACCACTGAGCTAAATCCCTGGCCCCAATAACAGTGAAACTTCTGAAGGACACACACCAGTTATTTAACATGATGTTCTTTGACTTTGTTTATTCCCATGGTCATTCATGACGGAATTCAGGTTTCATATCCTTGGGCAAAGCACTAAAACTGTGTGGCCATGTCCTGTCCAGCTGCCCCTCACAAGTGATATCAGTTTTTTTGGGGTTTTTTTGGTACTGGAGATCAAACTCAGGACCTTGTGCTTGTGAGGCAGGCGTGGGCCCCACTGAGCCAAATCTCCAGCCCAGTGATATCAGTTTTTGAAAGTCTGGACACAGGTTGTCATTTCTCCAGTAGTTACTAATTTCCCCAGCAACTAATAAATATTCTGTTGAAACCAGTTGGAAGACCACATAAGTACACTTCTCAGCAACCCCCCACCACTTTAGTGTCATTGATGAGGCACCTCCAGATCAATCTCTACTGTGGCTTTCTGCAAAAAGCTGATTCACCCTTCTCTCCATTTTTGTCTATTGGCATTCATAGAAAGAAAGATCCCTTTTATTATTTACTTATTATCAGGATGCAGTCATAGATTCCTCTTTTATTCAATGTTTATTTTGTTTTTTATTTATTTTATTTTTTTTGTTTGTTTTTTTGAGACAGGATCTCTCTAGGTAGTTCAGGCTGGCCTCGAATCACCTTTATGAGTGCTGGGATCACAGCGCTGAGATTACCATGCCTGGCTTCAGTGTTTATTTTGAGGCATTTATTGCCCTAGATTTAGCCCAGGTGAGGGATGTTTCAGTTTGACTCCTGTGTCTAATGCTACACACACTCGCTCTCATTTTCTCTCTCTTTCTGCCCATCTTTACCATCCATTATAATAAGATGTTCTGGGCTCACATAGTACCTACTAGGCCCCAGATGTGGAATCCTTTATTTCCCCCAAGGAATACAGAACACGGAGTAATATCTGGAAACTAGGCCAATATCTCAGTTCAAGGCCTACTTGGTGTTGTGGGTGTCTTGCTGGGCTTTTTTGGTGGCTAGAGCTAGGAAACAGTATGTGTGTGTACATATGTTTGTAAGTGCACATATATGTGAGTACACATGTGTGTGAGAGATGAGTTCATAGTATTACTTCTAGTTCCAAATCTAATCTATGGAAATCTGTCTTGCATTCCCTGTTCCATATCATATCTCTCTTCTCCCACCTGGAAAACCTACTTGCCCAAAACAATACATTTCTGATTTGTTCAATCACATGCTACATAAAATGGTTTGTTATGTCCATGACACTACATTAAAAACATAAAGAAGAGTTCAAAAATTCTTTGCCACTCTTTCATTCTCTAAACTGTACATATGTAGAACTCAGGGCCTTTGGGCTGAGCTACATCTCCAGGTTTTTATTTATTTTTTAATTTTTAAATTTTGAGATAGATCCTCAGTTGCTAAGTTGCCCAGGTACTTGTACTTGTGATCCTCCTGCCTCAGCCTCCCAGAGTGCTGGGATTACTGATGTGCAACACCATGCTGGCCAGAAGTACTTTATTTAAAAGTTACAGATATTAGTTCTCTTATCCCTCTTTTATTCATTTGTAACATATTTAGGTTCAGATATTTCTCTTTGGATTCCATTTTATTCCCCTTTCTCATCTAGGTTGCTTTTATTTTGCTTTTTGAATATGTAAAACATTATCATGTTTGTATTAAACCAAGAAAAATGGTGTGGTCAGAGGAGTTACTCCTTCTCCTATCCCTTCTACCTTTTCCTTCTACCCTTGTTGGTTTATTGCTTTCTGGTTTACCATTAGCGTGTGTTTTGCTAAAACAAGAAGACATATTTATGTTTTCTTATTTTCCTTTTCTCTCCTATAAAAAGTAGCATATGATATATGCTGCATGACACTTGCTTTTTTCATTTCATAACATATCCAGGAAATCACTCCATATCTGTGCACAGAAATCTGCCTTATTCTGTTTTATAGTCTTGGCAACAGATTTGTTCATCAAGCTTTTGATTTTTTGCCAATTTGTTGTGATGATAAATAGTATCTCTGTAGTTTTAATTTGAAACCGAGTGAGGTCTACATCTCTTCATATGCTATGGACTCATTTTAGATTTCTACTGTGAATTGTCTGTTTATGGTTTTGTCCATTTTATGTGATTTAAATTTTTTCCCTTAGTGTTTAAGTTCTTTATATATCAAGGATATTACGTCTTTATTCATGAGTATGGATATTTCTTCCAATTTATCATTTGAGTTTTTTTTAATGTGACAAAATGTATATAACAAAAATTTAATATTTCAATCACTTTTAAGTGTACATTTGTGCATCATTAAGCACATTCACATTGTTCTACAGCCATCACCACAGTCTACCTCCAGAATTTTGCCATCTTCCCACTCTGACATTCTGCTCTCATTAAACACCAATTGCCCAACCCTTGCTCCTTCTCAGGAACTGCATTTCTGTCCCTATGATTTTGACTACTCTAGGAATGTCATGAAGTGAAATCACAGTGTTGTCCCCTTTTTGTCTGGCTTACTTTGCTTACTGTAAGTTCTCAGGTTTCATCCATACTGTAATATCTGTCAAAATTTCCCTCATTTTAAGGGTGAATAATGTTCCATTGTATGACTATGCCACATTTTGTTTATTCATCATCTGTTGTGGAAAATGCTTCTGTGAAGATGGGTGTACAAATATTTGTTTGATTGCCTGTCTTCAGTTCTTTCAGATGCACATTCAAGCAGTGGACTTGCTGGATCACATGGTAATTCTACTTTTAATTTTTTGAAGAGCTGCTATAGTATCTTCCAACATTGAATATACAAAGTGCTCCTCATCAGTCATTCTGCTGCTTTCCCCTGCTGTCTCTTAGTTGGAAGAAGTACTTTTCTCTGCGATTCCTCAGGAAAGACCCATGTGTAAGGTCTCTGAATTTATGCATTCAGATCACATCTTTTTGCCTATATCCTCCGTGCTTGGAGGCTTGATATAAAAGTTCTTGGGTGGTACTTTCTTTCTTTGAGTTCCTTATGAATGTGACAACGTTGTTGTCCTGCTTTTTATATTGCTGTTAAGAAATCTGATGTCTGGGTGTGGTGGCGAATGCCTGTAATCCCAGAATTTGGGAGGCTGAGGCAGGAGGACTGTCGTGAGTTGGAGGCCAGCCTGAACTATGTAGAAAGACCTTGTCTAAAAAAAAAAAAAAAATTCTGTTGCTAGCCTAAGTTTTTTCCTCCCCGTGGTACTTGGGAATGAACTCAAGCCCTTCACACTGAGCAGCATTCCCAGCCCTTTTAAAGTTTTTTATTTTGAGTCAGGGTCTCTTAAGTCACTAAGTAGCTTAGGCTGGGCTTGAAATTGCAATCCTCCTGCTTCATCCTCCTACCCCTGGCCTTTTTACTTATCTTATTTTTAATTGTGTTCTTGTCACTCTTCAAAGCCCTTTTACATATTTTCATTTTGAATTTTCCTTCAGATGCCTCATAATTATTCTTTGTATCTGGGGTAGTTTTTGTCTCTATTTTCAATTTCTTTCTTGAATTTGATCAACACTCATTGCACTGCTTTCTAACTTTTGTCTAGTTTGTTCTTAGTTTTTAAACTCCTGTATATATATGTGTGTGTCCAAACACCTGGCACTTTGTTCAGTTTGGTACATGGTATTACAATTTCCTTCTGCTTCATGTTTTTTGGGGGGTGTTATTAGCTGAAATTCTTTTTCTCATTATCAGAAATTTGATTAGTTTCCCGTTTCCTTTTTGCAGTAGGTTTTTTTTTTTTTTAATAGATATGATGGTTTTCCCTTACTAGGGCCTATTTGAGGCAGAGTTTCTAAGAGTCTTCTGTGTGTGACATGATGTATAGTTTTTAATAGATAATGTTGGTGGCTGGGGGAGGACTGGATGTCTTCAGTTCAATTTTTCCTTCTGACATACTTCTATCCTGTCATCATCAGCCTCTAAAGGACATTACCTTTTTTTAAAAAAAATCTGACTTTTCCGAAGAAGCAAGGAGTTTTCCAGGCTGTCACTTCTTGTCTTGTTTATTCCCCCCAAATCTCTTCCCTTGATGAATAGTTTGGAACCTGTATTCCATATTTAGTGGTTGGTGTTAGACCTTCTCGGTATAGATGTGACAAGCCTGTGCTTCTCCTAAATCCATGGTAGTCATGGAGGAAGGTCTTTTGGAATTTGATATCTTTTCTTCCCTCATAATTTGAAGCTGAGGCTACAGATTCTCACTTCTATCTTGAGCTTGTTTGGCTAGGGATGTGGATAGATTCCCACACTGGCAGCAGCCATCACTCTCCAGACTCAGAAGCTCCTGAAACACTTGTAACACCTCTTTCTTTCTCAGAAACACAGTGAACTTTGCAGTTACAAGGGTATCGCCAAGATTACCTTGATGCTGTTACCAGAGAGCTATTTCTTGTATCTTTAGAGATGCTTAGTGTGCGATTCCACTCTTCTTTCACATAACCAACCAATGAAAAAGAAAAGCTTAAAAATATATTTTGCCTCCCTTCTTCCTCTTTTCATGTTTGCTTAACATAACCACCACCTAGCTATTAGGAGCTCTGTTCATCCCCAAAAAGCACGTTCCTTCGAAAATTATCTTCTCAGTTTCCACCTCAAAGTCCCCACATTTGCCTAAAAAAATAAATGAAATTGACACCTGGGGACCAGAGATGTCTGCTGCAAGATGAGCACGGGAACCGCAGGGACTGCCACGCGGCAGGGACCAAGAAGGGATTGCTCGAGCTTTGCGCCTCCCGGGAGGGCAGCCACCTGTCACTCACGGGCCAGGCAGCGAGCAGGGGGCGGGGCTCCGCCGCCATGGGGACACGGTCCCGCCCCTGGCAGGCCCCGCCCCCCACGCCGATTGGCCGCCCTTTGCTCCCTGACCCCGCCGCCGGGGCCGCGCTTCCTGCCGGGCGCTGAGCGCCGCCGCCCCCGCCCGCTCGTGCCGGTCCCCGAGCTCAGTCCCCGGCCATCCCCGCGCCCCAGGCCCGCGGGAGGATGCGGCGGCGCTCGCGCGTGCTGCTGTGCTTCGCACTGCTCTGGGTGCTGGGCATCGCCTACTACATGTACTCGGGGGGCGGCTCCGTGTTGGCCGCGGGCGGCGGCAGGAAGGTGAGTGTGTCCCCGACCCCCAGTCTCCTGTCCGGGTCCTCGGCTCCCGGGCGCCCTAAAAGCGCACAGCTGGGGCTGAGTTCCCCACAGGGGCCGCGTCTCGGAGCGCGTCCAGTGGCTGAGTTGGGAGGATGCGAGCTCACAAAGAGCAGCGCGAGCGGGCGCGCCGTGGATCCCGAGTCCCGCCGACCTCGCCTGGCTGGGCCACCAGGGGCCGCGGGGTCTGGATCTGTCCCCGACCCCCACCCCGAAGAGCGGCCAGACCCAGGCCAACTACCAGACGTGGCTTCCCGCGCCTGCCTTCCCGGCCCCATTCCGTCGCGCGGCTTCGGCCTCGCGGGGCGTGTTTCTCGCGGGCGCCGAGGGCCGGTGACGAGACCCTGAGGACCCAGGGGCTGCGCTCCGGTCTCGCGTCCTGGTCTCTGGAGCGCCAGAGAAGCCGGGTGCTGCCGTTCTGCGTCCCGGAGCTCGTGCTGCGCACTTGAGCCTAAGGGTTTTGTGGTATCTCCCGGCCCGTTGGCTATGAAAGCAGCGTTATCTCTTTCAAAGTTCTCTAACCTTAGTGACTGTAACCTTTAGAACACCACAGACCCATGGAATTCTGAGTTAAAGGATGTAGACCGCGGCGGGGTGGGAACCAGCAATCCTGAGGGGGACCGACTAGGGGAACAGACGAGGAAAGCGCCGGGCTGGGCCGCGGGGAGGTTCCCTCCCACCTTCGTCTTATTCATTCCTAGCTGCAAGTATAGACAGAAGTAGATGGAGGTGGCTTATTTGGCTCTTGGTGAATTTCCTGGATTCTGTTTTATTTAGAGTGGCACAACGGAAACTGTCTCCGTTTGCTGAATGGCTTGGTTTGCCCTGAGTCGTTTTAAAATTGTGCATATCTCTTGCTTATTCTAAGTTAAGAGCATGCATCCGTGGAAGCAGTTCGGTGGGATGATCTTTCGGAGTGATCTCTGCTTACCACCAGAATACCCTGGCAGGCTGTACCTTCTCTTTCCCGAGACCCGGACAAACCTGCCGCCCTTCAGAGAAGAAAACCACTCGGGGATCCCCATGGTCCAGATGGTCAGAAGGCAGCCTCCAACCCCGAGGCTCAGTAGGTGAACCGTTAGCCAGGTCTTCTTGTTAAAAGTCTTCAGATGCCTCTCCAGTGTGATCTTTAGCTTAAAATAAAATGTAAGAACTTGTGGCCTACTAGCATTATGTAGGAAAAGTGGGGGAAATGAACAATTATACATGGACTGGTGGTTTGGGATTCTATTCTTTCTGTCAACCAACAATAAAATTTAATCCTAGTGATTTGTCTGTGGAAAAAGAGGTGTGTAAATGCCAGAGCTTTTGAAATTGTAGAAGATGCACTAGCCCAGTGGGGTGGACCCTCATGTAAAAAGGAGAGGCCCTGAGACCCTTCCTGGATGGGGCAACTAGAATTTCTAATCTCTAGAAAACTGTTTCCTCCAAATTGTTTCTGTGGGTTTAGGCACCAGAATCCTCTCCACATATAGTTCCTCCTTATGACAAGAAAATGTGGTTGGTTTGTAAAATATGTGGATGTTTTAAAATAAAAAAGATAGTGGAGTATGCATATAGAGTCAGAATTTAAATTCTGTAGTTTGTGGACTTAATGTTTCTTCTCTTGCTCAGGTCAAGGCTCACTTCATGTTCAGTGCATTTCTTCAAGTCCTGGTTTTTTCACAGGGTATCAGGCTTCGGACTATGCTTTGGGGATTGTCTGAGGAATCTTGGTAGGATTTCTGCTGTTTCAGCAGCGCAGCCTGGCCCTTCACTGTGTGCCCTGCCTGTTAAATAACTCATTGCAGAACTGTTATTCTCCCATTTGGCAAAACCCAGAAAGTCGGCTCTCCTTGGATTGCAGATTTAATAAACCAAGCAGGAACAAGTGCTGAAAACCCACCGCGGGCATTTGCCACAAACTCTGGACTCAGTGCTGGGGCTCAGGATGTGTATGTTAAAGCAATTTATGGTTAATATTGCTGAAAACTTCATTTACATTTGTACAGGTATCCCCCCTTATGTGCCTCTTTCCCTGTAAATCGATGATGATTTGCACTTCAAGGATGGCTTTCCTTTGAGCATCTTAAATGCTTTAACATTTTAATCATGTTAAGTCTCCTTGGAGCCCTGATCTGTTGGCAGTGGATGTTGCTGCCAGAAGAGGAAGGGATTTTCTGTTGAAGTGAAGCTGCCTTTGGGTGAAGTGTGGCTGTCTGGGATGGAAAGGAAGGGTTTTCCTGTGGGAGAGTAGTTGGCACTGCTTGGAGAGTGTGGAGCCCACACCCTGTCTGTGCCCCTGCATCATTGGTGTGTAGCGCAGAGGCTGGCGTCACTCTCGTAGGAGTCCTAGGGTCCCAGGGTAGGGCTGTGAGCAGGCTCTTGCAGGAGGCGGTGGGGGACCTCAGGGCAGTGTGATTCTCTGTAAGAGACACTAGGATAAAATTGGAGAAGGAATTTGGGACTAAATTGTAGAGGGCTTCAGTTGCTATGCTGACTAGGGAACCAGTAACGGTTTTGAGTGAGAGGTAGACATCCAAGGGAGGGAGCTATCTTTCCGTCTTTGTTTATTACTTTCACTAATTTACCACATTTCTCTGAGCCTCAGTTTTTTCATCTTTACAGTACAATAAACATTCTTGTGCTATGGCCTTTTTCTGAGGATTAAATGCTGTTAGTAGGTGCTGGCAAATAGTATTACTGAATAACTGATAACTTAAAAAATGGATAAAGAAAAACTACACAACCTCTGAAAATGGAGGAAGCAGGAACCCTGAATGTTGCTCTGGCTTCTGGAAATTGGTTGTTTTTATTCCTCATTGCACCTCTGAGACTGATCTGATTGGTTCCTTTGGGGCTTGAGCTGGGAACTTTGAAGGCCGTTAATAGTCTGCATTTTGGAAAGTCTTGCTGGCTCTCCATCCAGCTGTGGTGCTGCAGTGGAATTCCAAGAAAGCAGGTGGACACAGATAAACCTTAAGGAAAATACAGTTCTCTGTTTAGAAGTTGTGGCTGTCTCTGGGCTCTCAAACACAGTGGGAACAGATTGTGACTGATTAACAGTGTACAAATATGGGCTCTATCCTGGCCCTCCAGCAAGAGTAAGAATGAAACTGCTGTGGTACGTGTGTGTGTGTGTGTGTGTGTGTGTGTGTGTGTGTGAGCGCGAGCCTACTGGGGCCAGGTACGGGTCCTGTGAGCTGGTGGTTTTACAGTGTCTGTCTAGCTCTTGGTGGGGTGGGCTCCTCTCTGGACCTGAGGAGGAAGAGATGGGGTTGAGGGGGGACGCACACACAACCGTTTGTTATTATTTCTCATTGCTGCTGCTCATGGTTCTCAGGTCTTTGGGCAGAGGGAATCACTTGGGGAAGATTCCAGTTTTAGGGTCTGAGTAGGTGAAGCTGCTGCCCTGGCTGTCATCCAGAGGCAAGGAGGTGGGGTGCTGAGATTGTCTGGGCAGAGGTGGGCAGCTCTGCCTCCCAGGAAGAAGACAAGTTGAGGGTGACTCCTGCCACTTTGAGGCCTCTACACCTGCCTCTGTGTAGTGTGCTAGAGTAGCTGTTACACAGGTTGGTATGCCTATGGATATGCCCTGGCATCTGGGAGTCAGACGTGTGACCTCAGAGATCCTTTCCGTTCAGCAGTAGTTGATTCTTGCTGCTGAGGTCTTTGCTCCACTATGGTAGTCTTGGATTTCTTCCTGGTCAGGTCCTTGATGCAGAATGACCTTCTCTGAGTGGGTTCTGGGCTGGCAGAGAGCTCTCCTGCCTGTTCATTTACCCTGAGTGCCTTGATGTGAGCTCACTCCTGACCCTGACTGGAACTTGACTTTGTTCTTTAAAGTTGTAGACTCCCTGACCCTTGGCCCTGTGCCTGATCTTCAAGATTAACTCCAGGTGTGGAGGTGCCAGGAATGTATAGCTTTGTTTAGAACACACACACACAAGCACGCACGCACGCACGCACACACACACACACACACCTGCTTTGTAAACCAAGTCCCAGAAAATCAGTCTTAATTTCCTTCATCAGGTGGGTGGTTCTGCTTCTTTCCTGTTGCACCGAATGAGACACTGGCATTTTGCACTCAGTCATACCCGTAGTGTGTGTGTGCTGGCATGTGTGTGTTTGTGTGTGTGGCATGTGTGTCACTTTACACAGATTGGCTTTCTCAGTATGCGGGAATGTAGATGGCTATGATTCATCAGGGCTGGATCTGGAAAATATAAACCCTGTATTATGGAGTCTCACTCGTGGGCGTCCATTTAAAAGGCTTTCCCAGGCCAGCAGAGTTCCAGGAGCTCCCATGTCTTACTGAGACCTACCATCAGAAAGAAGCAGCTGAGGGTGGCTGGCTGGCCACCAGGTGGTGACCAATCACTCATGGCCCAGCCTGTCCTCATGGGGCTGTCTGCTTGCTGCCCTGTCCCTTCTGCTCCTGTGCAAGAGCACCCCATGGAGCAGCAGTCTTTCTGGGGCACTTCTCCTGGATGCCTAGTTCTGTCCAGACCTGCAGTTTCCAGGAAGGAGGGGTGACTGGGAGGGCTGGGACAGAGTCACTAGGTTCCTGTTTGGGTTTGGTGGCCCAGGGTACTTGGGGCAGTGGTTGTCCTACTTCAGAGTTCCAGCCCCACACAATGCATGCTTGGGGCAAGATAGTTTGTCACAGGGGCCGCCCTCAGCATTGTAGGAAGTTCAGCAGCCTTACCAGGTGTCCCCCTTCCTCCTAGGTTGTAGCCAGATGTCACCAACTGTGAGCCTTGTCGCTCACCTTGCTTCAGAGGCAGCTGCTGGTCTCTGCTATGTCCAGCCTCTGCGATCTCTGTGTGCTCCTTGAGTTCTTTTGTTAAGTAAAAGGCCACCCCTACCCTTTAGTTTGCCAGTGGGTGGTCTCTACCCACAGTGTCCTGGGCCTTCTATTCATGTTCTTTGGTCTTCTGGATGGTGTGTGTGCATCCCTAGCTAAGTGTTTTGTCTGCTACTAAGGCCTTCCCTCCCCCAGATCTGTGGCTGCTGGTGCTGCCTGTGGCTTAGTTTGTGATCCACTTCATAGAATATGCTTGTGGAACCATCTTGTTTCCTGATTTCTGAGCTAAGTTATGTGAAATGCCAGGTTGGATTGGGTAGTGGTCCACTGTTAGGCACACTATGAAAAGACATCACAGACAGGAATGTGGCACACCTGTAATCCCAGCTGTTTGAGGGGCTGAGGCAGGAGAATTGCAAGTTTGTGGCACAGAGTGAGATGCCAGCCTAGGCAACTTAGCAAGGCCATGTCTCAAAATAAAATGTAAGGGGCTAGGACTGTAGCTTAGTGGTAGAACACTAGCCTAACATGTGTGAGCTTCAGGCTCAATCCCTAGTACGCGCCTCCCCCCAAAAAAACAAGAGGAGGAGGAAAGAAGGAAGGAAGAAAGAAGAAGAAAGAAAGAGGACATTTCATGTTTATAGAGTACCCTCCACACATGTCCCCATTAACAAGATGTCCTTGGGTCTTAAGCACCTGCTGCAGTGCAGGATCTCCATTGCTGTGTGATGTCTAGGTGTTGGTGGGGATGGGGTGTGTGTGTGTGTGTGTGTCTGTGTGTGTCTGTGTGTGTCTGTGTGTCTGTGTGTGGCGGGTTGTTGATGCATGTTTGCAGGAAGCTAGAGGCCAACACCTGCCCATTGTCCCTGGCATTAGAGAAGCCATTCTTGGAAATGTGGGTAATGTTGAGTCTCTGTGATCAACAGTATTTGTGGAAAACAGAATGAAGGTGTGACTTCGTTGCCTCCAGTCACTTAAGGCTGTGGATTCTGGGAAATCATAGCTCCTGCAAGTTCCCCAGGTAAGAGCATCCAGCTGCCATTCCCAGAGGCCATCAGCATCATTAAGGGGTTGCAAGTTGCTTTGTGAACAGTTACTGTCCCTGGTGCTTCTAAATGAGACAGCTAGGGTAGGTGGCTGCCTCGTGGGCAGCTCTAGCTAATGCATTTTGCTTCCTTGAAGGGTACTTCCCTGGGAAATGGACATGCTTTGGATGAAGGGTCTTCTCTCCCAGATAAATCACCTGCAGGAGCTTGAGGAACTGGTGCAAATTAAAGGCCAGTGTTTTGAGCTGCCCATAAATTCAGTGGTCTGTGATTAGGATTTGGGTAAGTGGAGATGACTCTCATTAGGGATTTATATGGCTGCCCTGGATGAGCTGGTTGGCCTACCTGGGGTGCCTTGAAGTCCCATTGCCCTTGTCCTTCCTTTCTCAAGGTTTTCCCTGTGACCCAGATGTGGAGATTGCTTTGTGATCTTCAAACCCCCACCCCCTTGCTCGCCCTGCCTATCCCCTGTGCCATGCAGCTCACCAACTATTTTGTCCTCCTGGCTCATTTTTGGTCATCACTGAGTTTCTGCACCTGTAATATTCCTTTTTCATCTGCTCCAAGATGCCATTATTTGTAAATGCACTTTTACTTTATGTCCTGCTGGGAAAGAAAAACACTGTCCCTTGAACCAAGTTACAGTGGTTTATCAGTTAACGTTTTTACTTTCTACTTATTGAAAGAGCTCTTCCAGACTTAATTAGACATCGATTTTTCCATATATCACTTTTACACAGAGATACAAAGGAAACATAAGTGGAATGCATTGGGTTAGGTGTTCCTAAAACTTTCTCAGAATGCAGCTACACTGAGTCACTTTTTGCCTGCTTTTCTCAGAGTTGTCCACGGGGCCACCAAAAGAGGTGGTGATGTATCATTCCCGAAGAAAAATCCATAAAGCATTAAGAGCTGTTGGTTTTAGACCCATAAGATAGATTGGCAATTATGTATTTAGCCAAGCCAGCCTTTGACTGGTGTGAGAATTTTGCCGAACTCCTCAGATCACCATCCATTCCTGTCTCACACTGACTTGGTTTCTAGGGGTGATGTTTCTGGATTTTCTTTTAAGCCATCCACATCTGCCCAGCAGATTTTTGTTTGAGTTGGCAGTGAAGCAGTATGGTCTTTGCTTGGCCCATAGCATCTTCAGATGCCACTGATGGAGATGCATCCCAAGGAGGAGAGGGCATCTCAGAGTCAGCCTCTAATTTGCTCACCCTTGCAAGACAGCCTGCCTGTCTGAAAGAGAAAGCTGGAAGCTCCCATTGGGATTTGTACATCCACCTCTGTAACTCCCATCCTGGAATCTATGTAAACAGAAGTATTTCTCCTTTTTATTTCTGAGCTTCCCTGATGAGCCTGTGCCAGTTCAGAGCAGCTTTGGGTGTTTCCTGTGTACAAGTTACCATACTGAGTTCTGGAGTCTGCAGAGGAGCTTAAAATCACTGAACAAGCAACATTTTTTTTTTTTTTTTTTTTTTGGTACGGGGGTCGAACTCAGGACCTTGCACTTGCAAGGCAGGCATGGCACCACTGAGCTAAATCCCTGGCCCAAGGAACAGTTTTTGAGAGAGACTTTTTTTGAAAAATTGAACATAAGTTGAGTAAGGTTGGAGAATAGATGAAGTTAGGTATTACTGCTTTATTCCTAGTGAAAGTCACTTGGATTTGCAGTTGTAGACTTCCTTATCTTTCAGAAATAAAAAGTCAAATATTTATGGATGTAATGACATCCAATGAGGAGAGATTATAGAAGAACAAGGTTGACCACATGTATTAGGGCTTCATGGGGTTCATTAGGCTATTTCATCTTTGTGCACTTTTGAAAATTTTATTTAAACATTTACATAAAGATAAATTTAAGTGAATGTGCAGCTTCAGTTAATGAATTAGTTGAAAGTAGTACTTTTTAAAAATAACACTTTCAGGCTTTGTGACCAGGTGAGCCTCTTGCCTCTTCCTTAGTTCAGGAGTGGTCAGTGAAGCTCTCACCTCCTCCATGGTTGGGGTGGTCTCTGAGGGTCCTTCAGAGGGTGCTTTGGGGTCCAGTGGAGTTCATTAGTTGCCATTTTTCTCTGTAGGAATAGTCTGGCTGCTCAGAAAATTGCCCCTCCATTGAGTGCTTTGGTGGCAAGTATGTGTCCAGGTGGCTGTGTGGTCACTGTGGTCAGCAGCCGACACATTATCCGCAGGAAGTCTGAGGACCCTGATTGTGCACTGCCTGCCATGCCATTTGCATGTCTATCTCTGTGTCAGGGTTTTCCTTGTTCAGATGTTCTGCTTACTTTTCCTGACTTTTCATGGGGACCTGTGGATGATTTGGAAGCAAGGGTGGGAGATATTTAATAAATATTTATTATTCCTTTTTGTTCCCCTAGTGGATGTTATTGCAGAAGCCACATATTTCACATTGTATTTGTAAATGAGAGTTTTTGGCAAATACACAATATGTCATATTTTCAAGGTGTCATTAGTCACCTGGTATGTTAGCCTTCCATTGCTGTGACATAATTCCTGAGAAGAACAACTTAAAGGAAGAAAGATTTATTTTGGCTCATGGTTTCAGACGTTTTGGTTTATGCCTTTTGGCTCCATTACTTTGGGCCTGAGGAGAGGCAGAACATTTTGGCAGCAGGAATACAGGGAGGGGGAGGCTGCTCACCTAATGGCAGAAAGGAAGCAGAGTGCAGGAGAGAAGGGGCCAGGACATACCCCCAGTGACCTGCTTCCCCCAACTAGGCCCCACCTCTTAAAGTTTACAGCACCTTCCATTGATGCCATCAAATTATGAATCTATCAGTGGATTAATCCACTGAGCCCTCATGATCCAGCCACCTTCCTGAAAGTCCTACCTCTGAACACTGCTGCACTGGGGACCAAGCTTCAATATAATGAGCCTTTGGGGGATATTCCAGATTCAGACCGTAACAAGCTTATATCAGCCTTGTCACTAAAACTTTCAGAACCATTGCTTGTTTGTCTAACTTACCAGTGTGCTTGGAAGAATGCTGGGTGGATTTCTTCCTGCACAAACACATGCAGTTTCTGACAGACCTTTAGGCCTACAAGGGCAAAGCTGGGCTGAAGTCTCAGTGTTCTTCCAGCTCCCTAGAATATGGCTTTGAGGAATATGACTGCTGGCTATCTTGGTCTTAGAGCATGTCCCTAAAACACCCAGATACAAACAGCAGGTTTCTCTCCTGTGGATGCAGAGCTGCAGCTTTAGGAAGATGCTGATTCCAGGGCTGATGATCGTCTGCTTAACCTTCATTGAAATTGCTAAAGTGGAGGAGTGAGAAGTTGGGGGCTGGGAGCAGAATGTTTTGGATTCTTGGGTGGTCTGAGCTACAGGGCAAGGCTGGGCATCATGAGAGGGGTATGGCTGTGACCACCTAGGCGTCCCAGACAGGCTCTTGGAGGCATTCTGGGCCGTGGTGGGAAGTTTCTGCCACAGGGCTCTCCATTTGCACTTGGGTAACCCAGAAGGCCACACATAGTATGTAAGCATCAAGAAATAGCCTGCACCAGTGTACGTCAGGAAATGACCGCACACCAATGTTCATCAAGAAATAACGTGAGCCACTGAACATTTTTGAGGGAACATGAAAGGGGATGTGAATGGCCTTGCCTGGTCTGGGATGAATCTGATATTGTATCTGTCAGCATTGTAGCAGTGTTGTATTTTAGAATTTCTCTCCCTGATTGGTGGTGGAGAGTACAGGGTATCGTTTGCTTATGCTGGCCCCAAAGGGTGTTTCTGGTAATTGAGAAAATTTGCTTTTTAATCCTAGCGTTATGCATCATTACCAAGTACACCAAGATGTTTGGAAGCCATGGGCTCAGCTCATTGTGTGTCAGTCCTTGTTTTCGGGCACTGCAGACAGGAGGCAGCCTTGGTGGAGAGGGTGTGCTCAGGAGCTGCCTGCAGAGACTCAGTTGCCAAGACCCAGGGGACAGATCTGACACTGAGCCTGCAGAGCAGTGTGGTGAGGTTCTTCAGGCAGTGGGTGCTCTGCCACCTGGCCACCTAGGGACTGGTGCTGGTGGGAGGGCCAAGTGTTGCCAAGGCAATCTTATCAGACCACCCTGGGGATTTGGGAATGGTTTTGCCTGTTTCTACCTTGTGGTCTGATAGCAGGAGCCCAGGACACTTGGTCATGGGAGCTCTGGATGGCACAGCTGGCTCTGGAGCATCTCAGGCTAGTGTGACATGGTGGAAAGAGCCCGTTGGTTCCCGGGCAAGTCACTTAGCCCTTCTGTGCCTTTTCTTCACTTGGCTCTCTGGGGTTGATTGGTGAGGAGTAAATTAGTAAGTGTAAAATGCTCAGAATGGTGCCTTATACTCATGCTCACATAGTAAGTGCTCAGTGTTAACAGCTGTTGTTAGTGTTAACCGGCTTGTTAAAGGTGTCAGGATGCTGAGCACCCTGCAAAGTGCTCACCAGCCTCCCTAGTCTCTGCACCACAACCAGACAGACAGACAAATGTCCCACAAACACAGGTTGTTCTGGAAGAAGTTGAGGATGAGGGGCCCCTATAGATGAGGAAATAGAGCTCAGAGTGGGAAGTGTCCCCTGATTTAAAGCTGCAGGCCTGACCCTCACCACTCCATGCTGCATCACCACAAGATCATTTCCCAGTTGCACCCCTCCATCTCTTGTAACTTGTCTTTGAAAAATTATACCAGGATCTGTTTTTTAACTAGATGGTTATATGATTAATTTTTAAAACTTTTAATTGGCAATTTGGTTTTCTTCACCATCTTGATCTGTTATTATCTGAATATAGCATGTTATTTGAAAACTTTTCCACAAGATTTTAATGGATAAACATTCTTTTAGCTTCATTAGTTCAGTTTCTGGATTGCTTTTGACACTGTAGGTGAGTGACAAACAGAAAACAAATTACTAATTGTGGCAGCGCAACAAAGTCCCCTGGTGAGGACTGAGGACTAGTTCTGTCAGTTAGCTAAGTGTTCATATGGTTTCTCTGATACTGCTAATTAAGACAACTTAAAACTAGATTGCAGATTAGTAAATATGCTCTGTTATGATTTCAGGAAAGAGTAATCCAAAAGACCGGAGGATGTGGCGATGCTGACTGTTGTAGGACAACACAGTGCCATTCCCTAGACCTGCTGTCATTCCTGAGTGGCTGGGGAGCTCAGCCTCCACTCCTCTTCATGAAGCAGGGCTTAGTGGATGCAGTGAGGTGCTGGGGGTGTTGCCCAGGAGCTCTGTGAGGCTCCTTTGAGTTTCTGGCCAGGCTTCTCTGAGGTAGGAGCAGACGCACAAGTGTGAGCTCTTAGGTTAGGGATATAAATCAAGGCTCAGAAGCCCCTGGGAGCTGCTGGGAGGCAGCATTCTTTTCTTTTGTGTGTGTCTCTTCTTTTGATGGCCTGGAGTTGTCCTGGATCTTGGGAAGTGTGGTTCCTTGTTGGAGCTTTGGAGCTGAGTGAAGACAGAATTGTCGTGTGTGGGCCCTGCTGTAAGGTACTGTGATGGTCGGAGTCCGGTAAACATTCCCAGGGCACTGTGGACAGCTGGAGTGAGCTGATGGACAGCTGTTGTGTCGTTGTCTGGCTCCACAGGTGCCAGGCTGGTCGTCTCCTCCCACAGTGTAGAGCTGGCCCACCTTGAGATCCCCTGTGTGCCATCTCCACCTCTAGGTGGCTCTCATCCCTCCCCCAAGTGCTGAGCTGCAGGAGTCTGGTTCAGACACTTTCCACATTTTCTGACATTTGTTTATTCCAGGAAGGGAGTGTGGCAGCTGTTGGCTGTCAGGAGAGAGGCCTTGTCTCTGAGCCCTACACACACACAAATAGTGCAGGAGTCAGGAGACATCCTGTCCCCAGCTAGTAGTCAGGAGTCATGCAGGATGGTGCACACTGAGGTGCTAGGTGGCACCTGGGCTGATGGTGCAGGGCTATGAGCTAAGGTGACCTTTTAAGGTTGCCTACAGCCCCCTGACGCTTGTGGTGTGTTAAAATGTCTCAAGATTTAGAATCCCCATTTTAAGACGTTGGTTTCTGCTTCAGAAAGTGATCCTTGCCGTTAAACAGCTCAGCGAATGTAGGAGGAGGTAGTCAGCATTCAGGTTTTGTTTTCAAGGTAGTAACAGTGGGTGCCCTACTGTTTTATTTTGTGTATCTGGATTGATTGAGACCAGCTATAACTGTGTATGCCAAAATGAAAAATTCCCATGGGCTTCTCTTAGCCCTCAAGGTGCTGGTGGGGGCCTTCTGTCCTCTGACTAGCATAAAAGCTGGAGGAGAGTGGCGCCATCATTGCTCAGATGTTGGGGTGTAATGCTTGTTGGATACTGAATCATTTTGCTTTTTAATGCTGGGATCTGCCTGCTGCATCTCTGAGGCTATCCTTGCTGCCCATCAAGATAGGGAGTTGGCATCACATCTGGGGCAAATTTGTGTTCTCCAGGTACAGTGTGAGAAACAAGACTGTACCTTTTCATCCAGAAGGGCTGTGTTGCTGATATAAACAGCCAGACTTCAGCTGTGTTTACCAGTTCACTTACGGAGCCATACATGCACAACTGTCTCCATACTTGGAGAGCGGTGAGTGGGCAGCTTGGCACTGTGGAGTCATTCATTGCCTGGTTCAGGTCTCTATGCTGCTTCTTACCTCTGCTTCTTTGGATAAGTACCTTTGAGGTCTCACCTTGATAAAAAGCAGGTATCCAGGGTCACTATGTGGAGTTGCTAAAAAGATTAACGGATATTACTTATCTAGCACTTAGGCTGCACCCAGGGCCAGGGAAGCCTCGGGTTTTCTCTTCTTACTTAGGGAGTGATGGGAGGTGGAGGTCTCTGCTGGAGCTGACTTCTGTTCCTTCTCCCATGTGGCAGGCACCAGGCCAGAGGCTCCACAGCCCCTTCCAAACCAGGGCATGCTTTCTCTAAAGGGAGGGGCCTAGCCTGCTGGGGCATGCTTAGCCTTCATATTTTAAGAGCTGTCTCATCTGATGACCAGTACTCATTATTGAATTTTATAAATGAAATATATGCAGGATGAAGGAAATTGCCTGTTGATTGCACTTGAATCACTGAATTAAAGTTAAATTTCAAGGCCGGCAGGAGCCTCAGACTCCTCCCTGTTCTCCTCTCTTCTCCCTTTCCCCTCTCTCCTCTCCCTCCCCCACTTCTCTTCCCTATGTCATAACTGATTTTCCCTGTGACTTGGATTTTTCTTGCTTTGCTCCTTCATTGCCAGCCCCCATTGTGGTCCATGGTTCTCAGTCTGACTGGACATTAGTAACATCTGGGCAAATTTTATACTACAGAAGCCCGGGACACGCACTGACTAGGCCACACATGTATCTTTAGAAAATGCTCTCCATTTGTGGGGATTTTTCTGCTGTTAGGGGTGGGATGGTTGGCAGTGGCCTTGTTGAGAGTTCATATTGTGGGGCAACTACTCAGGATCACGAAGCCCTTGCATGTGGTGTAGCCTGTCTGTGGTGTTGAGTTTGAGGCTTGTCTTCTGTTTTGGAAGACTTAAGTGTTGGGTTTTTTTTTCTTTTTACAGTCAGAATGATAGGCATATCATGAGATATCTGTGGGATTACTGATGATGCCTTTACTTATAAGTAGTCATTTTGGAAATTCCTGGAAGCCCCCAGAAGCCTGCTGTTTGGAACTGTGGTATCCTCCTACCCACAGGTGTGTACGCACACTTATAGAACTGGCAGAGATTTATGTGATCATTTGCTTTGCAACAGCTGACATTGTGTCCCAGTGTCTTTGTCATGTGATCAGACATACAAGTAAGAGGTAGGACTCTTTGTGCTGCCACAGACTGAGTTAGGGAGATATCACTGTGGATCTGGGCACTGTGGGTCTCGGGTCTCGCTAAATTTTATAGATTTGGAAACTCAGTTTTAGTAGTTCTAGTTATCAGTCAGGGGTTGGGGTTTGCATGAATCAGAAGTGTATAATATTGGTGACTGATAACAGTCCCTGGGATGAGAACTATGTTTGACAATGCCTTCTCTTCACTGTTGGGTGAGCAACTACATTTTCTGTAGGCTTGTTTTCATCTGTCTGCAGGCTGGGTGGGGCAGCTTCCCCAGTCTGGGGTCTTGCTGTATATAAGAGCAATACTTTTTCCCTAGAGTAGGGATGGAGACTCATTTTTCATAGTTCTAATGTGCAGTATATCATGTCACTCTCTTGGCCCCAAACCCATCTGCTCCTGCTAGGATTCGGACTCAAGATTGCAGTGTGTGGCTCCCTGCCAGTTGGGGGCTGGAGAGGGACCAGTGGGATAGATGTCTGTGGGCTTGATCCCACCTCTTGGCTTCCTGGTGCCCAGATAGTTTTCTAGCAGGGTGGACCAGTCTCAGGTCACCTGTGGAGATGCCAGCACCAGCTGAGCAACACCCTGCCCAGGAAAGTCCCTGCCTTTGTGGCTGTCGAGGCCCAGTAAGTCCTATTTTCTCCTTCCTCTCCTCAGTCTTGGAGCAGGCTGCCTCCTGTGCTAGCCACTTCCCTGGCACCATCAGTAGTTACTGATTGCCAGCATTCCCCAGGTGACTATTTATATTAAAGCCCCTCTGCTGGGTTCTCATTGGGTCTTGAATGATTTGTGCCTCTTGTCTCAACACTGCAGCAATCAGTCAGCAGAATCATGTCTTGGGAGACAGATTACACTTAATTAGATCTCAGTTCACCTGATGGTCATTGGGGGTTTGCTCAGGTCCTTCTGACCACATTGTAACGGAGTTTCTGTGCGACAGGTTTTCCTCATTAGCAAGACAGAGCAAGAAACTACCAGCAAGACCGAGCAATTTCCTGGGAAGGTAACTGCACATGATGAATGCCATTTGTTCTATAGGCTCTGTTGGCTCTATCTTCAGAGGATAGCATTTCTAACCTTGTTTCCCAAGTTGATGTCCATTATGTGACTTTGGAACCACCTCAGCTGTAATGGTAGTGTGTTTAAGCTGTACATGTTTCTGAGAAGGCTTGTGGCAATTTGTTAGAAAAAGCTTGTATACTGTGTGTAAACACAGATTTATTAAGAATTTAAAGATGGACCATATTGTTTTGGGGGTTAGATAGATGGGAAGAACAGGGTGAAGAGAAACAGCATAGCTGGAGAAGAAATGTAGCACCTCTCTGGCTGGTCCTGCTCAGGTCTTTCCCATATGTGTAGCACAGTCTGGCTTGGTAGGAAATTGTCACCCTGCATGTGATTAGGAATGGGGACTCCATGCCCATTTAGATTCAGCACATCAACTCACACTGGCCAGAGAAGCTACTTCCAAACACAGAATTGTATCCTGGTAGCCCAAGTGAGAAAGGAATCATGCTGGTTTGCCTGGTTCTCATTTTCTAATAAAATGGAGCATTTCCTTGTGAAGACATTTTCTTAGCCTTCAGGTTTAATGAGAATCTAGCAGATGCTAACTCAAAGGTCATGGAATATAATAATAATGTTCATGGGTGGATGACAAAAACCAAATGAGGATAGCACATCTGGCCGTCTGTTTAAATTAGTGCCTGGAGCTTGCCTTGTCTAGAGCCAAGTTTCTGCATCCCTGACCTGGGCCCAGAGTGAAGCTCTATCCCCAGGTTCCATACTACTGCAGTCCCAGAGGCAGTGCAGAGAGGTACTATGGCAGCCGTGGTGAGTGGTGTGTCTCTGTCCCAGACCATCGCTTGCCTGTGAACTTGGGCTAGTTGCTTCAAGTCTCTGGGCTTTAGCTTCCTCACTTACTAATCGGGGTAATAGCATTTCATTGTTTTGCATTTAAATACATATGCTTGCCTGGCATGCCTGGACAGCTGATGTTACAAAAAGTATTCATGCAAAACTAAAACTATTACAAGTGAAATAAATGGTTAGGGGCAGGTGTTTTGAGGAGGAAGAGCAAAGCAGGTGGAGGCTCTCCTAGAAGCTCTGCTAGTTTGTTTGTTTGTTTTGGTACTGGGGGTGGAACTCAGGACCTTTCGATCGAACCAGGCATGGTGCCACTGAGCTACGTATGTCCCCAGCCAACTTTGCTTATTCTTTTGTCTGTTTTCAACAGGTCTGCCTGGAGACAGATTCCCATTCATGATGTTCCTTCCCTGTGTTGGGTGTGCTTGGAGCGCCTAGTGCTGTGGGAGGATTAGGTGATGCCATGCAGGGAAAAGCTGGGATGGGCTGCAGTGCATTGAGTTCATAGCCACCCAGTCGCCACTGCCATCCCTGCTGCTGCAGACTGTACCCTCTGATCAGAATGTGCTGGCTTCACCTCCTCCCACCTGTCTGCTTGTACAGGCTGAGCTACAGGACAGTGATCCTTGCAAGTCCATTACCTGAGCCTTGCTGTTCTACACTTGTTTAGTAGCAGGGAGCTGGCACAGCCTGGGGGCAGGTGTCAGCTAACTGAAGGTCTGTGACTGTCCTGTGACTTGGGTGGACTCTTGGGACCCATCCAGTGGGGAATAAAAATTAACTCTTGTGCTGACCAGCACCACAAATTTTTTCAAGCACTTCACGTTTATGAACTCATTTAAGGTTTTTCCAGTCAAAAGCTCTTAATCCTTTATTGATAAGCCTTTGTTTCCACTTTTTAACTAATATTACAATAAATATCTGTGTAACAAACATGCTTTTCTATTTTGTCTAAAGAACTGTTTTAACCATTCCCATTTTACCTTTGAAGAAACTGTCAAGGGAGAAAGGAGTATGTGGTGGGTGCCTCAGGTCACAAGCAGGAGGGGTGGGTTGGAGTTCAGACTGCTCTTCTGCTCCTCTGCTGGGCCTGCCTCACTCTGAGTAGACTCCAGGAGGTGACGTGCTGTAGTGGGTCTGCCTCCCAGCTGAGGTTGGAGGAATTCTAGGGTGAAATGCCTTCCTTGGAGATTGACTAGCCCCAAAGGGTGGTGACCCCAGTGTCCTGTGGTGCTGGATGGTCTCCAGCGTTAGGCCTGGCAGCTTCTCTTCACTATATGCCTGCACAACTCCCCTCCCTTGCCATGAATCGGGGCCAGTACGGTGACACTTGAACCAGGGCACTGCACTGGATGTGACACTGGGCCCGTGTAGGTTCCTTTGGCCTGGTGGCCTCACTTTGGTCCTGGGGAGCCCAGCTGCCATGCTGTGAGGTGTCCAGGCTGCTCAGCTAGAGAAGGGGACCCGGGGGTGGCAACCCATGGGTTGGAGAGGGAAGGGATTTATGTGGGGAAGGCCACAGCTTGGACACCTGTGGAGTTGCTGGGTGGAGCACTAGACTGTTTGGTTACCTGGAGGATCCTGAGATATTAGAACTTCTTGTTTAAGCAACTTTGTTTCAGGAGGGCTTTTGGAGAGAAATGGTGGCTGCTACTCCTGTTTGTTCTGGGCCTGCATTGTGTAGATCCAATGCATGTGTCGGGCTGTGGGTGAAGGCGTTGCTCAGCCACTTGATGCAGGTGCCAGTCCTGGGCCTCCTCACCAAGTCTTCCTAATGTTGTGGCATATGATTGCCATCATCTTACTTGTTTTTCACTCAATTAGGCTAGCTTTCCCAATTCATAATTAACACCTCCCCGTGCTGCTCCCACACCCCACCAGGTTGGGAATTCCTGACCCCATTGAATCTACTTAATGTTCTTTCATCGGAACTTCTCTCAAAGATAGGACTTGTTGGGTAGTGTTATGTGATTGAGACTTACACGACCACAGACTGAAGAGACCTGAGACTCAGAGGTTCCCTCGTATGTCTGGGTTTGATCCCCATGGAGTCCTCCCACCCACCCTCTGGCAGTAGACTCCTCTGTAACAGGTGGTGAATAGATCCTGCAGAGTGAGTGGCTCCTACGTTTCAGGCTGGAGAGTTTGTTTAGAAGCAAATAGAATGGCTCCCTCTTGCTATTGTACGTGTAAGAATGTTATGATCACACTAAATTGCTGTCCAAAGCTTATCTGGAAAAGGGTTAGATGGTGACAGAAAGAGAAAGGGCTTGATTGACTGTTTGAAATCCAGGCTCAGGGTCACAGGCGACCTCATTAACATCATATGCCAAACTCCTAATTTAATAAACTGTCAATGCAGTTTGTTAAAACATTAAGCAGTGTGCTCAGGAGATACAGTTCTTATATTGAGATTACCAATTTTTAGTGAACCAAATGCATTTCCTTACTGTTTTTCATTCTCTTTATTAGTTTGTAAAAATTTTTAATTGAGTTAAAACATATACGGTACAATATAAAATTTATTTTGGGCATTAAGTGCATTCACATTGTTGTGCAGCCATCACCACTGTCTATGTCCAGAATGGTTTCATCTTTCCAAACTGAAGCTCTGTCCCAGTGAACCCTCACATTCAACCCTCTCCAGCGCCAGCCACCTCTTCTGGACTCTGAATTTGCAATTTTAGGTACCTTGTGTGTGGGGAGTTGCACAACATTTAACCTTCCCACCTGGCTTATTTCATGTATTATGATGCCCTCCAGCTCATGTATGTTGTAGTTGTGTTTCTTCCTTTTTGAGGCTGAATATTCATTGTATGGATAGACCACATTTTGTTTATTCATTCTTCCAACAGTGGACATGGCTTGTTTCCATCTTTTGTCTATTTTAAATAACTTTAATAACTATTTTAAATAACTTACATTTTAACACTAAAATGAAACAGAATTTATTGGTAACATCTCAGGAAATTTAGAAACATCTGTTCAGAGTAGAATTATAGTAACATACCAAACATACTGAGCTAGTTGGCATTTTGGAGCAATTTTATATATTCTAAGATTTGGCCTCTATAAAGTAGTTAGTATAGCTAATTCTACTTTGATTTCAGGGATCAAGATGAGTTAATACATGTGAATATACTTTATAAATTATAAAGGAGTCTATAAATGCTTATAGTTGACACAAGATAACCATGTAATTCTGAATATTAATACCAGATAATAAATTCTGAATTTTTTTGTTTGCATTCTGTAAACATTTATAGTATAGATTTGGCATAACTTAATTCTTCCAGAAACTTGATGCTTTACAGTCACTTTTTATTAGGGCAGGCTTAAACTATGTGGGGCTGTTTGTGGGGTTATTTGGCTTGAAGCCATGTCTGAATATTGTGTAGGTTCTCCGGGATGAATGTGGAAGGAAGTGTTGAACTTGTGTGGAATGCTTTCTCTCCCTTTGCTTCATTGTGTCTGTTCATGTAAATATTGAGGGATAACATTCTTTTTAATTTTTATTTATTTATTTTGATAGCGTTCTTTTTTAGATCTCATGCACATGAATTGTGTAGCTTATTGATTTCCAGTATTCATTTCCAGAAGGTATTATTGCACCTACTGTGTGCCCTGGCTGGCTAGGATATGGCATGAGGCATGGGGAATTCACCCTGACGTGCATCTGGGAGACTGGCCTGGGGTCCCCATGGACAGGGCATTGGACTGAGTCTCACACTGAGTGGGCAGCCTTGGAAACTTGCTGGTAGTCGCACTGACAGGGTGTAGGGCTGAGCCATGCACTGAGCACCCCAGTCTATTGTAGATGTAGAAGGTGGAGAGTCACATCTGTAGGAGAATGAGGTTGGAGCCCTAGAGCCTCACTTAGCTATGGACTTTAAGTTTCTTTCTCAAAGGAGCTGGTCTCCAGCCTTTCTTAGCCTCCTGCATTCTTTGCTTGTGACTTGATGGCTACAAAGTACAAGTCATTTGCCATGAACTGGGGACTGCTTGTTGTCTGAAGTGCCCAAGTCCCTTGCCCTAGGCTTGCTTTCCTCACGGGCACTGTTTTCTCTTTGGCTGCTTCCTAACTTGTGCACAGGCTGCTCCACTCTTTCCTCAATAGCAGTTCTTGGATTCCTGAACCCAGGAAGAGGGTGTGTGATCTTGGGAGCACCTCATAGTCAGACATGTCTGGGAGTCTAGTGGAAGCAGAGTCCGAATGCTCTTTGCTAAAGTTTCTTGGAATTGTTAAATACTGATGTGTATTGGAGTCTGCAGCAAGTCCACGTAGCCCAGCTGGCTCACCTGAGCTCACAGTGCCCCTAGAAAGCTCTCCGTGGTTGCCACACTGATCCTGAGAGACACCACTGGAAACCCGGTTTGGGGTGGTGTGAGTCACATGGCTGTGGCTGAGTTGGCACTCATCTTTCAGCCCTGTGCGGGCCCTCAAAGGGCCTCTGTGGACAGTTGCACATGTTTTGTCCCTTATTCCTAGAAGGAGACTCCCCTGTCTTCTACTTGGCAGTGGCTGCCAGGCAGACTCACTGGCAGTCATGTCCCTGGGGCAGAGTGGATAGCATCTGGCTTTGCAGATGGCCAAACTCAAGAGCCTTAGTCCTTCCTCTGGTCCTGACCCCTGCAGAAGGGCCAGTCTGGTTCCCTTATCGTTTTTCCAGTACAGGGTTGTGAGATGTCCCTAGTCTAAGAAATGGCAGTGCCTGGAGCCTGGTGTCTGATGTCCGGACACTGCAAGGTGAGTAGCAAATTAATGCCTTTTCCCTCCCTATTGGGCCTAGGTTCCTTCAGTCAAGGGCCAATGGCCAGTGCTTATCTGCAGATGTGCTATGGAGATTGTTCAGTGAACAATTAAAAAAGAGGAGCCTGGTCCTCTCAGCGGTTTTAATTTGCTATGATTGCAGACAATTTGCCCGAACACACTCATTTTCTAAATTTTAAGGTATATTTAAGTATTTCTCAAAGGACATTGCTGAAACTCAGACTGGGCCAGCTATGAGCCTGGTATTGTGCACTGTGGGATGCCAGGATTTCTGGTTATCCTTACAGCAGTCCTGGGAGGCGTAGATTCACTCACCTGATCCTGTACATGACCAGCAGGGATAGAAAGCTGAGTGACTCACTTAGTAGAGAGGCTTCATGAGGCTAAGGGCTGCCTCCCACCAGAACCTGTGTGTGTATGTGTACATAGGTATATGTATGCATCATTGTATATATACAAGTCCACATACGTGAATGGAAATATAGACATCTAGGAAGTGTGGGGGAATATATATATGCATGCTCATACGCACGTGTATTATACACACACACTTGAATGTGTGATATACCAGGGATCGTCACTGTAGTTCTGGCTTTCACAATAAATAAGTGTTCAGCAGGCACCCCTTGCCTTTTTTTTTTTTTTTCTTTTGGTACCAGGGATCAAACTCGGGTCCTTGCATTTGCACAGCAGGTGGTGAAACCACTAAGCTAAATCCCCGGCCCACCCCTTGCCTTTTTTTGAGGGGTTGAGACCGCTGGGCCTTATCTAGTTCTTTAGTCCTAGTCATTTATGGGCTACCTGCATACAAGGGAATCCACCTGAGCTTTCTGAGCCTGCGGGTGCACATTTGTCAAGGCAGAGAAAGCAGAGGTCTTTTTATTTTTTTGTATTTTTTATTTTTATTTTTATTTTTATTTTTAGTTATTTATTTATTTATTTTTGGTACGGGGGATTGAACTCAGGTCCTTGTGCTTGTGCAGCAGGCGGCGAAACCACTGAGCTAAGTCCCTGGACCTAGAGGTCTTTTTAGATATTGCAAAATTTCCTGACTGGGTCCAGTGGTGCTTCTGCAGCTCCAGGTCCTGGTCTACCCAGCTCTGGGCTAGAAGTATATGTTTAATAAACGGGGGTGCTGGAATGCTCTCAGAGGAGCAGGGTTCTAGAGTCTAATGGGCCTGATCCCTGCTTGTACTGGGTGTGATTATTTATCCTTCTCCTGAGAACTTCCCTTTCTTTCTCTTTGAGGTATACAACACAACCTCCTTGCCAGGCAGTCTGGAGCATGGGCCTTGGGAAAGTGGCCTGGTGCGTGTTAAGGAGCAGCCTATCAAGGGAGATTTGGGGGCAGTTTCCTTGACCTTAGCTAGAGTGAGCGCTGCCTCCTGCTCTCTGTCCTGAGTTTTGAGTTCTTGTTTTGGAGATTCTCACAGTTTGCCCTTGGGGAGCCGTCTGCATTGTGTAAAAGCATGAAGACAGATTGTCTATCAGAGGAGCTAATTTTAGGTGCTGGTAGGTTTAAGGGCTTGGAAGACTCAAAAATATGTTTTTGTTCTCTCAGAAGTACTTTTCCCTCTGAAAAACAAGCTTGACTTCCTTTTAACATCAGAAAAGAGGAGACTAGACAAAGACCTGTGAGGGCAGATCAGACCTGCTTCCTGTGGCTGTTGGCTGGCACAGTGGCTGCCCAGCATTCTATATGCTATGGACATAGCATTGGAACCATGTTAAGGAGCCTCTTGCCTGAAATGGAACCACCGCTTCAAATGGATGCAGTGATGTTGGTCTTGAGAGTGAAGCTGTGTCTCTGAAATGATAAGCCCAAATGGATTATTTGCCTTTTCAGTTTTAAAATTCAAGTTTGTTTTCTGGGAGAGCTTGCAGCAGATGTGTTCCTGTTTGGGGACCTTGAAGATTATTCTGAGATGTGAAGTGAAGTTGCTCTGGCTTATCATGACAAATACTACTGCATCTTTTTAGGATAACAAACATCTAGTGTGACAACTCTGGACACCCCCCCCCCCCGTGGCTTTTTTTTAGAGAGATTGAGCAGATTAAATCTCTTCTAGCGTGTTCATGGCCGTTGATGGAAATGTAGATTCTGTGAGGAAGTAACAGTGTTTTGGGTGGTGGAAAGGTAGAAACATCCTGTAGCTGGCACAGTACAGGTGCAAAGAGGTAGGGAGTAATCAGAAGGTGTGGAGAAGATCTTGTCAACTACCTTTGGGGACCCAGAGAAGTGCCATCTTGCTTGCTGCGCACGACACAGAGATGAGACCAGGTGTGTTGGTCTCTTACGGTTGCATCTAGAAGAGTGCCCTGCAGTGAGGGTTCTTGCCACCCAGTCAGGTTGCACTGGAGACCTTGTAACCAACTCTCCGACCTTCTAGGCAGTGCTGTTCTGAAGCAGTTGTTTGCAGAAGGAGAGACCCATAGGTGGTTCTTTGTTCTTTAGTAGTTGTTCTTGGTTTTCCCAGGGCCCAGAACCACTTTAGTAGATGTTATCGACATTCAGAGGATCTCATTTTGCACACTGGGGACCTGCACACTGTTGCCCTCTCCCTTCACCGTCATATCCTGGGCACCCATGCAGTGTTCATAAAATAAAAGGTGGGTGATTTTTGTTGGAAGGTTGAGCTTGGAGAGGCTTTGCCCAGTGCTGACTCTTCTCTCAAGGAAAATCTGACCCTTGATAGGTTGCCATCTTTCTTCAGCCTCAGGTTGGAAGGAAATGCCTATTGCATTCTTCCTTGTTAATTCTGAGCAGTTGTGGGCACCATAAAGGGCGAGGGTTCTGCTCCCAGAATAAGATTCCTACAGGGTTTCCCATGTGGCTCTAGAGAGACAAGTAGGTGGCTTTAAAACACACACACACAAAGCACAAAATTATTATGTAGGTACTGTTGCAGTTAGCTTTGATTTTGGCCTCAATTTGGGAAAAGGGCAGCTGTTTTGAGAGAGCCCTGTTAGGTGATGGAGTGTCATGTGCTCCTTGCCTTCTTCACCTGTCCTCTCTTGAGAGCTGCCCCTGCCTGACCTTCGCTGACTGTAGCAGCAGTGCCTCATA
The DNA here is from genome assembly GCF_000247695.1 of Heterocephalus glaber. The sequence continues at coordinate 19,197,916 of NW_004624775.1, read as the reverse complement.
GATCCACTGTTCTTACAGAGATGTTCCTTTCTCAGGGTGTAGGATCTTAACTGAGAAAGCCCCATATTGGGCCTAATCTCCTGATCCAGCCAATGTTAGCTGAAGACCCAGCACCCTGGTAGTCCTGTACACCCTCGGGGAAGTGGACAAGCATGGTTCCTCCAGCTGGTGAATATCCTCAGCTTCTATGATACAGATGAAGACAATGGACTCATGAAGGCCGCAGAAGGCAGGGAGGTCAGCTGTGACTTTATTTGGCATGGCTGGGGGCTCTCCTCCTTTCTCCAAATCTTAATGGAATTACTATCTAAACAGAAATCCTGTCTTTTGGGGCATTTGGCAGAGAAGGCTGGAGAATTGCTTTTCTGTCGTTGTGGAATGGGTTGTCAGAACCAGCTGGTGGCCTCAGAGGGATATGGCTGTCATCTCAGGCTGGTGATCTTGATTCCCAACCCCCAGCTCTTCACCTTCAGAAATGGGAAGCTGTAAAGCCCCCACCTTGTTTTGATGCAGTGAGCCTTAGAATAAATATGATGTGCTGAGTGGGGAGACAGAGGCTGGAGCTGCTTCATGCAGCCTCCCACTTGGCTCTCCTTTAAAAACGTAAATGACATTTGCAGAGCCATAAGAATGGAGGGTGAGTGATCTGCTCTAGGAGGTGCTGGCTGCTGTGCTGTGAGTGTGTCTGGCTGGCGATTACTGGTTTCTGAAGGCACTTGGGCGCTTGCCAGTCTGAGTCACAGCTGACTTACGGACTTGCCACACAGGATGCTTGCAGTTCCCATTTTAAGTGTAGGTTTACAAGTACATACTCAGAAAATGAATCAGAGCTGGGAGAGAGTGCCAGAGGAACTGCAGTGAAAGTATGGGTTGGAGGGTACAGCTATCTGGTGAGCCATACCCCAAGCGCTACTCAGTCCTTTGTGGAGGCGTGGGCTGGCACAGGGGGCAGAGTGGAGAGGGAGGCTGTGGTTGCGACCCTTCTGTTCTACTTTTTAGCTGCCTGCCTTTCCCTTTTTGGCATGTAGGCGTCCCTGGACCTACTTTCTTAACCCAGGGCATGGCAGTGGGTGGTGGGTGAGAGTTGGCTGAGAGCAGGCAGGAGCCCTCCACGATCTATCCCTTTGGGAGTGGAAGGGCTGTGTCCAGGCCTCTTCCATAGTGATCCCGTCAGAGTCTCTGTGAGGGGCCCGGAGTCCGAAATTCAACCATGGTCCTACGGCTACTGAAGTGCAGCCTGCCTGGACACCTGCTGGTCGGTGGGCTTAAGGTAGCCTTAGATGCTGCCCAGACAGGGCCAGAGCCTGAGTTCTGGGGCTCATCACTCTGTCTCTTATTATTCTTAAATGTACTTTTTTCCTGTCACATTTTAATACCTCTGAAGTCAGAATGCATCTTACACAGTAAAAGGATGGTATTTTACAGTTTAACAGATAGCTTATGTAGCACTTAGGAAGACAAATGCTGACCCTGTGCCATACAGCTGATGACATCCAACATCCAAGACTCAGTGAACCGGGTTGAGTGTCCTCTTCCTGACCCACCATCTTCTGTGTGGGGTTGGCACCCTGTGGTGGGAGTTACAGAATCAGCAGGATCCAAAATGGGGAGTGGGTGGGTGTCCTGGAATGGGAGCTGCTGTACCTGACTTCTGTGAGGAGCTGCTGTCCTGTTGGCTCCGAAGGATGTTTCTGGCTCTTGTGCATACAGAATAGCTGGCCCCCTGAGAGAGCTGAGGAGATTTGTTCCTGCCCTCCCGTGCCTGCTGATCCACATACCTTGTTACGCTCCACCTGTGCCACTCTATTCTGACACTTCCTGACCATACAGTCACTGTAACTGCAGCAGAGGTGATCATTTCCTCAGCCTGTTTTCTGGGCCTGCCTTCTCAGAAGCAAGTCTTGTGCAGTAGTTGGGGTTCCCCACTTGAATGTGGTGACTGAGGGTGTGCCAGTCTGCCCCGTACTGTGTGGTGCAGTCTCCAGGCACCATTTCCTTTGCGGCTTCCCAGGTGTTGGACAGAACAGAGCTCTGCCTTCTCTGCGTGTGTAACTCCTCTGTGCATGGCCATGCCTTGGAGGACATGTTGAAGGAGTCAGTGAGAAATAGACCTGGGTAGAGATGCTGGGCAGAGTGCTGCTTTCAAGTGGTGTGTCCCCGTGGGCTGGCAAAAACCTGCTTGCCTGAGGCTCTTGAGTGAGCCCCTGTAGTTTGCTGAAATTCTGGTGGCTTGGCCCATGACCTAGAAGACCAGCCGCTTGAGTTTGTGACTTTGGAGTTTTTTGTGTTGAGATTAGTCCCCCTATTTTACATCAGAGGCTTTTGAAGGTTCACAGGCTGGACACGGTATGGCAGCACACAGTTTCAGGGCATCTGTGTGAGAGTGCCCTTGGTGGTCTCATTGTTGGTCTCTCCTAGAAACCAGCTCTGAGTAATAGCCTGGGTACTCCCACTGTATGGTAAGTTCATCCTGCTTACGTGAAGGATCTAATTTAATCTTGGTAGCAGTGCATGAAGAGGTGATATCATATTCCATGTTTCCCATGTTGAGGCAGAGGTGGATTGTTCAGCAGTGAGAGGCTTCTTTCAGGGTCCAGGCATCTGACTTCTGGGCCCAGGGCTGGAGAAGGCTTGGTGAACTAGACTGCAAGGTGGGGGCCACTTTCTGTCAGCTGGAACATGATCTTCCATTCCGTGGTGAGGGGCCTTGCTGAGTAGAGGTGAGGGATGACAATGGCTGCGGATGGTGGGGATGAGTGCGGGTACTCACTTCTCCCATGGGAAAGCCAGCTGCTTTTATAGACTGGGAGGAGCTGTGGTGTGGAAACAAATGCAATCTATTGTCCTGGAGTCTCATGTGTGTGTGAAGCTGCCAGTTAAAGAAAGAAGTCCACTTTAAATTCCCAGATAGGCTTCCCATGTTTCAGAGTGGCTTATGTCTTGTTTCAGGAGCAGGAATTTTGGAGCATAGCTTATGTGAATAATTAAGCCAGAAATCTTCCATGATGACTTCAGACATTAAAAATAAGAGTCATGGGGCAGGGGTTTAGCTCAGTGGTTTCACCTCCTGCTGTGCAAGCTCAAGGACCAGAGTTCGATCCCCAGTACCAAAAAAAAACCCCAAACCAAACAAACAAAACTAAGAGTCATGGGTTGGGGAAGTGAGAAGGGCCATGGTAGTCTCTTTGGGGTGACTGCCTTTCAGGGTTCTGGGCTCAACTGTCATCAACCCAGGGCAGGGCCTCGAGTGACTCAGGTGTGTCTTCTTGGGGTCAGGTCCCAGTCCTTTCTTGGTGGTGCTGACCTCTGTGCTATGTTTCTGTGATCCATGCCTCATGTGAGGACTAGAACACACAGACTGGTTTGGGTACACAGAAGCAGTGCAGTAAACTCCCTGCTGCTGCTGTTACATTATTTATTTGGTTTTTAGACTTTGTAAGCCCTGAAGGTCTCTCTCAGCTGTGCCTCTCTGGTTTTTTTGACTTCAGTTGATTTTTTAGGGCCTTCTCTGATAAAGTGAAACTGGGAATGGAGATGTGTTGAGCATGAGTTGAAAGCAATTAGGACAGGATTTTGATGTTGGAAACCTAGGGGTTGCAATGTGTGGTTTCCCCTGTGCAGGTCCTGGTAGGCCATCAGGCCTCTGAGGAAGCTCACACTCCTCTCTCTTGAAATGCACGACAGTACTACTGCCAGGCAGAAGCTGAAAAGGAGTATATACTATACTGCAGTTCATGTGTATGCACACACATGTGTACACGCTGTATGTGCACATTTGCATATTTGGATTTATGTACACATGGGCGTGTGATGTGTGTCATACACCCATGTGAACAGTATATAGGTATGCACATACATGCACACAGTACCCATGAGTTTACATGTATCCATATATGGCACATTTCAATACATCAGTACATGGCATGTACTTGCATATGTGTAGATGCATGTCCATGTACTGCTTCTGTATGCATTCACATATGTACACATGACATGTTTTATGCATGTTTGTAGCACACTGAAATGTATGTTTGGGTGTATATGTATGTGTGTACGTGACATATGAGGTTGTGTGCATGTACTTACATGCATGCATTTCAAAGTGAACCCTCCCTAGGAAATTCTGCCCAGTAAAGCTCTCCAAGGATTCAAAGATGGGGTTTGAGAATGTGTCCCATCTTCAAGGCAGAAGCACAAGTGGCTTGGCTTTCTCTTACCTGCTGAAATCATCAGGGATTGTTTCAGAGTCTTAACTTCTGATTTTTACTTCTTTAAATCCCAGAGCTAGCACTTGAATAGAAACAAATTTGCTGTTATACCTCTCACTTTGATTAGCTCCTTGGATTAAATTAATTGTCAGGTTGCCTGGAACCAAAGCTTCTTAAAATGAAAACTGTTTCACTCAGGAAATTTATGCAGGATCAAAAATGGAAGATTTTCTTCTAGAGGAAGGGGAAGGGAGCCTTATTACTGAATCTAGGGCTTTGGTCCTGGAGCTGCTGTGAGATGTGTTACCTTTTCTTCTCTTACCTAAGCCCCGCTCCATTGTTTCACTGAGATTCCCACACCAGCAAAAACGTGCCTCTGCCTTAAAGAGCCTGTTGGTTAAAAGTAAAAGCCACTTACCGCCACTGGTTTAAGCAGAGAAGGGAAGTGATTGGGGCCAGGTGGTGATGGTGATGGTGGAACCATCCCACTTTCGGAGAGGAAGAAGGCAGGGCAGCCTCACAATACATGAGAACTAGGACTTGGCTGGCTCCCGTGGCCGCAGCAGTCCGGTCATGCAGCTTCAGCCCCGGTGGTTGTCCTTCCTCTCTCTGCATAGGGCTGTCTCTGCTCAGGACTCCAGTGTTTGCTCGTTCTGGGTCTAGCTTCTCAGCCTAGGTGAGCTTGTACCTCCTTTGGGAAACCAGTGGGCAGGTTTAATGTGGGCATCCACAGCTGCACATTTGGGGGATATGTGGCATGCTGTTTGACCCTACAGGGTACCACATGTAGTGTGTGTGGCTGGCTGTTTCTAATTTCTTGGAGTCTCAAGGATCAGAAAGCATTTTGTTCCTGTGTGACAGATTACACTTGATCTGCTTTGGCAGGTTGCAGTGGAGTGAGGGAAGGGCCTAATAGCACAGGTGCCTGGGTATCTCATGATCCCCTTTGAGGGGCCACTTCAAACCACGCTTGCCTTGTTGGGCTCGGTTGTCTTTTCCCAGGTGGCTCAAATAGAGACCTTCATGCTTGTCTGTGAGGGTGAGGTTAGGGAAGGGAAGAAGAAAGGGGGATTGGCTGAGTGGGGGAAGCAGAGCTGCATTGTTGGTGTTCCTGCCTGAGCTGCTGGAGCTTGTCTTCCATAGACCACTTCTGGGGGTGTAGTACTCAGGGTCCACTGTTGGCCTGGACAAAAGCTTGTGCCAAGCAACCATTTCTTCCTGTAAAGCAGGATGTATTTATGGATTTGTGAAGTGCCCAGGGTAGTTTTCTGTCCTGGATTTTCTTATAGACTTTGCTGCCTGTTCAGCGTGGGAGCAGGGGAATAGCAGCTCAAAGGTCTGGGAACATCCTGTCCACTCTTCCATGCACTTGTGTGGGTGTGCCAGGTTTCTGCAGGGCTTTCAGCCTGAGGAGGTGTCCACCTCGTGTAGTTTGGGGGGCAGCACAGCGTCTGGCCAGAGGGCCGAGTCCCGAGCTGGGACCATAGATGGGCCTGGTCCAGACAGTTCTAGTGATACCCAGAGCTGCTGACCTGCTCTGTGTTGGGTGTGGAGAGGATGAGCTTTGTTCTCTCCTAAGCCCAGTCTTCTTTGTAACAGTTTCTCTCTCTTTTCTCCCAGTTTGCGTGGCACTTGTGTCCTGTCCCTGGAGCCACAGGGCACAGCCATTCCTCAACAAGCTAATGAGAACTGTTGTGGGGAGGAGGTACGGAAAGAAGGTGTGATCTCTCCCTCTAGCACACAGCAGATGTGAACTCAAGCACAGTACCCATGTGATGTGTTGAGAATTAGATGGGAATGGGTCATTGCTGAGTGGGCCTTGGGAGCTAGAAGTGTCTTGTGATACAGAGGTACCCTTAGGGCTTGTTTTTGTTTGTTTTGTTTTGTCTTTTGAGACAAGGTTTCACTATGTATCCCAGGCTGAGCTCGAACTCTTGGCGATCCTCCTGCTTTAGCTTCCTGAGTGCTGGGATTACAGGGGTGCACCACCACTCCTGGCCCCCTTAGAGCTTTCTTAACCCAGTGCTGATGATGGCAGACATTGACCTCCTTACCTTCAGAGGCCTGGAGAGTGGTCCAGGGTGCTGTGCCTGGTTGGGTTGAGGAAGCTCAGCCTCAGGAAGAGCCTGGCATCTTCCTGTGCAGTCTGAAGCAAGGGTTTGGGGCTGCGGCCTCCATTTCCACCCCTGCCTGCTTCCCGTGCCCATTCAGGAAGTCATGGAGTTCTTTTTAGAATGACATCAGCTGTGCTGGTGTCTGACTCATAGGGTGAGGCAGCGATGGAGGACTTAGCCTTTCCACAGAGCTTCGGGGGTGCAGCATGGCTGCTCTGTTACAGGCCTGGTCCTTGTTTTAAGGCCACTTTTCATGGGTGTTTCCTTTCCACTTGGATGTTCCCACCACTTTCACTATGTCTCTGGCAATCAGGGCTCTTGGAAAAGGGCCACAGTGATTTTGGTCACCTTTGAGTCAGGCTTTCCTGTCAGTGCCCTGTGTCTCCACACCTGTTTCTCAGGACTTTCTGCCTCTCCTCCTCTTGCTGTTACCTGGTGGCTTTGAACTTCTCAAGTGCATCGTCACTGAAAGGGTTGCGGCAGGGTGATGCCAGGTTATTGCCTTTGTCTTTGTAGAGTTATCTTTGAGGGTGGTGAAGTGGGAGCATCTCCTCGACAGAGGAGGATGGCTAAGTGGGCACCACGGTGCTGTGAGCATGAGGAGCAGTGCTGGGCCAACTCAGCTGACAGAAGTTCCCTTGTCTGGCCAGCCCTGGATGAGCAGCGAGCTTGGCTTCTTCCAGTCTAGTCCTCAGCACGGAGCAAGCATGTGGATCTTTGCAGAAAATGCATGGAGTGGCCATGTGCTGTGAGCTGTGTGAAACACACAAGCCTATGTATTTACAACTGCCTTTGTTTTTTAACGAGCATTTTTAGGTTTTTAGCAGAATTGAGCAGAGGGTATGGATAGTTGACTTATTCCCTCCTACTTCCATTAAGTGCCCCCACCCCTCATTTATTCCCGGGGGTCCAAGGCTGCCTGTTAACAGCAGCACTTGGAGGTGGTTCAGCCTTGACACCTTGTGGCACTGCCTGCTCCTCGATAGGTTATTGTAGTGAATAGGGAAAGGGGACGTTACTAGAACCTCTGCAGTGAGTCCCAGTCTCCTGTGAGCCACGGCAGCACAAGACGAATTAACTTATTATACAGGAAAGGTAGAAAAAAATGAGACTTGGAGAAGAAGCTGAGCCTTGGGCCTGATCAGTGCTGCTCTGAGCAGCAATGACAAAAGTCCCCGAGCTTGCTGCACCTTTTATTCAGTACATAGGAAGAAACAAATGTAACAGATAACAGGAGTGGCGGAATTCCTAGATCAGTGAGGAACTATGCAGGTGAAGATTTGGTTCCTCCCAGGATGTCTCCCACAGGTGTGGTCTTGCCCTGGAACATCACAGCATCACGGGATGGTTGAGGTTTTGGGATGGTTGAGGTTTCAGTTGTGACCAGAGACCAAAATGGAATCATGTCTCGAAATGCCATAGCTGGCCTGTGGGCTGGAGAGCTAGGCTTAATCAAATGATTTTTCCCTAAAATTATGTAGCATTGCTCCCGACAGGTTATCACCAGGCTCTTCCTACGGAAGGAGGTGGTCTCTGGCAGTGGTGTCATCCCTGACAACGTCAAGCCACTGCCCTCTTGGGGCCTCAGATCTGTCCTGAATTAGTGGCCTCTGCCTGGTGGAGAGCCATGTCCCTTGTCTGTGAAGTCTAAGTACCTCCGCACCCTGGGTCACCCATGCCAGCTGCACACAGGAGTACTGCCTTAGCCTCTGCAGCCCAGACAGGAAGAAAGCCTCCTCAGCAGCCAGACAGGAAGAAGGCCTCATCAGCCTCCAATCTTTCTGCCCTCCACAGGATGCAGGACTCCTGCTTATATGACCCTTCCCAGGGACACTGGAGGATTCTGTTCCTCAGGCTGGTGTCCTGAACGATGACATTCCTTTCTTCCCAAGCGTCTGTCCAGGCTTCTTGGAGGAGAAAGCCTCCCTCCTCCTCTCCCTCACCCAGTCCTTAACAGGGCCAACACGTTGACTCCAGGTCAGCTGTTGCAGGTACAACTCCCACCTCTGGGTTGAGGGAAAATATGGCTCAGTGCTACCAGGTGAGCCTTGTGGTAGGCACCAGGCTAGAGACTGCTTGGCCTCCATCTGGTTAGGACTCCTGCTGGAGACCCCAGGGATGTACATAACTCATGCCACCTTGAATGCTGCAGGGTGCTGCACAGATCCTTCTCCAGTGTCCTCGAAGAGGGTCATCCAAAGCAGGGGGCCCAGGCCAGTGTTCTTCAGTATCCCTGTGGAGAGTCATCTAAAGTGGTGGGCCTTAGCCAGTGTCCTCCAGTATTCCCGAGAAGAGTCATCTCTAAAGCAGTGGCCCTAGGCCAGCATCCGTGAGTGTCCCTGTGAAGAGTCATATAAAGCAGTGGGCCTGAGCCAGCATCCAGATGGGATGGAGCTGCTTCCTTATGTCCTTTCCCATGATCAAGGTGTCCACTTCCTTTACTTCTTGTTTCTCCTAGAGCTTTGGTCCTCCATGTGCTTGCTGTTTACTGGCCTAGCCAAGGGGTCCCAGATCCTGTGGATCCTGTGGGTCCCAGGATCATCCTCAGAGCAGCACCATTTGCTACTCTGCCAGCTCCCTGCCTGTCCACTTGCTGCCTGCCTGCCCCCCCGCCCCATTTCTACTGACTTTGCTTCGGTCCCAGGTCCCCTGCCCTTTGTTCTGCCAGGCTTCTGATTGGTGACATCCTCAACATGGAGAGTGCTGCTCTGTCCTGGTAGCCACAGAGAGTTGGGAGGAGGCTCAGCATGTGTGCATCTTGTGGCCTTGTGTTGTGGAAAGGAGAACTCTGGGCATTGTTTTCCATCAGACTGGTACATGTAAAGGTGAGGAACAATCCCCTCCTCTGTGTGGGTATCAGTCTGTCTCTCCATCCCTTGCCCTAACCATAAGAATCACTGGGAGTACCCCAGGCACTGTGTCCTCATGGTGGCCCTGAGAGGTGTGGACCATTGTGAGCCCCTTTGTGCATGGAGAGAGATCACTCAGTTTTTCAGTCACTCAGCTACAAGAGGGGAGGAGGGAGGTCAAATTTGAGCCTAGGCTTCTCTGATCACAGTGTTTACCCTTCACTCCTGCGTAAGTCTGCAACTTCCTGTGTAAGTACTGCATGCTAATTGATTGTGCCACTTGAACTCCAAGTACGCAACTTCCTGAGAGGCTGGTTGTGGGAATTGGCAGAGGACTATCTTCCTCAGACTTCTTCCCCACAGTCCAAGAAGGTAGAGTTGGTGCTTGTCCCAGTGCATTAGCAAGCTGGGAGCCAGAATACCAGTTCTTATGTAGTTAACTGGAAAAGCAAGCTGTATAGCTTTTCCTTGAAAAAGTTTTCTCTATTGGATTGAGGTATAAGGATCCAAATCTCAAGCCTAAGGTCCCCGCAAGTTGGTCCCAGCAGTTGCTCCATTGTTGCCACTTTCTCCGAAACACACATCTTTGCAAGTCACAGCACATGGGGACAAGAGTTCTGGGAAGTCCTATTATTACTAGGTCTTATGTTTCTTAGCTGTTCTCTTTTAGCAGAATTTTCCCCCATGGTCAGGAAAACCAGAAACTGATAGGTGATCATTTGGTGTGAGGGAATGTGCAAGGGCAACTCTGTGTGTGTGCATGCATGTATGTATACAAGTGCATGCGTGCACATGTGTACCTGTGTGTGTGTTTCCCTCCAGAGCATCTTAAAGGTCTCAGCTGTCATTAACATTGGGCTTATTTTCTGTGTTTTAAGTTAGGGGCGAGTTGGGGATGGGCTGTGACTCCATGGTGTGTGTATGTCTGTGCACATGTCTGATGCACGTGCCACTGGCATTGACATCTTACCTGGGACACTGATGTCTCTTTGAAGGGTTGTGGCTCATTGTCTTCTAGGTTGGCTGCTGAAATGCTCTTGTCCCCTCATTATAAAAGTTTGTCTAGGGTTTGTCAAGTTGGGAATGTGCAGTAGTGGTGACTTGTCATGAGGTGACTGTACAGTCACTAGACTGGATTTCACAGGCTCACCCAGATGTGTGTGTGTGTGTGTCTGGAGGCATGGCTGTTTCTGAAGGTGCTGTATGGGAGGGTGGCTTCACACTTGCTTCATTGATGTGTCTCTGTTCAGAGCTTTAGGGCTCTACTTTTGGCTTGCCGTCATAGCTGGATCATCAGACATATGAGAAACTTGCACCGCTGTTTTGGTGCCTCTGAGTTTCTGACCAGGAACACAATTACCAGGTGCAGTCTCCCACCTCGCCATGACTCTTGGCTATGAGTGCTGGCTGTTTTCAAAACCAAAAGTGTTCTGGAAGATGAAAATTATGCTGCAGCTCCAGGGGCCCATATGCAACACTTGGGCTGGTGGTGCCATTGTGGGCATGCTGCCTAGGGAGTGTTTTGAAGGCAGCATAAGCTGATTGCTCACACCTGAGTGTGAGTTGCAGGGCTCGAAAACAGCCAACCTGTCCATGAGTGTTTCACACACAGTGAGGTTTGCACATCTGCGTGCAAGTTTCAGGCCTCAAGAACCAATCTCCTGAGCCAGCCTCTCATTGCTTTTCTGGCCTCTTAGCCTTTTGTGCCCAGTGGTATTAGTTGGAGCCCATGTGACCTTTACTTAACTCCTTTGGGGCCTTTTTTACTTCCTGGTTTTTGGTTGTTAGGTATTTTGTATAAGGTGGCAGATGTCCTGTGTCCTACATGTGGGTGATAGAAATATTTTAAGTGTTGCCTTCTACTTTTGCCCTGTGATTATAGTCTTCATTAATTTCTCAGCAGCCACAGTTTTGAAAATGACCCATATGGTTAACAGATGTGATAAAGAAACCCAACTTCTAAACCACACTATTAGGCATTCTCAAATTATGCAAAAGCACATGGTGCCAGTTTTTTGCAGCCCCTCTGTCCACTAGGTGAGTCACTAAGTGACTGTGCCGAAGCCCTAGGGCTCCCCTCTGGGAGATGTGGACCCCTCAGGGTGGGCCAGTTTCTGTGATGGACTGATGCCTCCTTGTTCATCTTAGCGGTTTTCCTATTTGCTTTGGAAGACTATCTTAATAGTTTGATTTAAAATTCATTACGGAAAGGTTTCTCATTTTAACGAATGGCGTCTGTTTGCGCACATTTTTGTGTGTTGTACTGTCATGTTCTTCATGATGTGTCCCATTCTCAATTCATCAGAAGGATTTGTCGTCTGTCTGAACGCACTGCAGGTGTGGGGACCCTTTAAAGCTGTGAGTTATTGAGCTATAACTCATTCCTCACCGTGGTGTTGCCTACACAGCATGTAATACAGGGCCTCTTGAGGGGCCAGTTTTCCCCTTGTTCTTTCACTTTCCAAGGAGCCATTAGCCAGGTGGGAGGAAAAGAGGGGATGCAGGCACAAACCAAACATATGGGTTGCTCAGATGCAGTTTGTCTTTCCTTCTCTGAAGTTTGTCATTGCAGATTTTGTAGTCAGCAGAATGGTCTCCAAGTCCTTTCTAGTGCCAGTGGGACCACTGAATGTCCTCATAGCCTGCCAGGGCTGCCAGTCCTTGTGATTGCTGGTGCCCAGTACCCTCCCAGCTTTCTGGGGGGCAGCTGTCCTCACCATTGCCACTGCCCAGTACCCTCCCAACCTCCCTCAGTCTGTCCCCACCATTGCTGCTGTCCCCTCAAACCTTGGCTGATACCCTGAGCCCCACCCAGGGATGGATCGTGCCTTGGCATTGGTCAGAGCCACCCAGCCTGGCACATTCTGGGTGTTTGAGTCAGTGGGGAGGCTTTTCTAGATTATCTGACATGCTTCTGCAAGCTCCCCTTGCCTGGTGGCCACTTGGTGGCCACACAGTACATAAAAACTGTAGTGTGCTGGATGCTTACACAATTTCAGGAAGAGCTGCTCTGTGTGTGGTCTGCTTCGAATCTGGCTCATCAGGAATTAGCTAACTTGTCTCATGCTCAGAATAGATTATATTGACAAGATTCAATGCCATATTCTGAATGCAGATATATTGCGAATGTTTCTATTTCTTAACACTTGTCTTTCCTACCCTGTAGCCTCTGTGCTACTGGAGGAGAGAATCCACAAATAGAAAGCTCTCAGGAGTAGATGGGGTGCCAAGTCCTCGGGGACCATGTGTGCTGGTGCTGAAACATTCCTAGTTATACCAGTCCTTGGCATCAGAGCATGGGTCTGAAAGGGTGCAGACAGAGCAGGCACTGCATCTGCAGTGTCTCAGGATAGGCATTGCCTGCCTACTGGGTCCCTTGAGTGGTGCAGTTTAAGTTTGCAATCTTGGGGTGTTATCTGCATGAAATACACAAATCTGACCTCTGTGTCCTTGCTTGTGAAACAGGAGTTACAGCAATGGTCCCCAAACTCCCCTCTGTCTTGGAAGCATCTCATAACCCATATCTGCCACATTGGGATCCCCTGGTTCTAACACTGCTTACCACGACAATCTCTCCAGTATTTGCACACCACTCCCATGCCACCTTCTGCTGCCACCTGGGCCCTGCTCCTGTTAATGAAACCTAATTCCTTCTCATTACAAGGTCCTTTAACCATCCCTCCACTGCTCCTGTTGCTTGTCTGGTCATCCTCCCATATTAGACGGCCTCCTGTGCCCCTCATTCATGGTGGGATGGTCATTCAGGTAATGTCAGTGCCAGGCATATGGCCACCATTGCTTTCCTTGTTAAGTACATTAAGTGGCTCTGGAAAAGCACTCAATGGGCTCTGACAGTTATACACATTCACTAAACGGTTGCTTTTGGGTGAGTTCTGCTCGCATGGATACCGAGGATGTGCCGTGCCAGCTGCACAGGGTCTGGGAGGCTGCTGTTTACTCTGTCTCTGGTGGATGTTATGTTTCCAGGGACACCAGTTGACCAATCAGTTTAGGATTTACCAAGCAGGCAGGATGTGCCACACAGCATCAGGACCATGGACTGACTGTGTTTCTCCCTCAAGTAGGGTGCTCCCATGCAGGAGGACAGATTCCCTAGGGCATCTGCCTAGCTGTGCCTGAGCGGGACTCCCTCTTACCATCTAAGTGTCTAGGATTTGCACCCAGACAGATCTGAAGTCTTGTGACAGCTCCCATGCATTCACAGTTGAGCTCAGTTGATTGTAGCTGAGCCACTTTAATGAGTTTACAGGACAGTAGCAAAGCAGCAGACTGGCTCAAGTTGAATCAGGGCAGAAATGGGATGTAGATAAGGAGGAGGATATCCTATGTGGGCTAGGGCAAGAGTAACAGAGGGCTGGCTCATGCCCTTGGTGCTCCAGGAGAAAGAGGTGGAGGATGAGGCCCAGAGAGAAGAGGAGGTGGGCATTTTGACCAATCCTGGAGTAATCCTGTTCTGACCCACTTCCCCTACTCCAGAAGAGGTGGGATAAAGTGGTCACGCCCTCCAGCCCTACAACTGTAGAATCACCTGGACTTCCTAGGGAGAGCCCACCTTTCTTGTGAGAGGCTCAGAGTGCTGATGCTGGGCCAGGCTACCTTGTCCATCACAGCTGCTCACTCCCAGGAACCCCACAGAGGTGGCTCCCTGTCCCATCCACACTTCTAGCATGGCCATGCCTGCAGCCTCACTGCCCCTACTCTGGTATTGCTGCAGGGCTGGCTGGGTTTTGCTGATAAATATGAGAAACAGAGCTGGAGTCCATAGTGGAGTGGTGACTTGCAGGCTGTCTAGGAGCTTGCTTGGGAGGACGTAGAGGATGGCAGTTCTTGATGAGAAAGGCTGTCTGCAGTTCTAGAAGCCGGTACAAGCCAGTGTTTGAAAGAAGTAAAACATTTAAAATTTTTTTGTTGCAAAATAAAAGACTGCTGTGCTAGCAGACATCTCTCTTCTTTCTGATCTGATTATATTCCATATCTTTTTGCTTTGAACAGCATTTCTTAAGTGTGGGATAAAGGTGAGAATCTTCAGTAGGTGGCCACCCCTCATAACAGAACCAGTGCGATACAACGACAAAAATACAAGGACTGAGGAGCAGGAGGAAGCAGCAGTCCACACCACAGGACAGCACTTGGCCCTTCCAGGCGTTATTCTCTTCAGTTTTTTAATATACTGGAGATAATCACATGTTGTATTTTTTTCTCACCTTAAAGTTGTGATCTTAAATGATCTGACAAGCTTATATTAAACCAATGAGGGAACATCCAGTCTGCCTAATTAATTCTCTATTAGTCACTTAAGATGAGCACCTTTTTATAGAAATCTTTGCTGTGTTTTTCATTATTTCCTTAGAGAAGCTTCCTAGATCAGAATTACAGGGTCAGAGAGTCCACACAATTTTAGGGCTTTCGATAGGGAGATGATATGAGCTTCTTAAAGTTTGTGTCATTCACACCCAGGGAAGACCCTGTGTTTGTTGCATTAGATCTCTAAGTTGAACAAAAAGTTCATCACTGGGGTAGGACAGCTCATTGTCTGCTTTTGCTATTATTTTCACCAGACTGTTCTTAAACAGGAAATCCTAACTTTATGTAGTTAAATTCTCATTCTTTTCCTTCATATTTTCTTCCATTGTTTTAAGGCTTAAGAAAGCCTTTCTCATCTGGAAATCAGATATGTGATATTTATTTACAGGTTACTCATGTTTGTTTGATTTCCATCATTAACTCTTCATCCATCAGAATTGATTTGGCTTTTTGAGGTGTGAAGATCAGAGTTGTTTCACCCCTTCCTGAGTATCAGGATCTAACCAGTTATTCGGTGTGACAGCTGTTCTGTACTCTTCTTGTTTCCGGGGGAGCGATGTGAACTCTCTAACCCTCACTCTCTACCTATCTCTCAACTAGGTAGGACCACACTGAGAATTGTGTGTGTGTGTGTGTGTGTGTTTGTGTGTGTGTGTCTGTGTGTGTGGTGTTGGTGGTGGTGGTGACCAACTTCTTTTGAGTTCAGGGATGTGCAGATCTATGTGGCTCACAGGTCACAGGGGATTTCATGCTGTGATCTTGCCCTCCCTCCC
Organism: Heterocephalus glaber; assembly: GCF_000247695.1. The sequence goes on along the minus strand of NW_004624775.1, from coordinate 19,182,647 downwards.
CATAGTGTAGGGCAGCACACACACACACCACATGGGGCTTCAGTGCAGTGTGTGACTGAAGGGCACTGGGTGCCCTGCACACCCTAGTGTGTTCCTAGGCATCAATACTTCAATACCAGGCTCCTCCCTGTAGGCCCAACTCTTGGAAAATCCAGGTCCAGTCTGGTCCTGCCACTCACGTAGACAACTCTGGTCAGTCTGCCTTGCCAGTTTCTTCATATTTGTTTTAAGTAGGAGGAGTGAACTTAACTTGGCCAACATATCCTGAGGTTTACAGGAGACAAAGTATCCGAGAGTGTTTCAGATCACCTCAAGTGTTACATGGTTTCAGTATAGTGTTAACATTAATTTGAGTCTTAGGTGCTAAGAGTTGTAAGAGGTACATTATTTTACTTTCAAGGAAAAACAGTTATAAGATGTTCTTCCAGCAAACTGTGGAAGTTGTGCAAAGGGGTATGGGAGTGGGGGTAGAGACCTCTCAGTTCCTGCACCTGTGAAAACAGGTGGGGCCTTGTCATCTGCAGGCTTGGCTCTGAATTAGAGATGTGCCTCTGCCCTTTATTGTGTTGGGGACCTGAAAGTGACATCTTCTGATCCTTAGTGTCTTCTTCTGTAATATAGAGATAGGAAGATAAGAGATAAGATGTGTTCTGGCACCTTGCCTGAGAATTGAGTGTGTGTCTTGGACACATAGCAGGTGTTCAGTAAATATCACTTTGCACCTTACTTTCAGGAGGAAGGGCAGAATCCCACTTCTGGTGATGTATGGGGTGACCACAGTGGGACCTGAACATTTTGTTCACGCAGTTTGACCTGCCTGGTCCCAGCCATCTGCAGATGAACTGCTGAAGAGCTCCAGGAGAGTGGGCTGTGCCCTGTGCCTGAGCTGTGGAGTTGTGCTCTTTGACATCCAGATTAGCATTTTAAAATTCACAGAAGTCCACAGGCCTATCTGCCCACCATCTCCCATGCAGATTCTGGCAGGTATATGGTGACCCTGACCCATACTCTTCCTGCCCAGATTCTCAGCTGAGGATCAGAACTGCCTCACTGTGAAGCACTACCCCTGGGAATACCAGGTGGAAGCTGTGGTGTGGTAGGGGAGACCCATAGGATGATGGAGCAGGATCCCACTGTGGTGCTGTTACTAGAACCTTGAAGATATGCTTGTTGTAGCCCACAGGGTCTCAGAGGCAACCAAATGGCCAGAGGCCACTGCCCCGTCCTTCTACAGCAAGCTAAATTGTGTTCCCCTTACCCAAGGTGAGATGCGGCTGGGGCAGGGGGATTGGGCTCACTGGAGCCGAACAGACACTGGGGGGCCCTGTCTTATGAAGAGATACCCCATCCCCCACTGTCCTGGGTCTCTCACAGAGCTCACATAGGCTAGGTCTGTTCTGCCCGGCAGAGAGCATTCTGGAGGTGGCAGGAGCAGCCAAGGTGACTTCTGAGTCATGCTGTGGTCAGGCCAGGTGTCCTGGATGGCAGAGGTGCCCTTGGTCAGGGGTCCATAGGCCAGGTGACCTCTTGCCACCTCACCAGGGGCTCCTGAGAGGGTGCTCACTGGGGTTCTCAGCTGGGTGGCCCTAGGGAAGAATGATTTTCTCCTGGGGCAGATGTGAGTCACTTACTTTGTGGGAGGCTGTGACTCTCTCCTACGTCTGCTGACCTCCCAAGGTGTCAGGACCCAGCACGGGCTTTCTGGATGGGCTGGCCCAGAGCCACACAGAGAGGAAGGGATAAGTAGAGGAAGCAGGGTTTGGCCCAGGAATGATGTATGTGGCTCAGCTTTTATTTTTCTTTCTTTAATAAAATATGAGGCATATTCTTTGATTTCTGTTGCTTTTACTTAGGAAATCTTTGCAGGATTTTCTGCAGATCCTTAGACACCATCATAATTGTTCCCTAGGTTCATAGTTTTGTCTTTTTGTGGAAGTAGTCACACCCCAGTCTAGTCCTCAGGACTTCACCTCAGCTTCTTCTCCTTGGATTTTGTTAAATGACAACATTGTAAGAATATACACTCTCGTCATTTACCGCAATCCTGTGCTCATAGTCCCTGTCTCTACTGGGCATGAATCTGAGTGCCCAGTATCTGGTCTTAGGGAGTTTACTATCTGAGGAGACCTGGGCTAGGTCCCGGTGCCTTATGGTGTTAGAGGGCCTGTTAGTCCCCGTCTTGGAGTGATGTGTTATTTAATATGGAGATTGGGGTGGAAACAGCAAGTCTGATTGCTAAATCTGAAGAGTCTCGGTGTTAGTAGTGAACCTGCTTTTCTCTTCTGGTGAGACGCTCACCCCCCAGGATCTTCGCCCCACACACCAGCACAAGATCCATTCAGGGCTGAGGCAGCACAGTGTGGCCTGACTTCTGGGTCCTGGCCTCAGACTTCAGCACTGTGCAAGGACGGACCAGTTCCTTACTTGCACAGTGCTGCCTGGCTGGAGGAGATGTGCTCATCCTATGCTGCAGGGCGTGAAACAGGTTCAGGAGACATTTCTTTCCCAGCATTGAGAAGAATTGAGACAAACACAGTTAAAACCAAGCCCCAAGATCTGAGTGTGGTGGAGTCCACTGGCCAGAGCTGAGAGCCCCAGTAGATCGTGGGCTCTGGACAGGTGGATGGAGAGCAGATGTGACTGCCAGTCTCCCCAAGTCACCCACGAGTTTAATATAGACACATTGGGAAGCCCTTTCTCTCCTCAGCCTTTATGGCAGAGGTGAGTTGGTCTCAGGTAGGTCTGTACCAGTCCCAGTGTCCTAGGAACAGCATGGTGCTGGTGTTGCCCGGTGCTGGGCACCTCTGACCCCACCCTCCCCCCGCAAGCTGAGGCTGCTGCCTGGAGTAGTGAGGCTGGCTGAGCACTTTACCTTCCATTTCTGTTGGGCTGAAAGCTCTCCATGCTGCCCTCAGCCCAAGGCTGGTTTCTCTTCCACCTTCCACAGTGGAGTGGAGGGAGCTCATCGATCCCAGTGGACAGAACACTAGGACAGTGGGGCTTTGTTTTTGATCTTTGTTTTTTGAATAAAATCCTAAGGAAAGTAAAATCAAAGTAGCAAGCCTAATGCTTTGCCAGAGTGGACAAAGAAGGGAGGTGGGATCCCATGATGTGCTAAAGGAAGTGTAAATATTTGTTGCCTTACCGTCTGTCTCATTACCTGAAGATCATTCAGCTTTCTCGGGAATTGCTTTGTTTGGGGTCATTCTGGAAACATCTACTTGGCACGTGGTTCTTTAAGCCCTAAAGTGTTAGTTGTAGATTCATAGGCTCACAGTATAGCCCAGTTCTGTCTATAGTTTTTTGGTTTTTGGTACTGGGGATCAAACTTGGGTCCTTGGGCTTGCGAGGCAAGAGGCGGAACCGCTGAGCTAAATCTCTGGTCTTACAGCCCAGTTCTGGAAGGGACCAGAGAAATGAGTTGGTCCAGTCTTCCCTTGACATCAGGCATCCACCCAGGCACAGAAATGCTGTGCCAGACTGCTGTGCCTGCACAGCCAGACAAAAACCATCTGTGGGCTCCACTATCCATCCCCCACTGGGCTTCTCTTTCCCCTGTCTTCCCTTGTCTTCCCCTGGGGTCAGCCTTTTAACGGCCTGCTCATCCCTGCCCTCGAGTGACATTGCCCAGGCAGCCAGGCTGGCCTCTGGCCCCCAGCATGAGGAGTGGGTCTGGGCTTAGGGGATGATTCATCCTTGCCATCCTGTACTTCGTATCTGGGGACAGCCCCAAGCAAACTGGACCGTGGCCCTTGCCCAGGGGTGTGTTAAGTAAACAATAGTGTGACCATGAGTTTTGTGGAGGACTTGTGTTTGATTTTCCTGTGCACTGCCCTCGCATCAGGACAGTGGTGCCCAGATGGCTTCGAAGGCTTCTCCTTCCTGGAGGGTGGGAATGCAATGGCTGTGATTCTCCTGCCTGCTGCTACAGAAATTCAAGCTGGATCTGGGAGTAAGTGGGTGTGCTTGGGAAAAGTCCCTGTTTCTTCTGCCTGATCTCCTGGAGTGGCATACTTCTACAACTAGAGGCTTTTCTGCAAATGGACTATGATTTCATCTTTTCCTCCCACATAGAATTCTGTCAGGCATTTTTGTGTTTTCAACCTCCTGCCTCGCCACCTCTTCCATCTTCAGGGAGCAGCCTGTGTACTATTCAGTGGTAAATGAATTGTCTAAATCATTTAGCATAACAGAGAATAAGGTGACTCCCAGCAGTATGTGTGTGCCTTTACACGGCCCAGTTACATGGTGTTGAAATGTGGTTGAAATGTGAAAGGATCTCCTTTACCATCACCAAGCCACGGTGTCGAAGGGGAGGAAGAAAACAAGACTTGAGTTTTGCTGAGTTTTGTGGTGGTTCTGAAAGAGTTCTTCCTATTTTCTCTGGTTTTGTCCTCATTAAAGTGTTTCAAAATCCCTCACAAGTGTATGTAAGTTGGACCAAACCACAAACAGGATAAGGATACTTCCAACCTTTCAGGTGAGTCAGTGTGTGAACCTGCAGGAGACTGGAAAGGGCTGACTTACTTGGTCCATTGGCACCATGTATCACCAGTGTATCCTGGAGTCCCAGTAGGGCTGGAAGAAGACCCAGGAGTCATTCAGGAGGCACTGAAGTGAGATGCACAGATCTGGGGCAGACCCTCGCTGGCTCCTTTCTTGGTTTTTATTTATTTATTTTTAATTTCTGAAAATTGTGGTAAACCACATATTCTATAACATTTACTGTCTTGCTCATCTTTATGCATTTCATTTGCATTAAGCATTCACATTGTTGTACACTCATTCCTGCCATCCGCCCACAGAATGCTCATCTTGCTAAACTGAAACTGACTCCTCTTCCTTCCACCATCCCTGACAGTCTTCATTCTACTTTCTGTTTCTGAATTTGACTCCTCGGAACATCTTGTAAGTGGAATCATACAATTTTTTTCCTTTTGTGACAGTCTTGTTTCACTTAGCGTCTCTCAAGGTTCATCTTTTACAGCACATGTCAGAATGTCCTTCCTATTCAAGGTTGCCAGATACTCCACTGTGTGTAGACACATTAGTTTATCCATTTGTTTGTTAATGGACACTGTTGTGAATAATGCTGTAGTGAACAAGAGTGTGCAGATATCCTGCTGTCATTGCTCCTGGACGTATCCACCGGAGTGGAATCGTGGATCGGATGGCAATTTTGTGTTGTGCTTTGTGTTGATGACAGTCGGCGGTGGGTGCCCACCCCCTGCTGAGCCAGAGGCTGAGCATGTCTGGGAGCAGGCATTCTTGTAGAGTAGGGAGGTGAAGAGGAGGCCTGCAGATGGCCACCACTCCCTCAGGCGGGTCCTCTCTGTACTGTGTCCTTCTGTCTCTTGTAACTGAGAAGTTGAAACCAAGATTAAGAGTAAAGCAAAAATGGTTTATTCTGGTCCAGAATAGATTTGCAGATCAAGAGCAGAGGCCGGTTGGACCCAGTGTTAGCTTAGGAAAGGTGATCTCAGGTTGTCACCTGCATTGTTAAGCACCCACACTCGCAAGTCAGCTGTCGCTCGCCTTCCTGCCTCACCAGGGCTGTCCTTCAGAAGGCTGTGTTTTCTGAGGCTGTGTTTTCTGAATACTGACTTGTAAATTTTCCTCTTCCTGTTCATTTTAATGCCAGACATTCTCTTTTAGATGAGATTTGTTGCTCACCAAAATCAGGTGTACCCTCTAAGGGAGCCCAGGGGACAGCAGTTCCAGAAGGCCCATTTCCTTGCCTGTGGCAGACCTTCAGAGCCAGGGGCTGGGCCAGTGCCTTGTTGGAGCAGACTTGGAGGAGTGGTCTGCAGAGTTGCCTGGCCTGAGCACCTGCACTCTCAGCTGCCAGAGAATGCTGTGTGGGTTTGGTTTGGCATCTGGAGGCTGACTCTGGAAACAGAGCTCAGTAGTCCTTTCCTAGCAGTGGACTCTGGGTGTCGGTCACCAGGACACTGTTGGTCGCCCGTCACTGATGAGGGACTTGGCCTTAGCAGATCCTTGCTGTTTCTAACTTAGTTGCTGCATCTGAAAAATCAGCATAGAGAACCTGCAGGTTCAGGGGAGCAGCAGTGTTTTGTGGGTGGAGATGCCTGAGGTGTAGCAGCCAGTGGGAAAGACATACAGGAACTGGATTGTCCCTGTGTGGCCCATTGCTGGGGGACTCCTGAGATCCCTTGACATCTTGGTGAAGGGATATGGCAGATGCCATGGGATCAGGAGAGGCTGTTTGTTCTGAAGCCTCTGTTTCTCCTGGCTCTGTGCAGTGTATGCATTTTACTTGGGGGATGTGTCAGCCCCACATCTATTGAAATGTCAGGCTGTCCCAGGCTTCAGGTGCTGCTCAAAGCTGGGATTGTGTTCCTCTGCATCTGCCTGCTGTACCCAGCACCATGGCTGACTGTGGGCCCCGGTTTTGACTGCTAAGGTTCAACAAGTCAAGTGCTTCCTTCTTCCCTCTCCTGCATGATTCCCCCTTCTGTTTGGGAATTGTAGATAGAAGAGTTTTGTTTTTGCTGTGATTGCCAAACTTTAAATCTTACTCAGTTTAAAGCAGTGCCCTTTCAGATGGGGGTGGTGTGTTCCAATCATTTGGAAGGATGCCTCCTCAGTCTGCTGAATGTAGGTTTTGAGAATTTTCAGGTTTTGCTGAATTTTCAGGTTTTGAGAGCCCTGAGCCCATGCAGGAAGGATGTGGACACAGGCAGATGGCCCCATTGAGTGGTCAGGGAGCAGCTGCTTTTTAGGCCTGAATTCAGACAGATGCCTGTGACAATGCAGCTTTTTCCCAGTATGTAGTAACTGTGCTGCTTTTCAGCAGGAAAGAGGGGCTGCTGATAATTACATGAGGACTATAGATAGTATCCAAGACAATGTCCTGTTTTGTCCCTGGAAACTAGAATTGTTGGACTTAGCTTGTCCCTAACCATGTAATCAGACCCATTGTCACTGGCCCACAGAGTGGCAGGGGACCCTGAGTGGAGAATGGTTCATCCTTGCCACAATATGATTGTGACTGACAGTGGTGATTGTGATCAACTTGGGGACTTTTAGCATTTTTTGCCCTAAACATCGTCATCCTGTGTCCCCAGAGGTGGGCACCATGAGCCCCTGTGCTTCAGCTGCTTCAGCCTCCTTTGGGTCTTGCTGTGGTCATACTGCTTGTTCCTGTGCATGATTTTCTGGGGAAACAATTGTATTGTAAAGCAAGTCCGGACACTTTTTGTTTTATTAATGTGCCTTAGAGTTCTGTGGAGTGGGAAATAGCAGTGATCAGTAAGAGTCGGGTTTGAGGTTGATATGGGAAGTGTGATGTTCCAAGAAGAGTGTACTTGCCTGTCTCTGGCAGCCTTCATGATGTTCCCTGGGTCTTAAGGTGAGATGTCACAGTAGGTTCACACCCGCTCTTTGCATGATGATCCCCAAAACTGAGATGAGAGTCCCCAGTGGGCAGAAAGCCCAGGACCTGGGCAGTCAGTGTTCAGCTGCTGCCTGCAGACTGTCATTCTGTGTTCCATGTAAACACTGAGACCAAGGTTGTTCTTAGGCCCCTAGTTCTTGGAGCAGTGATGTTGCTTGTTAGCAGGTAGGTTTCATTCCTGGCCCGCTGAATCAGAATCCCAGGTGGGAGTGAGGGAAAGCTCAGAAATCTGCACCCTGCTATCCTACCTCACCTGCCCCAGCATCCTGAGGCTTGGGGCCTTTGGGCTAGGCCTTCAAGGTGGGAGTCTGATCTCCTGTGCCCTCTGGTTTCCTGAATGTCTCTCTTGGTTTTGTAACACTGTGGGGATGGTAAGAAAACAGAGCCAAGACCCAGTTCTCAGCGTGCCACTCTCAGAGTTGAGAGGAGCCTCTAGCCCCACATGGCTTTGCCTTGCTGAGAGATCTTTGCCCACAACCAACATGGTTATGGGGAGCTGCCCACCTTGCGTGGTACGCCAGGGCATACCCTGTGGTGTTGCCTGCGTAAGACGTGCAGAGGTGGATGATTCCTGGCTGGAGCAGATACTACTGGGGGCATTGGCCCCACCTGGATTTGGCACTATTGCATTTGAAGTGAGGCTCTGCAATGGTGTAAGTACCAAGAGCCAAGAGTGAGCACTTGTCGATTTCATCCCAACTCTCCTGCCCTTGGACATGCATCTCAGATGTACACTACATTTCCTGTTGTAAGATCACTGTGGGAGAGGCCCTGGTGCCCTCCCCTGTCCAGGCAGCCACGGTGACAAGTGCTGTTCCTGGCTCTCCCTGTGGGATTGATCGTGGTTCTGCGTCCTTGTGAGGGTTCTCCAAACCCCTTTGCTCTTATTGATCTGTAGAAGCTTTGGTGTTTTGACTCAGCTAAAAATAAAGCACTTTTTTTTCTTTCTTCTCCTGGTGGGTAGGAATGAAAGGTAACCTTTGTACTTGTGCTGTTTAGGGTTGGACATGAGGAACTGATGAGCTGAAAGGCAGACTGCATGCCTTTCCTTCCCTTCTTGTTGTCTTGTTAGGGACCTGGAGGTTCAGGCCAGGTGGAGAACTGCCAGCTTACCTCCCAGTGCTTGCTTCCCTCCTCCTCCTGCTCACGCCTGAGCATGTACCTCCCCATTCCTCCAGGAGTGTTGCCAGTAGCTAACTCATGCTTCTGAATTTTCCCTTCATGTGTATCTTTACATCCTGTGGAAGTGCTCATTGGAAGTTGCTCCTCTGTCTCTTGCCCACCAGACTGGGTGAAGCAGCAGCATTTGTGTGGTGGGGGGCACTCGTGCGTTCACTTCTGTTCAGCCAGTGTTTTCTGAGCATGTGCTGCACATTGGATCTTTGGTGAGGATGTAGCACACTGCTGTCAGGTCTCTGATGGATGTTGGAAAAGAAAGGGCATGGAAACACATCACCGTAGTGGGCGCAGTTGCTGGGGGTGAGGAAGGCATAGGGGGACATTGTGGGTAGGGCTGAGTCTCACAGCTTCCTGTGCAGGGCCTGAAGAGCTGAGCTGATTCATTCTCTGAAGATTTCTCGGGTGATGACCCCTGGTGACCCTGTGTGGGAGAAATGGTAGGGGAGCCTGGCTAGGAGGCAGGTGGACATTAGGAAGGCCTTGACTACCCAGTCCAGTGAGGCAAAATGTACTGTCAGCTGGGGCTGCGAGAGCCAGAGGGAGGGACAGGCTAAAACACCGGAGGCAGAGCAATGGTGAGATGTGGGCAGAGGGCAGGCAGTGTGGGTCAGTGAGGAGGGAGATGGTAGGGTTGCAGCAGTGTGCTCCAAGTCACGCATCTTCCACTTAGAGGACTTTATTTTTGCCCCTTCTGGGATGTTGTCATTGGGTAAGATAAAACCAGAAAAATTTCCTCTGGTATTTCCTAGTTTAAAAGTGGCCGTGAGTTATAAGACCTTAACCTTATTAAACATTCTTTATGTTGGGAACTTTTCCTGGTGACCCACCCTAGTCAAGGTCATGGTGTGGTTTCTTTTGCCCATCGTCAAGCCTTCATTGCTCAGGATTGCTGTAGGCTGAGGCTAGGCCTCTTCCACCAAGTTGGGTTCCTGCCCTCTTGGAGTTGGATGCCCTGGATCTTCTGCTCTGTGGTCCTGTGAGCAGGGGTTCTTCTCTCTCTTACCCTTTTTAAAAAACTCAGACCAGGGACCCCCATTTCCTATTCTCAGCTGAGTTCTGGCTGGTGGCCCTTTGCTGGGTTGGGCTACTGGCGGAGACTGCCTCCCCCTTGCAAGGGGAGCTTCCTGGCCTCAGCTGTGGTGTGTGCTGTGTCCTACCTGGATGGGTGCAGCACGGTGGGACTTCAGATCTAGCCACTGCATGTCAGGTGTGATTGCCCTCTGCAGGCTAGGGGGAGGGGCCTAGAAGCATGTGTCCCAGATCTTCAAGACAAACACTGCCCCACATTGTCCTGTGTTTCTGAAATTGTTACCACTCGCCGGACCTGAACTGCAGTTGTTGACAATGATGAGTATCTCCCACACCTGTGCCTGGAGTCCTGCCTTGCAACCCAGGTTCCCCCATCTCAACCCTACATCTTAAAGGACAGTGCTGCTGCCCTGCAGAGGGCCGAGTGGTGGGCTGGAAAGTCAGATGCTCAGGTCGCCAAACACACACTGAGAGGGCCAGGTCTTGGGTCGTTTCCCCCAGCCTGGAAAGTGTGAGCTTGTTACTGAACGAAGCCTTCTTTACGTAGGGCTGGAATGCTCTAGCACAGTCAGGGTGACATGCAAGTACCCTACAGGGCTGGGAAGGTCTTTGATGGCACATGCCCTACCTGCCTGCCAGATGTGGCTGGGCCTTTTCTGAGTGTCTCTTGGATTCAGACCTCCACTCCTCCCCCAGGTCAGCTTCACCTGGGTCTGCCTTTTCAAGGGTTCAAAAGCTGCTGTAGCATTTTGGATTTGAAGGTCATATTAATTTCTTTGGGGAAAAATAATGTCAATGACTGAGCCCTGGGTTCAAGGGCATCCTTCAGGGTGGTGTTGCTACCTCATTCCTGGCTCCTAGGGAATTTGTCCAAAGACTGCATAGTTTGGTGGTTTGAAAATTGTTGTGGAGATTCTTGAATTCCGTCCCTCCCTGTGGAGTGATTCTGGGATGTACCCATGTAGACAGGACATGAGGCTGCTCTGTGTATTAGTACAAGAAGTTGAGGGCCTTGGATGTGAAGGAGTAACAGGATACCTAATGAGTGTGTGCACTTGAGCTTGTCCCAGCCCATTGTGCCTCCTGTGTCTGCTTACTGAGGTGGGTCATGGGCTTTCAATTTTGCATCTCTGGCATGTAAATACACACAAACAAATGCAAAAATTCTGGGTCCCAGAAGCTGCAGCTGGGTGCTTTTCCCTGTGAATTGACGGGCCATGACCTACGCAGACCCTGCTCCTGGTCTTTCCTCTTTAGGATTTCCCTCTGTAGACTGGCAGAGCTGTTCTGGGCTGGTTGCAGGCATCCTTTTGGCCGATCCTATTTGGTGACCTACAAATCAGTACCCCTCATATGTCTGGTGCCTGGGGGCTCTATTCTCCACTACACCCTTAGAAACCTGGTTGCCATATGGTGTCTGCCCTCTTCATGCCCAAGTGCAGATCTGCAGCCTCAGACTGTCCTCACCCCAGGAAGAGATGCTCTGGGCATGGACTGGATGACATGTGCTGGGCCTGGGGCTAGGAGATCAGAGGCCAGTGGCTTGGTGGCCAAGAGGCTGTCATCTCAAGCATGTGTCCCTGTTGAGAGAGGCGCCTTCCTTCCCACTTCTCCCTAAGGAGCTTTGCAGCAGGATGAGGCAGTGTCTCCTGTATTGCCAGGCTGTCCTATTTGCCCCCAGAAACTTATATTTGGATGAACAAGCAAAAACCTTAAAAAAAAATCTTTATAAACTACTTCCCAAAGCTATTTTAAGGGGCTATATTAATGGAGCTTCTTCACCTTCCCCTTTTCTCATGCTTTGCTCATGTCAGCAGCCTTCCCAGGAAAGGAACTGTCTCCAAGGGGGTCTGAGGTGGGAACCAAAGAGAATGTGTCTTATCTCATTCTGAAAGTCTCATCTCTTCTGTTGCGTAAACCTTTTGTGTAGGGAGCTTTTTTTTTGCTTGATCTTAGACTGTAAGCTCTATTTACACTTCTGTCTGGTCCGCCTTTGTGGAGCTGCTGAGCATTTGGCCCTCCATCAGAGTCTGTGCTGGACTCAGCCCTCCCCTTAGCCATCCAGGGATCTAGCCTTCAGAAGGGGGGCCTTGAGTGCTCGCCTCTGACTCTGTGTTCTCTGGATGGAAGCCTGCTGACTTGTGAACATAAAGGGACTCATCTTGGCCTTTCCTTCCCTGAGGAATCTGTCCTTGCAGCCTGAAAGCAACTCCAGAATTCCCAGCTAGGGCTGCTATTCATAAGTTCAGCACAGGGTTGGGTACAGCAGACGTACAGGTGTGTTTTGTATCTTTGTGTGATTTCCATTCAGCTCCTTTGTGTTTAAGAAACACTACCTGGGTCGTTTGCTGGAACATAATATTCTTTCTTTCTTTTGGGGAATATGTTCAGGATTTTGTGTGGCCTCCTGGATGGGATTTTGTAGCTGTGTCAATGGTTATCAAGTAGTTGATCACCACGCTGGCCTTGTCTTTCCTCTCCTCCCCTCCTGTCCCCTCTTGATACAGGAAATAATACTGGAGATGAAATATGAAATATTATATCTTCCCAACCTGTTAGCTGTCTGATATGCCAAGCTCGTGTTCTCTAAAAATCAAAGGATGAATTCTAGGAACAACAGAGGTTAAGAGTAGGAGGATATTTATTGATAGGATAGTTCCTGAGAAGCAGGAGGGGACCTGCGTGGGTAGCCCGGGGACCCCACTTTACAGAGGAGTTTTATAGAGCAAAACTCACATGGGTACAATGTGGGCCACAGCCAAGATCAACCAGTAAGGTTATAAATATAGTCACTTAGGTAATAGTGGTCCACTTGAGAAATAAGCATGTAATAAGCATGGATGGAAAGAACAAAGATTTCTCCTAGGAAATGGTGGGTCCGGGGTCTCTGGTCACCCACAAGGGTGACTGATGTCTATCTAGGCTTCATTAGGCCCAGTGTGTTTATCTTTTGAGGAAGTGTAAAGGTCTGGTCATCTTGTCTCTTATCTTGAGGCTGGGTCTCCAACAGATGTGTCTCTGCCCACAGTTTTAGTGTGTTTCACCTTTGTCCTGACCTTCTTGAGGACCTCAGCTGTGTATAATATTCCAACATGATGGCTCTCCAGGTCTTCCTGGTGGGGAAGGCCCCAGACGAGTGTTCCATTCGAACCTCATTGTTGAGTCTTGGTTTCTGGCTGCTGTCCTCAATGTCATCCCATGTCTTCATTGTTCCTCCATGTTCCCAGTGTCCTCCAGTGCTTACACAAAGGTTTGGACCCTCACTGGAAGTCTCCAGAGACCAGAACAGAGCTTTTAAAACTGTCATTTGTGACCCACAAAGTATTAGGAGAATGGTGTCACTATTCAGAAGACAAATAGGGGCCAGGGATTTAGCTCAGTGGCACAGTGCCTGCCTCGCAAGTGCAAGGTCCTGAATTCAATCCCTCGTAACCCCCCCCCCCCCAAAGATATAGAAAAAGTAGCAGAGGACATCACACATGTAAAAGTAGTCTTTTACAAATTTTACTCTATATATGTGGATTGTGTGCACATGTGTCCCTCAATTTATTTTTTTACTGTGGATTTTGGCAGAAAGCCTGACAGTTAGCAGGCCTAGTGTGTGGCCAGGAGGAGACCAGAAAGACAAGTAATGGATAGCTAGGTAAATCTGATTGTCACTCATCCTGTGTTTGTGTGTGATGACCTCAGACTTGAACTCAACCTTGGGCCCCTCACTGGTGGTTCCCCCTCAGGTGCCCATTCTTCCTGGGGCAAGGCTGCCCTGCACCCTTACCCTGGCTCCAGGTGATACCTAGAAGGGACTTTCTTCCATGGGCAGACTGTGGCCCCACTGCCCACCACCAAGCTGTTGTCTTGGCACTAGCTTGGGGTGGGGATGGCCTTGCCATGTCCTGTCTCATGGGTATTTGTCCACTGTGAGTGAGAGCAAGCATTTGGGGACCTGACTGAACCTCATTCTATCATTTTGAGTACATTTAAATGAGGTAAGATTTATGAAACAGAATAAATGTGCCCAGTGTTCTACTTGGGACCTGCACAGTAGGACTCACAGATTTCTTCTTTCCCTGTGAGTAGGTGTTCCTGTAGCCACCTGCACACATAGGCGTTTACAAGGACTCATCATTTAACAAGTTAAAAGTCTTTCTCCATTTTTAATCATAGCAAGTATCTTTTCCTGTATTAGAGAAATAAGCCTTACAAAGGTGTGCTGTTCATTTTCCTAGTCCTTTGGAGAGGTAGTTTTTGGAGAGCACCCAGTTTGTCTGAGGACACCTAAGTTCTCCAGTCACCAACCCCCACTTCCCCTCCAACCTTACTTGCCTTTCTGGACTGCAGCCCAAAGGTTGCTGTTGTGAGGTCTCTTTGTCTAAGGCTGTGAGCTCATCTGTCTTGGCCCTGCTCCCCGCTGCCCGCTCCTGGGACGTGGATTACAGCCATTGTTCTCCCAGCCTCTTGGTGGGTGGGAGGGGGCCTGGCCTCCAGTGGGGGTGCTTTCCATTGACTCCAGTCTGGTGGAATTGATATGTTAATAAAAGCTTCTGGTGCCCAACCCTCTGGTGCACTTTGATGCAGATTATTCCTATGGGTCTGTCTGCCCGGGTGCCTAATTTATAAAGTCTCCAAAATGGTTTCTTTTTCACCCATTATATGGGGAGAATAATAAGTCTCCACCAGATTAGCTTCTTGGGGCTCAGCAGCTTGGTCTAATCAGTGTCTGTGGTGCTCTTATGCCAAGAACTTATCCTGTGTGTTTTGAATGTTTTAATGATTTCACTGATGAAGCTTGTCAGAAATCAAGCTGCTTACACCTCCCGCCCCCACCCTGTGTATGGCATGGAGGCCCTCAGTGACAGGGGCTGCATTCTTCCTGTGGATGCACTCTTACAGAGAGGGAGCCTGTTCCTTGGGCTCCCTGACCCCTGCGCCAGCTTCCCAGGGCTGCTCAGAGCCAAGGCTGCCATATCTCTGAAAACAAACAGTCACAGATGGGAGGGAATCTAGGGCCAGGGAGAGGTCTGGACCCTCACGATTGCAGACTCTTCCCCTCCTGGGAGATCTCTGGGGGAGGCAGTAGCAGGGTTGTCCCCCCAACTAGGAAGATACTCTGGGCCTGACCCAGGACTCCAGGGTGGGGCCTTATTGGAACAGAGTCTTTATAGGTGGTCTAGACCACCTGTAAAGCCATTTGGGTGGGCTCAGGCAGTAGACCGTGTCCTTATAAAGGGGGAAACTCAGGCGCGCGCAAACACACACACACACACACACACACACACACACACAAAACATAGGGAGAGGGTGGCCAACCTACAAGCCAGGGAGGGAGGCCTGGAGCCTAAGGGAACTAACTGCCTTCCTGTACCTTAGCCTCAGACCTCCTGAACCTGCCCACACCTTGACCTGTACCTCCGGAATTGTGAGGTGAAACACTGGTGCTATTTGAGCCTCCTAGTTGATGTTTTTTTCCGGCAGCCCTAGCAAATTTACTTAATGTCTGTTGAGTTATAAATTCACCTTACCACTTTGATACAAAATGCAATTTTACCCTTTTGCATGGCTAAGGCCCCTTGCAGTTTTAGTACTTAAATGCTTGAACTTAACAGATTTGCTGTGGCACTGCAGCATCTTTGCTGTTGGGCCTTGTCTGGGGCTTTGCCTCCCAGCTCAAGTACCCTGCCTTCGGCAGGTTGGTTTCCAAGTCCTCAGTTCCTCCCCAGGTCCTTGGTTCCTCTTGTTTAACAGCATTGCTTTTCCCCTCTATAGTGCAGGAATGGAGGGCCATGGGGGTCATGCATTTACCTTGGTGAGCCCGACTTTCCTTGACTCTGACTCTTCTGTCCAGAGCCCTCTCTGGGCTCTAGGCTCACTCCTGGCCCTCCCTGCTGACCTCCAGTTCACATGTCATCTCTCGTACTGAGTTGTTGCCTTCACTAGGTTGCTTGTGAGCTGAAAATTGGAACACAGTCCAACTAGGATTGCTTCTAGTTTAGAGATTAAGCTAAAGAAATTCTTGCTTATTCCAGGATCTTTAAGAACACATCAGGACTTGGGGTGTTTTGGTTACAGGTCTCCCTCCCGCAAGTGTTAAACAGGGACAGACTACCACTGTGGTCCCTGGTCGGAGTGAGGCTTTGTAAAGTCTGAAGCTTTGCCATTTGGAGACTTTCCAAGAGAAAGTGACTATAAACCCACCATTGTGTTACAAGTGAGTAGCACCTGAGGAAGGAGCCTGCAGGGCTCAGCAGTTGCATGTCTTGACTAGGAGAGAGGGTTGGATTAGAGGACACATGGTGAGGTCACAAGTGTCTCAGTAGGCACATAGCTCTGGAGAGATCTGTGCAAGCAAAAGGCCGATCCTGCTGGATGGGGGAGAGGGAGCTGCAGTGTCGGGTGGGAAGAGCCTTGGACAGTCTGTGGTGGTCAGGAAAATGAGTAGAGATTTCATTTTATTTCTTTAAGAGAGGGAATTAGTTACTAACTTGAAATGTAAGTAGACCCAGCCCCTGAATGGTAAGGACTTGGGCTAGAGCGTGGGGACAGTGGAATACCGGGAGGGAGAGTTAGAGTAGAGGGAGGCATTTTCAAAGGCCAGTGTTTGGAATGTTGGGGGAGAAAGGCCACAGTGGCTGTGTCCCTGTCCCATTGGGGTTGGACTGCATCCCATGGGTCTGGGGAAAGGCTTGGCAAGTTACTGTGCTTCTGCCTTAGTGTACTGGCTTGTTTCGTCATCTAATGAGGAGATTTTGTCCCTGGTGGGTACTAAATGGCTAGTTCAAAGCCTTCTTGTGTTGGTTTTGCCTTGTTGCAGCGGTTGTTGTTCTTTCCTCAGAAAGTCACCACCTACTTTCATCATGTGTTCTAGATGCCTGGTGTTTTATCATTTGCCATCAATCACTAAGTTGCTTTTCTGACCCTGTTGGGGCAGAATTTGGCCTGTAGTATGTATCATCTGCAGTTGTTTGGTATTGGAGATCGAACTCAGGACTTGTGCTTGCAAGGCAGGTGTGGTGCCGCTGAGCTAAATCCCTGGCCCTTGTGGGTTGTTTTTTATTTTAAAAAAACACATGATCTTCTCCTGATTTCAGAATGCTATCCACACTTTTGGATATATTTCAATCATGCCAAGGGGTTTTTGGGGAGACAGGCTCTGGGTCAAAAAGCTCAGTGTTTTGTTTGGGAGATGAGATACATGAACTATTTTGAGAATACTTTGTTCTCTAATTAGAGAATTGATCAAGTGCAAAAAAGGGCAAAGTCAGACTATGACTTCATATTATGTTGTGATTTGGAGAAACTGTCATATAGAAGCCAGATTTTGAGCCAGGGTGTTAAGAAAGGTGATAAGGTTATTGCACTGATCAGCTTTCCCATTGCTGGGACAAAATACCCAGCACACTCAACTTAGAAGTAGTTTCTTTGGCTTACAGTTTAAGGTTTCAGTCCATGATCACATCATTCCATTGTGGTGGGTCTAAAATGAGCAAAGCTACTTAATTCATGGTGGTCAGGAAACAGAACACAGGGGAAGCACTCCAGGGAGACATACATCCTCCAAAGACACATCCATAGTGACCTGTCTCCATGTGGGCCCTGCCTTCTAACAGCACATTCAGGTGTGGATATCAGTGAATTAATCCACTGAGGAATATAGCACCCCCAGGATCCAGCTACCTTTCTAAGAGTTTCTTAATCCAGTCAGGTTGACAATTAAGATTAACTGACAGTCATCCTGGGAGATCTCTTACTATATATGGCCGTAGAGTTTGAAGTCCTGTCTCATGGTTCAGGTGCCACCTCATCTTCCTCATTGAAAAGCAAAGAGAATCCAGAAGCTCCCTATGTAGTGCTAACCTGAGCATTGATGCAGAGGTGGGGGCCCTGGAGTATGGTACCTGGCATGTCCTTAGCACTGTGATGGCAGACGAGAAGGATGCACAGTGTCAACTGTATGCTGGTAAAATGGCTTTAGAAAGCAAACAGTGCTAAGGACTGCTTCAGACAGGCCAGCAGGAGGAAACCCCACCACTTTGGTGGGAACAGCAGGTGCAACCACTGTGGGACAGCTTGGCTCTTCCTTGTAAAAGTAAGCTGTGCTCTCACACACCCAGCAACCCACCCTTAGACACTTGTCCAGGAAACTGGAAATTTGTTTTCATGAAATTCGTAATGGATTTTTTTCATATTTGCCAAAAAGTAAAAACTATTTAACTGTCAGCTGGAAAGTGGGTAAACATGCTTCATTCCCCACACAGTGGCCTCTGGTAGCACATTCTGGAGGGGATACCACTGTAGGGGAAGGGAAACCAGTGCAGTACCCAGCACCTGGATGGGTCTCAGTGCCTCACCGTGTGAAAAAACTGGAGTCATGAGGCCACCAACTCTTATGATTCTGCTTATATGATATTATGGCTTAGATCTAAAAAGGGCCCCCAAAGTCTCATGTGTTTGGAAGGTGATTGGATCATGGGGCACTATACTCACCAGTGGGTTCATCCATCCCTGAGTTCAGGAGCTGAGTATACTGTTAGAAGGTAGGGTCTGGTTGAATGTGGGTCACTGGGGATTTGACCTGGAAGGGTGCATTCTTGTCCCCGGCTCCTCCCCTCTTTCTCTGCTTTCTGGCTACTGTGGATCCAGCACCTCTTCCTAGGCCCTTCCACCATGCTGTTTCTGCCTTGGAGCCAGCCAACCATGAAATGAAATCACGAGACAAAATAAACCTCTCCTTTAAGTTCTGAGTGTCAGGTATTTTTGCCCTAGCAACTGGAAAATGACTAAAGCATGATATTCTGGAAAGGCAAAACTAGAGAAAGAAGGCAGATCAGAGATTGCTGGGGCTGGGGAAGGAGGTTAACAACAGAAGTATACTAGAGAATCTCTTTGGGAGATGAAATTTCTGTGGTGGTGCTTGCCTGACTATGCACCTGTCAAAACTCACAGAACTAGAGTAAATTTTACACTAAAAATTACACCATAATTTAAAAGTGGGAAAGTTACAAGCCAGATTGAGGAATTGAGAATGTTCGTGTCGCGTATGGAGAACTGTGATGTAACAAGCCCGACTGAGCTGGGTGAACAGTGGAGTCTAACTTGGGTTGCTAGGGAGCATTTATACAGATGTGGCAGCATGGAGGCTCTGGGGAGGCCCAGGCTGCAGGGGCAAGGTGACAGCACAGCTCATGTGGACAGCGTGGGAAATACAAGATAGAAGGCAGCCAGGGTCTCATGCAGGGCTCCAGTGCACAGAGGAGGCCTTGACACAGGTTCTGGAGAGACTCGAGGTCAATGGCCTTCTCTTAGAAATGGAGACACTTAAGGCATAAAGTCACCAAGTTTTATTTTGGAAAGGTGTCAAAAGTAGGAGTAAATGCTAAGCTTGAGACGCTATGCCCGGGTGATGTTTAGGACCTGTGATCTGCAGAATATTTCTGTTTGGGATCCCTGTCCCAAACATAAGATTTCACTTGGGAGTCTGACTTCAGCAGAAGCCCAGGTGGCTTTGGGGCTGGGGCTACATAGCTGGGGCCACCCCTCTGATCAAGCTGGGCCTGCTTTGGGTGCACCTTTCTGCAGATACACCAGGGTGGGCCTGTAAACCCTCCTCCATCTATCTGTGCTCTTCCTTGGGAGCGCTTGTCATGGGCAAGGATTTTGTGCCATTAATCTTCAGTGAGTCACATGAGTGTGATCTGCAAGGCTGTGTCTGTTACACACACAGTGTAGGCAGAGCAACAGCGGACTGAGCCTTTTGGAGGTTGTCTTCTGAGATACACCCAGCCAGGGCAGTGTGTGTGAGCCCAGCAGCCATTTGAGTTGGGCAGGGCAGGGTCCTGTACCTGGCAAGGCTCCAACACTGCTTTTGGGACAGAACAAAGTGGTTGAAGCAGAGCATTGAGAAGAGCACCTACTTTAACATCATCTATAGGCATCCTCTAACTGTACCTGGAAGGGTATGCATACACCTTTGCTGTGAGCTGTACCCTTTCTGTTGGTATGAGGGCTCAGGTATCCAGGGGCATCTGCTTTTCTGTCCCTAGTTACTGCTCTTTCCATGTTTAACAACACATGACTTCCTTCTTGGCATGTGAGGCCAAATCTCTTCTATCAAAATGTTCAGTGCTCTCTTGAGTTTATTAGGAGGATTAGGAAAAGGAGACATTTCAGGTGAGGCTGGAGCAGAGAGCCCCTTCTGGGGTGTGTGGAGGCTGAAGACTAAAGTCTAGCTTTTCTCAGAGGGGAGGGGAAGGTGGTTCTGCTCCTTGCCCGGCCCCTGACGCCCACACCCAGAGTTGGTAGTGAGGGGGTGACTCCATGGCTCACATGGGATAGGGCCAAATGGGTGCTGCTGCTGTGCTCCAGGGAGGAACACTAAGTCCATCCACTACCCATAGCTGTCTCTGTCTGCACTGATCTCCTTTCCCTTGAATTGCTTTTTTATTGGAGAGGCATTGAACTGAGGGGCTCTAGGGCCATGACAGTGTGGCTGGCCCTTGGCTGGAACCCTTTGGCCAGTGTCTCGCTCCTGGCTCTGGAGCGCTGGCTGATGTACCTTCAAGAAAGACTGCTGAGGGTTGTCAGACAACCCTGCCTAAGGGTTCCTTCTGACTGCAGGCACTTTATCTCTGGGCTGTCACTTCCTAGCAGTCCTTCCTACCTTCTCCCACCAAGGCCGCCTCCAACCCAGCAGCCACGTCACAACAAAGGATATTGCCATTAGTGTTCAGGGTTTGCCCTGGAGTGAACAACAGCCCCTGCTGTTGTGGGGTGTGATGGGCACAGCGCTAGGTGCCCACCGCCCTGTGCAGTAGCCATTAACTATGTCCTCATTCTGTGGCAAGAGGCCCCAGGGAGGGTGTCCAAGGTGGCTGAGATACACGTCATGTCTTATATCACCACATCTCTGATTATGTAAGGGCAGGGCTAACCACGTCCACAGTCCTTAAGCTCTTCCAGCAGAGGACTTGGTACTTGTCCAGTGAGTAAATTGCTTACATCAGAGATGGTGCCTGCAGCTCAGAGCTCTTGGTCCTCCCCGCACACAGGCTTTCCATTGTCACTGAGGGTGTGTTATGTAGAATGGTGCCATTGGCCTCACTTCCTGAAGAATCCCTTTGGCTAGTGGCCCTTTCTTCCTCTTGTACCTCAAGGTTCCTATAGCAGTAGCTTTAAACAGTCTGCTCCCCATTTCCCATGAAGCTGTGGGTGAGGATTTTTGACCTTTTGTTCTATACCCGTGTCTCAGTTATCAGTTGCCATCTAGCAAACCACCCCAAATGTGATGGTTTAACCCAGGAGTGACTGATCACGTCTCACAGTCTTGTGGCCAGTTTGGCAGTCCTTCTGCTGGTCCCTGGGGCTCGTGTGTCCTGAATAGCTTTGTATCCTGTGGTATTGGCTGGCTCCCATCTGGACACCTGGCCTAGACCAGTTTCCTCACAGATAGTTGTCTTGGGGCTGCATCCTAAGAGGACAACCAATGTTTAGATGCACATCAAACCCCTCCTTGCCCTGTAGCTGCAGGCATCATCATTGGAGCAGCTCTTGTGACCCCTCCCAGAGTCCAACTGCTGCTCTCCAGGGGTGAGTGGCAAGAAAACAGCTTTTCTGCCCCCCTTCCCCCTCCCCTCTTCTCCTCTCGCTTCCCTTTCTCTCCCCCTTTTTCACTTTCTTTCTTGTTTTACTGGGGTTTGAATACAGGACCTTTGCACTTAGCTACATCTTCCTTTTTGTATTTTTAAGTTTTGAGACAGTGTCACTAAATTGCCCAGGCTGGTCTTGAACTCTCGATTCTATTGCCTCAGCCTCACAGAGTGATGAGATTGCAGGCATGGGACACCACACGTGCTTGAAACATGGACATTTCTAATCCACTGCAAGCTGTCACTCCAAACTCATTTCCTTCATAACGCACTTTAGGATTTAGACCCAGAAATTGGATCTCTGGTAGGATACTCCTGAATTAGTACCAGAAATTGGATCTCTGGTAGGATACTCCTGAATTAGTACCAGAAATTAGATCTCTGGTAGGATACGCTGGGTGGTTAATTGGGAAACAGACTGTGGTCAGATCTTGGCACATTCCCTTTTTCATCTTTTTCTCAACTATGAAATGGACATAATGTACTTTTCTTCCACCACTGTTGCTTGGTTAAAATGAGACTGCATAGTCTCTGGGCCTAATTTCACTGCAGCCTGTTCTCTAACTAACCATGTTTGCTTGGGTGTGAGGTGGAGTGCTGGCTGTTTTGGTTAAGATCCTCCTTTGTGTCAGGCCTTGCTAGGTTATCAAGCATATTAAGTTTTTAAATGGAAGATGAGCTTCCTGTTGCTGGAGGGCCCCAGAGCAGGTGTTTGAGTTTACCTTTAAAGCCTAAACTGCTTGTAGAAGTCACCTTCCCCTCAACTCTCCCATTAGGGCCAGACCAACCAGACTGTGTGTGGTCATGAGGCAGTGTTTGAAGACAGATATAGAAAGAATATTATAGTGAGAGGGAGGATGGGCAAGCCCCCCCTTTATCTGAACACCTGTGGGCTAGGCTCTGTGTATGTGTGATAGGAGCTTAATGGATCTACCAGTCCTACTGTGTGCACCATTTGGTTATTCCATACCCAAGCTGGCCTGGACTCTAGGCCAGTCAGACCCTGGTGTCTCTGCCTGTTGCTATGTGCCATGACTTCTTTGTGTCTTAGTTTTCTCACCTTTTTGCAAGGATGTTAGTCTGTACCTAAGGATGTGGGGAATCATGCACATAGCCACGTCAGAACACAGTGAGTCCTTTGGTGGTACCTGGCACAGTGTGAGTCCCACGGAGGTAATGCCACTGTTGCCACTGAGCTGGTGGCAAGTCGCCTGATCCAGAGTGTCTCTAGTTTACTTTGTGCATATGGTCACCTGAGAAAGTATTGTCAGTGCCCAGTGTTCCCTTAAGTTAAAGGTCTAAACAGTGGCCTTGAGCATAAGACCACTTTGGAGAAAATAAAGATTGAGTAGGGAAAGCAGTGCATACTGATGAGATGGACCTGTAATTGCTGAATCTGGTAGTGTCAGCCCATCCTGCCCAAGTCAGCAGGGACTGCTCTGAACCCTTTCTCTAGTTCATGGAGGAGGAGGCCTCCTGGTCCTGGAGTACCGTCTGGACGCACCCCTGATGGGCAGTGTGGGCGGCCCAGCCACAGGCCAGATGCAGTCAGCTGTCAGATGCTGCATGGTTCAGAATTCCAACCATGGCATGTCTGTGCTAGATTTTTAAATTATGCATGAAGATAATTTTAAGAACATGAAAGAAAGTTGGAGAAGTAGAAATGACACTCAACATGTTCTCACTCTAGCACAGCCATTTTTATTTCCCTGCATTTAATTCCAGGCTAATCCATATGGATAAGCATTTTTATATAGTTGTTTCATTGTATACATAAAATTTTGTCTCCTACTTTTTCTTTTAACTTAAGCATTTTGCATATGTATGTTATCTTTATAATTATAATTTTTAATGGTAGCATGATATTCTTTTAAGGGGCTATAACAAAACCTGTTAGTGTGGAATATTTTAAATTTTTTCTATGTTTTTCTCATAAATAATGCTATAGTATTTGTGCATAAAATTTTATTCCTGATTTTGGGTTAGTTCATTGTAGTAAGTTTGTACAAGTCCTAGAGTGTAACTGGAGGAGGAGGGAAGAAGGAGGTACCGGTGGCCACCAGAACCCTGGGACTTGCCCCATCTGCCCACAGGGCTGGAAATGGATTCCTTCCTTCCTAGCATCCTCCCTCCCTCCCTCCCTCTCTTCTTCCCTTCTTCCCTTCCTCTTTTTTGTGCTGGGTATTGAACTCAGGGGCCTTTACACTGAGCTACGTTCCCAGCCACCACCAAACCCCACTTTGAGACAGGGTGACACTGTGTAGCTCAGGCTGGCTTAGCCTCCTCAGTGCTGAGATTACAGGCATGTGCCACCAAGCCCCACATCCCAGCCCTTTTTAAAATTTTGAGACAGGGTCTCGCTGAGGGTGGAAGTTGCCCAGGTTGGGCTTAAACTTGGCGATCCTTCTAGGGATAGAGGTTTCTGTGGGGTTCTGTTACATATCCCTCACATTCGGGGATGCTGTAGAGGCCAGTCTGCTTAATATTGTGGGAATGAGCTCTCCTCTCCCCTGTGCTGACTTGTCTGTAAGATGGGCTTGGGAGACACTTACCCTTTGTGAAAGGAGAATTTGGACTTAATAAAACAGTCCCATGAGGAGATGAGATTAACTAGTAGGCACTGGACCTCCAAAAAGAGTGTATGTTCAGGAGGGCATGTGAATTTTAAATGAATGAAAACAAGCAGTTCATGCCCCATTTACTGTGACTTGTTCTCCAAAGCGTCTCCTGTAGCCTCACCGAGTCTCCTTGGGTGCAGGTGGTCCTTTTACAAGGGGGTCCTCACATGTGCATTTCTGGTCTCCAGCTGCATTCATTGTGTTTCTAAAAGACATGCGTGGGCCATCATCATTTTGCTTACAGCCAGGGACAGGGCAGGATGGGTTGGGGGGTTTTCACATGCCTCCTTCCCTAGCCCTCAGGCTGCACAGTCCTGCCTGACTGCAGGATGTCATGGCAGCACAGGTGTGAGGGAGCCTAGGATCCATTCAAGAGCATACACACCTTGCCTTGGCGCATGCTGGGATGCTCTGGTCCTGCCAGTCTCTCTCCTTGGGCAGCTTTGGAAAGGCCTCCCTTCTCCCAATTTCCCTGCCTGCTTTCCTCTTCCAACATCCAGGCCTCATTCTGACACTCTTGTGCTGGAATTGGGTTCCTGCCTGTGAAAAGGGAATGCTGGCTGTAAGGGGCACCCAGGCTGGGAGACTGCCGTGTCTGACCTAGTGGGATCACAGGGAGTGAAAAGGCACAATGGGTCAGGCCAGTGCTGCAGGTGGGTGTGCAGCAAGTACCAGTTTCTCCCATGCTTGCAGGGCTGTGTGCCCTGAGCTCTACAGCACGCCTCCTGGATCTGAGGAGTTGGGGAAAATGCTCAGAAGTTTTTCATTTAGTTTCTCACCCCTGGGCCCTGGGGCTCCTAGCGTACTGTGTGGAGGCTGATGATCTGTAGTGGTTCTGCCTTGGCTCACAGAGCTGGCTAGGCTGTAGGGTGGAGGCCAGGCCCTCTGTGGGGTCATCTACTGGGAACAAGGTGCCATTGCAGCATGGCCCTGGGACCTGATCAGCTTGTGGGTGGCAGCAGGGGAGGCATCTTTTTGGGGACATGGACATGGCAGTCGGGCTTCTGCCTTACGAGGCTAAATCCTGATGTTGATTGTGGGGGGCTGAAAGTGTGTGGGGGTGTAGATGGGGTGGGGTGTCAGGATGCTGCCAGGTTGCAGACATGGCCAACCAAGAAATGCAACCCACTCCCTTGCTGGCTGCTGTGCTGTGCTGCTGCCCTGGGCTCTGTCATCATCTCCAGGTGCTACTGCTGACCCAGTCTCCCGCCATGTTTCCTCTCACCTATTGAGAATTACCTTTTCATTTTAAAATACAGTTGATTTCGGGCCGGGGATTTAGCTCAGTGGTTTCGCCACCTACTGAGCAAGCGCGAGGACCCGAGTTTGATCCCTGGTACCAAAAAAAAAAAAATTGATTTTTACATAAGTCACGGGAGAAATCATTTACAACAACACCCTTTTTCTTGTGGAAAGACAGTTCAGTCAAGTTTGGCAACATGCATCATTCTTTAAACGGAATGTGTTTCAGCCAAAGCTGGGAAGCCCAGAGCAAGGAGTGGAGTGCAGTTGAGAAAAAGGCTTCATCTGACATCCCCCAGCAGGGTGGGGGACTCCTATGTCTGCCCACCCACCGCACAGGATCCTCGTACCTCCTGGCAGGAGAGCTGTTCTCTGTTCATGATTAGGAGAAGTTATAGAGTGGGCCCAGGGACACATGGAGTGGCAGGTGCCCAGCTCTTTTGGGGACCTACTTCCTGCCTTCAGGAAGGATGCCAGAACTGACCTGTGTCATATACTCCTGCTTAGAGTCTGGAGTAAGAAAAAGCTGCATGTTGATGGCTGCCTGTGCTCTTCTCACCCTGCTCTCCTCTCCATGGGTCGTCTACTGTGGGCACGGGAGTTTGAGTGGATTGGTTGCTTTGGAAAGAGGGTTATGGTATGAAATAGATTACTCCAAGGCCTTGCCCACATGTCTCCTAAAGCTGCTAATCATCCTCATTGCAGAATTGGTTTTAAAGTCAGCACTTATCCAGTGACTTATACCTTAGTTCCTTTGAAGAGGACGGGAGTGGAAAGGGCTTAAAACTGCCATTAAAAATGTCAGGCACCCCAGAAACACATAGTTGAGTTAGCCTGAGAATGTTTAATGAAATTATTTTCCTTTTATGTAAATATGATCTATGCACATATTTTATTTGTAGTTTTTTTTTGTATTAAATTCTTTTGTTGGTACATTGCAGGTATACAACACAATTACATTTCTCATTGGGAATTGTACCTTTATATAATGCATCTTGGTTCTTATTTTTTTCCCCATTCCTAGCCCTCCCTTCACGCCCTCCACCCTTCCCTATTTACAAAGACTTTATTTCCATTTTTTCCATTTCTCATCATTTTTTCCTTTCCCTTCTTTCCTTTCCCCTGCCTCTCCCACTACCCCTACCCCTTTGGACCTTTTCTTCCTATTTTACCTTATCGATTATTCATTCTAATAATTGGTACATTTTAGGCGTACAATATAATGGAGGGGTTGAAGAGAGGGCTGGGCAAGGGTGAAAAATAAGAACCAAGAGAGACTGTGTAAAGGTGCAAATTTCGAATGATGAATGTCATTATATTGTAGTTTTTTTAAAACTTTATATTTATGGGAAGATTGGGAACATTATAGAAATTCTCTTATACCCAAATATCCAGTTTCCTAGTCACTAAAGTCTTGCATTAGTAGAGTGCCTTTGTGTCAATTAAAGAACCAATGTGGATATGTTACTGTCAACCCACTTCCTGCTTTATTGAGATTCTTGAGTGTTCCCTGCCCTCCTGTCTTAGAACTGGACTTCTGAAAAATGCTGGAACTGTTGAGACTTTGGGAAAGGGATCATTGCATTTCTGGTTGTACTTGTGTTAGTTTTGACTTGACGGCTTTGGAGTCCAGTGCAGGGATTGGTGAAGCACACATGCTTCTAGGTGTGTCTGGGTGGGTCGTGGGGCCATGGCCTTGGGATCTATGTCTGGTCCCTCATCACTTCTGCTCTGGCACTCTTCCTCTGCTCTGCATCTTGGCCACCATACACTAAACATATTTGCTCCACCATGCCCTTCTGCCATGATGCCTGTGCCTTGCAGCCAGCCTATCGTGGACTGAAATGGACAGCAGATTAAACTTCTCCTTCTTTAAGTGTTGAGTGTTGTCTCAGGGATGAGAAAGCTAATATAAATGGCCTTGGTGATGGAGTCTAGTGTCTCAGTTGTATCACACTTTATGGTTATGGAGTCCTGTTAGTATGTCCTTTCAGGGGACAGGATAGTTGCTTTTTAATTATTCTGTTAACGTATGAGGAAATTGAGGCCTAGGGAGGCACCCGAGTTGTCCAGGGTGATGGGGATAGACCAGCCATGCCAGTACTCTTTCAAACCCTACATAGTGGGTTTCAGGTCCCAGAGGGTCTAAACTCAGTGAGTTGGGTTACTCATGGCCACTGCATCTGAATGTGGCTGCAGCAGTTTGGAAGGGGAGATTTGGCTGATGAAGGCAGTTGACTATGAGTGGAGTGAGTACAGGACAGCATAACTAGGCCGTCTGCATGTTAGCAGGGTTCATGGTCAAGAAGGACAGTTCACACCTGTAGCTCATGACCTTGGCACCAGGACTGTGTGGTATCTCTCAGTTGTTTTTCTCTGACTGCAGGGTGATATAAGCAAGGGGTGACCTTTTTTATCATCATGCATTTCTTCTTTGTGAGTCCATGTGTGTGAAGTGGTTTGACTCTGAGCCCAGGAGAAGCAACATCAACCAGGCAGGAGCCAAGTGAGTGCCTGTGTGTGTATGGGTAAGATGGGGATTTTAACTGCTGGCTGTGCCCTCAAGCCACCTGGGACTGTCTCAGAGACCCCCAGCCTGGACCCTGTCCTCAGGGCGGTGATCTCTTGGCTGGGGCAGAACCAGCCCTGGAACCAGGCCTTTCTGTCTGTCCTTGCTCTGCCCACACCCTGATTCTGACTTTACGTCCTTTGATTCTTGGCCCAGTGAAGGTTCTTGGAACAGTGAAGGCATCTGTTGTCCCTCTAGCTATGCCCACCCCACCCCCAACCAGGGACAGAGTGGGAGGTGTCACTCCTGCCTCACCCATTACTGTGATGCCAGACAAGGCTTTAGAGAAATTTGAGGGATCCGTAAAGGGTGTCTGTGGCTGCTAAGGTGTGTCCCCTTCTTATACCCACTCTTCCTCCTCAGCTAAGTCATTGTTTTCAATGGCATCCTTCATTTAGAAGCAAAACCCAGTCTCCTCTCTATGTGTTAGAGACCAATGTGTGCCAAGAATGGGCCACTGATCCTGAGAGATGTTTTACTATGCTTCTGGGTGATCTGCAGGGCCTCTTCTAGGCAGTCTGGGACCCTTTCTCAGTCTGTTGGTTGGCTAGTTGTTGTTCACTCTACTGAGAGAGTGGCCATTGGGCTGGTGACAATGTGCCGGTGGGTATCCTTTGTACCTCCTTACTGAGCACACACTCTGAGGAGCTGGGCACCACTAATGGTACTTCAGAGGCTCCATGGACCTGTTGAGGGTGACTGTGGCTGGTCATTGAGGTCTTGTTCTCTGCTTTCTACTGATCTACCTTGAATCCTTTTGAATGAACCATATTTCGGTGATTTTGAGTTTTGCAGTTAGTGCCTGCTCTTGAGAGATGGTCTGGAAATCTACATTGTCACCTCTTTTTACCCTATCTGCCAACCTGGCTTTTTAAGGTGTTGCTGTATGGATTGGCTATGGTGGTAATTACCAATCAGTCATTAAATAACTGAAAGCTAGACAGTTGATGAGAAAGGAATCAATTGTCACTCAGGGTTATTTTTGGTTTCTTAATCTGTGTCTGAGCATATGGGATAGTAGCTGAAGTAGTTTAACAGTGACAGAATGTATTTCAGCAGGGCAGACTTAAAAACAGCCTATTTTCTTTTTATTCCACAGTAATATTTTTATACCTCTGTTAAAAATAACGTTAGCCACTTAAATTAAGTGAAGGTAGCCTTGGCCATTTAGCAGCATACATGGCATTTACTCCTCATTGTCACCTAGTTTAAGCATGTTTATGTGTGGGTGTTTCATAGTTCAGACATATTAACACAGCATTGGACTCAGTGAGGGCTCAGTGTGGGAAAACCTGGCCTCTGTGACTTAGCTCTTGGGCTCTACGTGAGTAGCTTTCCACCACAGCAGCTTCTGGCTTGCCTCGGGTGGTCTGGATAAATCTCTGCTATGGCAGAGTCTTATGGCATTGGTAAATGTAGTGTAATCTACTTTGGTAAATGTAGTGTAATCTTTATGCACTAGTTCTCTGAAGGGCCTCTTCTCAAAGATGGAGGCAAGTTCCTTTTCTTCAGTGGGCGCTTGGCACGGGAACCACTTTGAGAGGAGGTGGTGGGAGGGACACTGACTGGCTCATAACAGGCACCTCGGTGTCTCCTTGCTCCCTGTTTGGCTCCCTATGCCCTGTGTGGGCAGCCAGCCACTGTGTTGAGGGACACTGAACAGTCCCGTGGAGAGGTCTCTGGGAGGGCATTGAGGCCTCTGGCAGTGGTCATGCTCACTTTCTGTTTATTTATCCCTATTTTGGAACAGAGACAGTTGTAGCTGGAGTTGTAGTAAGGGATTTTCTTTTAACAGCGACTCCAGTAAATTAGCCTTCTAGATCTGCTGTTTCTGAAAACAGTGTTTTTAAAATGTCATTGGCATTGTATGTGCTAAGAGTCAGGGCATGTAGCTCCTGTGCCATCTAATTCTGATGGTGAGAAGAGTTGCTAGTCCATTCCCTGGATTTTGTGCAGGGCCTTAATTCTGACTAAGACTGCTTCTTCTGTGTGCCATGTATGAACAGTGTGGTGAATAAACTCTTCAGTATAGCAACTTTACCCTTCAGGATGAGAACTTAGAAGGAGTTGGGGAGGGAGGGATGGGTAGGAGGATAGGGAAAGATTAGAAATGAGGCCAGAGGACACAGGAAGATCATACAAACTTTGGGAAACTGTTGAAGACAAGAGGAAAAGACAGAACTAAAGAACCAAAGACAAGAACAGAACAAACTAACAGCAATAGGGAAGCTGGAAACTATTCAATTTCCTATAAAACTAATGACAATCGAGAGAAGAAAAAAAGAAAGAAAAAAAATCCAAAGTAAGACAGGAACAGGAACAAAAAAGGAGAGAAATGAATAACAAGAGAGAGCAAGAGAGAGAAAGAGAAAGAGAGAGAGAGGAGAAAAAAAAAGAAAAAATAAATTTGAAAAAATAAATTAAAAATAGAAAAAAATTAACTTTGAAAAAAGTAAAAATGAAGGGCCTCCTTCAGAGTATGACTCTGCTGTCACAATAGACAATGTGGGCAGCAGTGTGCAGATCTAAGTCAATTAATCTCAGCAAGCCAGCCACAATCCACTGAGATTCAGGCTGATTTCTGGCTGCAAGGCCCAAGTTGAGCTCCCTGACCTCCTGCTGGATTGAACGCTACAAGGTTCTACTACAGGTTCCAGCTGCCCTTCCCCCGAAGATAGTCCAGTTTTCCATGGGAGGTGCTTATTCCTCAAACTTCTGGCGGTCTGGTGTGCCTTCTTTCCCAGTGGGCTTCAGTTTTCATCAAGGAGCCTCCGAGAGCCCCTCTCTCTATTGTTCACTTCTGCTCTATCTTCTGGAGCTCAGAACAATGGCCTTTATTGACCCCCTGTGCCTCTGTCGTGTGGATCCAGGTACCAGCGCAGCCCTGTGGCCAGAGGCTGGGGGGGGGGGCGTTGTGCTGCTGGCCTGTATGAACAGTGTGGACAGGACCACATACAGATGTATCCCATAACCATAACCACCAGCGTGATAAGTTGGTAAGTGAGAGGAGGGAAACTCAACTCAAGTTCTCACTGTCTGGGAGAGAATCCAGTGCCTTAGTTCAGGCCATCTTGTTCTTTCTGGGGGTGGCATATGGATGTGTCCGACACTCTGGTTCACAAGGTAAAGG
Organism: Heterocephalus glaber; assembly: GCF_000247695.1. The sequence goes on along the minus strand of NW_004624775.1, from coordinate 19,151,824 downwards.
CAGGCAGCCAGCAGCCTCCACATGTTTCTTGATTTGGCTGGCAGCAAATCCCAGACCTCTGGCAAAATCTCCCTAACAGAGCCCAGCTTTCTGTGAGAACTCCTGGCCCTTGCTTCTGTACGTTTCTGACCCATCTTGGCAAGTCATTCTGCACGCTCCTTTATAGCCGAGAGACAAAGCAGAGCTGGTCTGTGTCCTGGGAACCAGAGCAAGCTTACAGGATTGCAGACTTTGAATTCATTGTAGCTTCTGATCCAGCATAAATCCTGCAGTCCTTTTCTAATCTCAACCAGTTCATACTTGTCACTGCAAAGAGGACCTCTCTGTCAGTGTATCATTTCTCTCCTAAAGGGAAAAAGCACTGAGCTATTGGTGCCCAGCCTGGATGCCAGTGGATCCTGGGTGTGAGAGCCTTCTCTGTATGTTTGCATCTGGTACCTCGCTGTTTTTAAGCAGAGCTGGTGCGTGTGACTGTGGAAGGGCTGTGGAAACACCTTCCCCTGGGAAGTGGGCAGAGCCAGTGAGAGCAAAGTAAGCAGGACAGGGACTCTTTTCAGCTGCATTTGTTTTTGTGCAACTACACTTTATGCTCTGGAGAAGCAGGAGAAATACGAGACAACTCTGATACCTGCATATGGTCTGGGATCCTCTTGAATACCACATGCTTGTGCACAGGTAGCAATTATGAAAAATCACCAAGTGAGTGAACTCATCTGCTTTCAAAAGTGCTGGACCAAGGGAGTGTCAAAGAAGTTGGTAAGTGGGGTAAAAGACCCCACAGCATTGGCCAGGCCTAGGTGGGCCCAGGCTGTACTTCCTTCATCCCCAAGTCCCTCCAGTGTGGGCTCCTCCTGGCTGGCCCGCCTTACTCCACTGGCCCATCCTTCTGATCTCTGCACAACAGCATGAATGATGTGCGCATTGGGTTTCTGGCATTCTAGACCACAGCCAGCCTTGTCAGGCCCTGCCAGCAGCCACACATATTACTTCTCAGAGGCTAGTTTCAGCCTCTTAGCAGCTGTGTGACCTGGACAAGTTGTTTAACCTCTCTGATCTGAAGTGCTCATTGTAAGTGCTCATTGAAATGCCAGGGTTGCTGCTAGCTGAGCGGTGCCCATGCACAGCACTAGTCCTCCTGTCTTGTCTTGTGTCCAGCATGGGTTTATGGTGGGTGTGGCTCTTGGGAAGAGGGAAGGGAGGGTTCCCTTTGTGGGAAGAAAAAAAATGTTGACTTTTTGAGAAAGCTGATAGTTGACCTGATTTGGTGAATGCCAGAGATAATGACTTGATTATAGAGTCACAGCCCCTGGGAAAAATTGGCTTTTGGTTTTGCTAAAGTATGAGGTTAAATAGTTTGATTCAGTAGCCAGTGTAGGTTGGAAGCCAGATGCCTATGGGGGAAAATTGTCAACCACAAAATGCTACAAGCAAGTGACAGAATGAAAATCAGTGCTTAATTAAAAGTTCACCAGTATGACTCTGGCAGCTTCATTATACCTGGTGATTTAGTCTTACACAGAGTCCTTCTGCTGTGAAGCCCGTTGGTCAGTTAGATTTCCTCACTGCTGCAATTCACCAGGGCTGCTGTGAAATCATTGTTGGTAGTAAATTGGAAGTTTAATAATAACCACATAGTCTCAAAACCAAGAAAGTTTTAAAATTGGGATACAGATGTATTCCAATATGTTTGTTACTTCATGCTTTTGAACCTCCCAAAGGATAAGGCGCCTGAGGGCCTGAAAAGAGACCTGAAGCCCAGAGGCAAGGCCAGGAGCCCTAGGGCTCTGGTTGTCTCTTCTGTGCCCTACGCTGCTTGGTCAATACACTTTAGAGGGCCTGGGAGGAAACTCTGGGCTGGCTTCCCTTTGAGCTTCCCTTTAGTTACTGTACCTTTTGAGCAGAAAGGCACATTACCAGCTGAGCAACCTGTGGCCCGGACCCCATAGCCCAGTCCTTGAGGACCACCCCTTGCAGATCTTGCTCCAAGTAGGTCACATGGGCCACACTGGTCTGGAGGCACTGCCAGAACCTATGGCCAGCTGGTAGAGCCCTCACGGAGGACTCCCGCTGCATGGCATCCAGTGACACTGACTCAGGAAATGGCCAGAGGACATCTCTGAACCTGTGGGATGATTCTAATTTGGATTACATACCGAAATCTTTCTTATTTTACTCACAGAAATCAGATCCAAGTGGATGGAAAATGCATTTAGTTCTGTGGTCATGGAGCTGTTATTTAATGTTGATAAATTAGAGCAAGTTGTTTGCCCAGACGAGTCGGATAAATTCCACCAGAACTCAGGTCTTGCTTGGATTTTGCACTTCGTCCTAACTGCAGCTCAGTTCCATGGCAGTCCCATCTGTGAGCCCTGGGATCTCCCCCTGGTATCTAGTCAGAAGGATTAAATAAGGTCAGTTAACACTTATGGTGGGAGTTTAGAGGGATCCAGGGAGGAATCATAAACTATCTGAGGTGTCAGAGAATTACCTACATGTCAGAGCCTTTGACCACCTGTATCCCTGTGTTCCTCCCCTCAGAGCTCTGGGGGTTCTGCTGAAGTCCTTCCGTGGTGGAAAGGCCATCCCCCTGCGTCCTGACCACCTAATGACCCTGTAGTGGGGCCATCAGGATGGGCCCCCTTGCTCACCCTGTGTGCCCAGAGCTGAAATCAGAAGACAGATTGCCTGGAACTGGTGATTGAAGGTGTGCTCAGAACCAACAGACTGATTTGGTGTGTTTATTTTCCCAGGAGGACTGGAATGAAATTGACTCTATTAAAAAGAAAGACCTTCACCACAGCAATGGAGATGAGAAAGCACAGAGCGTGGAGACCCTCCCTCCAGGTACTACACCAGGGCCCTGTGCCCATGTCACTGCGAATGGCTGGAATGTGAGGCTTGGAACCTGTGGCCAGTGGATGGAGCTCGGGTTCCACGAGCCAGCTGGACATGGCCCAGGGCACTGCTTTGATTTTTTTTTGTCAGCTTCATTTGCGGGTGGTAAAATTAAAAGTTTAGTGGGAGGTGACCCAGATTTGTTGTAAGCAAAAATAGAATAAAACAAAACATAGAGTGTATGTATTCTTTCATGAAATTTTAAAAGACAGACTATATTTTAGAGCAGTTTTAGGTTCACAGCAAAATGGGGGAAGGTGCAGAGGGTTTCCATGTGCCCCCTGCCCCTTCATAAGCACAGCCTCTCCTTTTTACATCCTGCACAGAGAGAGACAGTCTACAAGACCCACGTGGCCTCTAGACTATGACCTAGAGTCCATGGTTCACCCTGGGGCTCACTCTTACTGGTGTACTCTTGGTGGCTTATATCTTGATGTCCCCCCAAAGCCTCATGTCCTTGTAGATGGGGCCTTTGAAAGTGACCAGATTGTGGGTGTGTGATACTGGAATAGTTCATGGATTGGCTTATAGCTCTGGTGTGGATGATGGACTTACTGAAGAGGGAAGACCCACCCTGGGTATGGGTGGCACCAGTAGGCTTGTAAGTCTGGATGGAATTAAAAGAGAAACAAGGAAGATTTGTTGCTTCCTGCCTGCCTTGCCATAAGCTTTCTTCTCTCCCAGGCCCCCTTTCCATGCCACCCTGTCTAGGAGCCAACCAACTATTAGACTAAAACCTCTACGAACTGTACGCTAAAGTACATCTTTCCTCCTTTAACTTGTGCGTGTCAAGTATTTTGTCCCACCGGTGAGAATGTGACTGAGGTAGGTTATGACAGATATATAATGGATGTCGTTGTAGTATCATGAAACAGTTTCACTGCCCTGAAAATCCTGAGTGCTCCCTCTGTTTACCTCTCCTTCCCCTCCCTCACGGCAACCACAGATCTTTCTACTGTCTCCATAATTTTGCCTTTTCCTGGATATCATACAGTTGGAATCCTATATTATAGAGCCTTTTCAGATAGACTTCTTATACTTAAGGTTTCTCTGTGCCTTTCATGGCTTGATGGCATATTTAGTTTTAGCACTGAATAATATTCCATTGTCTAGATGTCCCATAGTTTATTTTTCCATTCAACTTGTGAGGGACATCTTGGTTGCTTCTAAGTTTGGGCAATTATGAATAAAGCTACTATAAATATCCACACACAGGTTTTTGTGTAGGCCTAAGTTTTCAAATCATTTCAGTAAATACCAAGGAGCACAACATATGGTAAGAATATGTTCAGTTTTGTAAGAAATTGCCAGACTGTCCTCCAAAGTGGCTGCTTCATTCTGTACTCTCACCAGCATTTGGTGTTGTCAGTGTTCTGGAGTTTGACCTTTCGTATATGTAAGTGTGCAGTAGTATTTCACTGTAGTTTTAAATTGCAATTCCCTAATGACATATGTGTGGAGCACCTTTTTATATGTCTCTTTGTCATCTCTGTATCTTTGGTGAGATGTTTCAGTCTTTTGTCCATGTTTTGATTGGGCTGTTCATTTTTTATTTTGAGTTTTAAGAGTTTTATATATAAATATGTAGAGGAATAGTCCTTCATCATCTGCATTTTGCTTTTTTTTCCCCCAGTCTGTGGCATATCTTCTCATTCTCTTGGTAGTATCTTTCCTAGGGCAGAGAAGTTTTAGATTTTTTTGAAGTGTAGCTCTTCCGATGTTTCTTTCATGGGTCACGCCTTTGGTGTTGTCTTTAATTATCATTAAACACAAGGTCACCTAGATTTTCTCCTCATTGCCTTCTAGGAGTTTTATAGTTTGGGTTTTTGTGAAGGATGTAAGGTCTAAGTTTAGATCCATCCATTTGTCTGTATATGTCCACTTGTCCCAGCATCATTTGTTGGAAGAATCTTTTTCCATTGTACTTTTTTTATAGTTTATCAAAGATCAGCTGACTATACTTATATGTATCTTTCTCTGGGCTTTCTATTCAGTTCATTTGAGATATATTTTTTCTATTTTTTGGTCAATACTGCACTAATTAGGTTATTGTAACCTAATAGTAGGTCTTGAATTAGGCTAGTGTCAATCCTCTGGCTTTTTTCTTCTTTCAGACAGCATTGGCACTTCTGAATCTTTTGTTGTTCCATATGAACTTTAGAATCAGTTTTTGATATCTACAAAGCAATTTGCTGGGGTTTTGGTTGGGATGGTGTTGAACCTTAGATCAAGTTGGGAAAACTGGTATCTTGACAACATTGTATCTTCCTATCATGAACTCTTTTGAGTTCTTTGATATCTTTCATCAGTTTTATTGTTTTCTTCATGCAGATCTTAAATATATTTTATTAGATTTTAACTTAAGTATTTCACTATTGTGCAGTACTAAATAAATTTCGTTGTGTTTTTAATTTCAGATTCTCTTTCTTGCTAAATACAGGAAAGTGATTGACCTTTGTATATTAACTTTGTATCCTACAGTCTTGCTATAGTTGCTTCCAGATGTTCTGTCGATTCATTCAGAGTTTTCTACATAGACAACCATGTCATCTGTAAACAGAGACAATTTTATTTTTTTCTTCTTTTTCTTTTTCTTATCTTCCTGCATTAACTAGGACTTTCAGTGGAGTGTTGAAAAGGAGTTGTCAAAGGGGACACCCTTGAGGTTTTCACCATTATTATGGTGTTGTGGATTTTTTGCAGGTGTTCTTTTATCAAGTTGAGGAAGTTCTCCCTCTAATCTTAGTTTGCTGACAGTTTCTCTCATGAAGTAGTGCTGGGTTTTGTTGAATGCTTTTACTGCATCTGTTGATAGGATCATAAGATTTATTGTTTAGCCTGTTGATATTATGTATTGCATTAATTGTGATTTGCATTTATCCAGTCAGCCCTATATAACTAGGAAAAATCCCACTTGGTTGTGATATATAATCCTTATTATACATTGGTGGGTTTGACTTACTAATCCTTTGTTGAGGAGTTTTGCATATGTTCGCAAGAGATGTTATTCTGTAGTTTTGTTTTCTTTTTCTTTTTAGTTTTTTTTTTTTTTAAAGACTTGGCCTGGACAGGGATTGAATTTATGATCTCTTAGCCTCCCCAGGTGCTGGGATTACAGGCATGCATCACTGTTCACCTAGCTGTAACTTTGTTCTCTTGTAACGTCTTTGTCTGGATTTGGCATTAGGGTAATGCTGATCTCACAGAATGAGTTAGGAAATATTCTTTTTCCCATCTTCTGGAAGAGATTGTAGAGAATTAGTATAATTTTTTCTTAAAGGTTCAGTGGAATACACCCATGAACACATTTAGTAGTTTCTGTTTGGGAAAGTTATTAATTACTGATTCAATTTCTTTTTTTTTTTTTGGTACCGGGGATTGAACTCTGGACCTTGTACTTGCGAGGCAGGTGGCAGAACCACTGAGCTAAATCCCTGGCCTTGATTCAATTTCTTTAATAGATATAGACTTATTTAGATTGTCTATTTCATCTGAGTTTTGGCAGACTGTAAATAATTGCTTCATTTCATGTAGGCACAGAATTATGTATACTACTCTTTTTAATGTCCATGGGATCTGTAGTAATGTCTCTTTTTTCCATTCTGACATTAATAATTTGTGTCTTCTCTCTTTTTCACTCAGAAAAGCCTCACTAACTAGAGGCTTATCATTTTATTGATCTTTTCACAGATCCAGCTTTTGGTTTTATTGATTTTTCTCTGTTTTCTTCTTTTCACTCACATTGATTTTCGCACTAATTATTTTTTTTCTTTTGCTTACTTTGAATTTGAATTTCTGTTTTTCAGGTTCTTTTTTTAGGGTAAGAGCTTAGATTCCTGACTGTAGTTGATGATGTAATTTTTCTTTTTTGCAAGCACTGCTTTCATGGCATCCCATAAATATTGATAAATAGAATTTTCAAAATTTTTAATTTTTTCTTGAGATTTCTTGTTTGTTATCTAGAAAAGTGTTTTTTAGTTGCTTAAGTATTTTGGAAAATTTCCAGCTATATTTCTGATATTGATTTTTAACTTAATTTCTTTTCTTTTTTGAGACAAGGCCTCATTAGTTCAGGCTGGCCTTGAACTCACAGTGTTCCTCCTGCATGGACCACCATACCCAACTAATTTAATTCCTTTTTGATCTGAGACCAAATGTTGTATGATTCTTGTTCTTTTAAATTGGCTAAGGTATGTTTTATGTCCCAGATTGTGTCTACCTTAGAGAATATTCTATATGAATTTGAGGAGAGAATGTGTCTTGTGCTGTTGGATAAAACAGTCTATAGATGTCGGTTACACCCAGTTCATTGCTACTGCATTGAGTTTAGCTGTGTCCTCCTCTGGATCTACCACTCCTGAATGGAGTATGTTGAAGTCTTCAGCTACAGTAGTGGGCCATCTACTTTTTGCAGTTCTGTGAGTTTTTGCTCACATATTTTAATGCCCTATTTTTAGGTGCAGACATGTTAAGGGTGGTTATATCTTGAGTATTGGTCCTTTTATTATGAAATATTTCTGTTTATCTCTGAAAGCTTTTCCTTGCTCTGAAGTCTGTGCTGTCAGAAATTAATATAGCTATTCACACTTTTTTTTGATTAGTGATAAACATGGCATATCTTTATTTTTTCATTTTTAGTCTATATGTGTCTTTATACTTAAGGTGAGTATCTTGTAGAATAGCATGTACATTTGGCTTGTATTTTGATCCATCTGACAGTCTCTGTCTTTTAATTGGTGGTGTTTTATTGTATTTTTAATTTTCATTTTAAAATTTTTAAAAATTTTACAGTGCTGGGTATATAATCTGGGGCCTCATGCTCATTAGGCAGGTGCTATACTACTGAGTGACATTCCAGGCCTAATTGGTATATTTAGATAATTGGTATTTAAAGTTATTATCGATAGTTGGATTACTATCTACTATATTTGTTACTGTGTTCTGTTCATTGCCCTTGTTGTAGTTTCTGTTTTTGTTTTCTATGCTCTTTCTACCTTTTGTGTTCTTGATATTGAGCACTTCAGGATGATTCCATTTTTCTTCTTTCTTAGCATATCTATTGCTTTTCTTTTTTTTTTGGTACTGGGGATCGAACTCGGGACCTTGCACTTGCAAGGCAGGTGGCGGGACCACTAAGCTAAATCCCCGACCTATTGCTTTTCTTTTTAATGCCTCTTTTTTTGGTATCTGCCCAAGAGTTTTCAGTATTCATTACAAGGAACCCAGGTTCTCTCTCAGGTGACCTGGAGTGACCTGCATGCCCCAGGTGGTGCATGTGCCTCATGATGACACCACCTCCCCTGCCTCTGAGGCACCATTGCTGCCACTCATTTCACTTATACATAACATATTTATATAAAATATATGTGGGAGTAGATGCTGTTGCTATTACTGTTTTCTCTTCTGACTGTCTCCCTTTATCGTGTGTGGTAATTCCTTTATGGAGCATGTACTGCATGGGGTGGGAGGACACTGGCAGATAGGCCTTCATTGGTATGAGGGAAGAGAGTGTCTACAGCCTGATGGGATCTCTGTCCTCCTGAGCCTGGCTTGCTGGCTCACAACCTTCATGAGTGCCTCTCAGCTCCTTCCCCCAGTGAATTGGGCTCTGCTATGACCCTGTAGGCCTCATTTGTCCTGAGGGCCATGCCTTGTCATATTTCAGTAGTTCCTTTTTCTCCTCTGTCCCCACATTTACTCTGATGACCTCCTGGGGCTTCTAGGTGTTCCAGCACCGAGTCCCCTGGAGTTTCTGTCTCAGGATTGTCTGCACTGAACCTCCATAAACTAGCTAAGTACAATAAAATTTTCCTGTGTTGGGGTGGGTTCCAGGGAACTTTGTGCCCCAGTCATTTGTAATTCTCCATATTCACTCTCTGGGCTTGCACTTCTCTAAATGCATCTCGGAAGAGTTGATTTTTTTTTTTTTTTTTTTTTGTACTGGTGATCAAACTCAGGACCTTGGCGCTTGTGAGGCAGGCGCGGTGCCACTGAACTAAATCCCTGGCCCCATTGATTTTGGGGGTAGGGGGATCTGTTCAGCCTTTTACTTATAAGGAGGGAGCCGAGACTTCCTGCTCCTGGGATGCCATCCCCAAAACCAGAAGCCTGTCCATGGGGTATTTGCCATGGTGGATTCTGCACCTTCCTCTGGTTGAACAAGCACCCTGGAATGCAGGCCCTTCCGTTGTCTGCCTCCTCCTCCTCTGTCCCAGCTGCATGGATGTGAAGTGTGTCTCTATGTCCTGCCAGGGCCCCAGGTGTGCTCTGTGTGTGTTGGGTCTGCTTCCCTGCCCTCCTCCTACATCTCGACAGAGGAGCCCCACAGAGTTCCTTCCTGTGCACAGGAGGCATCACTCAGCAGGAGCACCCACCTGATAGATGGCTGATGAGTTCTGACTCTTCAGGACTTGTGTATAGATTGATGAAGGGTTTCCTATGGATTGTCATCTATTAAAAACCCAGTCCTGGTGGGTTTTAAAGCACAGGGAGAAAAGTAAATAAAGGCTGTCTCAGGACGTGTCACAGATGTGAGACTGAGTTGTACTCTGTTTAAAATCAGGTCAGTGGGTATACTGACTGTGGTTTTCTTAACTATTATGGGCAGTTGATTTTCTTATCACAGAGATGAGTGTACTGATTTGTTTTTTTTTTTTTTTTTTTTTGGTACTAGGGATCGAACTAGGTACTAGGTACTAGGGATCCTTGTGCTTGCGGAGCAGACGGCGAAACCACTGAGCTAAATCCCCGGCCCCTGATTTGCCTCTTTTTTGAGTTACCAGTTTTTGATAAATGCACTCTTTATTTTGCCAAGGGGCTTTCTCTTCTCTTTTTCTGTTGAAACCTGTTTTCTTACTAAACCATCACACACATGGTTTTTTCTTAGAAATTAAATTATAACTAAAGAATGTATTTTTCCAAGCAGGATGGACACAGCTAGAGTTTTATGGTCTGCAGGAACTGCCAGCCACGGCGGTTTTGGGGTATAAGTGGGAACTTCAGGAATCTTGGTGACTTCCTGTGTCTGTGTCTTGGTCATCTTGCACTGTGAGTAGGCAGGTAGGAGAACACAGCACTGAGTTGACTGTTTTTATGGCCACAAAACCCACTGATAAAGGACCAAGCTAAGACAGCAGAGAATTTCCAGGGTAGCAGCCGCTATTTTCTGACCATACAACCAATGGGGAGAAGTGTCCAGATCACCACCCACATGTGTGTTAACACATTACTAGTATAGTGGATATGCCACTGTATGGGTGTCTTGATGTATTCTGATGCATGTTTAAAATAAGCTCTTGGAAAGGATGAGGACAATCCTAGAAAACATGCCCTCTTGTCTTTCCGCATCCCATGTGGCCCTACTTTGTAGACTGTGCTCCCAGGGCTGCCATGGCAGCAGAAACCAGGGTTATTATTCTTGCTGTGCTTCTTGTCCTGGTTCACTCTGCTTTGGGATAGAATCTGGAATTTAGATACTGTCAGTCAGCAAAGTGGCAGTCCCAGCTGCAAGTCCCGGATTGGGAACATGATGACAGCCTGGGAAGTGGGTATTCAATATTGAGGACAAGGCCTGATCTGGAGCTAGGGATCAGGGTCTAGGGAGTCCAGGGCTAGGACTGACCTGGAGACAAAGAAGTATACTGATGTGCCTCTCTTTTGAGTTACTAGTTTTTGATAAATGCACTCTTTATTTTCCCAAGGGGCTTTCTCTTCTCTTTTTCTGTTGAAACCTGTTTTCTTACTAAACCATCACACACATGATTTTTTTCTGAGAAATTATATTATAATTAAAGAATGCATTTTTCCAAGCAGGATGGACACAGCTAGAGTTTTATGGTCTGCAGGAGCTGCCAGCCATGGCAGTTTCTGGTGTATAAGTGGGAACAGCTCCCAGGGTTAGGGCCCAGGGACAAGGATTGACCTGGATCTTTAGGTTCAGTCATGTCACCTATTCTTTGGCTTTAGAAAGTCAGCAGTGACTTTCATTTTCCTCATCTGTGAAAAGGAGAGGCTTTCTAGCTCTGAAATTCCTTGATTTTGTCTTCCCATTTTCCCCTTACCTCTGGCCCTGGGTGAGAACCACCATCTGTGTCATCTCCTGGGTGCTATCCACCCAGTCCACCACCTTGCTCCGTGCTCGTAAGCCTACAGCAGGGGCTTATGTACTGGCTTCTGCTTCAGCTCTGTGCTTTTAGAACCTCTGAAATTTCTTTAGTGCTGGTCTTCAGAGTGGTTTTTAGCCCGTTTTGGGTGTTTTGAACTTCTGTCTGACAGAAACCAATCTCACCTTTTTCCCTTGGTGCAGTAAAAGTCCTTTGGATAGAAAATAAGTTTTCCCTTCTAATTGCCCTTCTTTCTTTTGTTTGCTCTGTTGTCTCTTCTGTGTCTCTGAAGCTGACCATGTACCCAGCTGGCAGCATCACTGATGTTAAGGAAAAGGACCAGCCAGGCAGGTGAGGCCTTCAGGATGGCTGTGGATATGGTTCTCTCAGGGCTGTTTCCCTTGCTTGATGTGGCCTTTCAGAACAGATTGTCATTCTTGTTTGCTATCTTGCATAAAAGGGATGTGAGTAGTGGCGGGGGAGAGTTGAGCCTCAGGATGCCCTTCCTCATGTCACTGAACTGCACGTCCTGTGAGACCATGCACACAGGTGGGGAGTCCACATGAGCCCTGTGGTCTACAGTGTTGTCATAGGGAAAATAACTGCTTTGAGTATATCCTTAGCCAAACGTGCATGTGTAGAAAATCAGTGATTCTTCTGGAAAGTGTAAAAAATTTGGCAGAAAAAAGGAGCCTGGTGGAGACCATGTACAACAAGCTACATTCATTACGTTTAGACCCTGTAATGCACAAAGGAAAAATGATGAACCTTTAAATTCTGAGAAGAGCTATGTGAAGATTTATAAATGAAGATTACAAGCCAGGTGTAGACTTCATTAATGCAAATCAGCTTCTGTTAGACATTATCATTTAAGACTATTTCACAGTATTTTCTCAGCTATTTTTTTATCACAGTGATAATTTTAAATAAAAATAAGTATTTTGCCTATAACATCTGATATTTTATTAGATTTACATTGCTTTTTACTACTTTGAATTTCCTGTTTTTTCACCCTTAATAATGAATTTCTTAGGATTCCTTATTTAAGGAGACAGTTTCTCAAAGGTGAATAAAATTTTCTATCATACTTGGTACTCAGTGACAAATACAAAGTATTAATTACATACCTTTGCATTTGAATGGATATACTTTTTTCTAATTCTGTCTTTGCCCTGGTCTTCTCTTGTGTGGTATTGTTATGACCTTCAGAGAAAGAACATTGATTGGTTGGTTGGTTGGTTGGTTTATTTATTTATTGGTACCGGGCATTGAACTTGGGACCTTGCGCTTTCGAGACAGGTGGTAGAACCACTGAGCTAAATCCCCAGCCTGTGTTTTTTTTTGTTGTTGTTGTTCTTTTTCCTTAAGTACAGTAAAACTACATTCAATTTGAGATCAACCAAGAGATTAAAATAAATATGAGTGCCTGTCCTTTGATTTTAAATATATTCCTTTCACTTCCTTGGCTGCTTTCCCAGCAAGAGTGACTCTGTCCTGCTCAGGGCGGCTGTGCATTTGCTGAAGCTCCATGCTAGGAAGGGTTTGCATGCAGAGCTGTGGGCAGAATGTCCCACAGCCTGAGTCCATGGAAATGCTCAGTTTCCTGCCCAGTGTGTCCTGCCTATGGAAGGTACGTAGCCTCCCTGGACACCCACAGGTGGTGGATGAGAAAACTGTCATCAAGACTCCTTCTGGGAGCCTCCTGATTTGTACTGAGGGTCCCCAAGCTAAAGACCATGTCTGCATGAGCCTCTGAAGCTACAGTCTTAAGGATCCTGGGTGAGGGGCACTCTTGCCTTCTGCCACTAGTCTGGTCCATCCCTGACTGGCCTGGCCTGGCCATCAGGGGCCATGTGCAGAGGCAGGTAGACAGGCAGAGGTTGGTGAGTACCTGAGTCTGGGCCTGCAGGTATCTATGATAGAGATAAGTGGAACATAGGCCTGTGGGCTCCAGGGGCTAGAAAAGACTCAAGGGAGCCTGCAGCACATCCTGCTGGGTCATAGGAGGTAGCAGATCCTGTCTGCTCCCATTGGGTCCTGTCTGTACTGTCCAGACATTGATCTCTGAACTGAAGAGGGAGGACAAACAGGAGGAGGACATGGAAACCCTGGTTAGGTAGAGAGACCCTGAGAGCCCACTTGAAGCATGAACTTCTTGTGCCCTGGAGTGTGGAGAATTGGGGTGAGTCTTCAGCCAGGGTAGGGGACCCATGCACCTCACCCCTCCATACCTCCCTCATGCTTCAGGTTGTGGGTTGTCTTGTTTCCACCTCGCTCTCCAGTGCCAGGTCTTGGTTGATGTTTGTAAGCTCCAGTGTGAAGCTATATTCTTCCTTTTTATGGCAGGATTATGGTTACTTTTACCCTCAGCCTTAGGCAGCTTATATCAGAATGCGATATCAGCAGCAAAGCAGTCTGCACAAGTTAAAGGACATATAGGGTGCCCAGGGCACTGCAGGTAGGGACTCACTACCAACAGGAGGCCTGGTCTGTGATGTGAGGGGCTCCATCCCCATCGGTCAGAAATAAGTGACCCAGCAAAGGAGAAAGAAAGAGGGAGCCTCTTGGTAGACAAGGTCTTGAAGCTGGGCTCGGGCTGGCCTCCTGAGTTTTGGGAGAAGCAGTGGGGAACCATGGGGCTGCGAGGCTTGGCTAGATTGCTGGCCCTTTGGACACCACACCTGGGTCAGCCTGGATCACAGGCAGGTGACCCGTCCTGCCTGCTAAATGACCTCTGTGCTCCTCTCTTGGCCTCCAAGAGCGTGGCTGGAGTCTCGTCTGGGAGCAAGCTCCATGTGAATACTTGAAAACCATGTTCAGAAGCCCGCCATTCATATAGCCATCTTGGGGTGGCATGTGCCTGCATTTCCTGTGCTGTCAGAACACATGCCATATATATATATGTTTTCCTGCTGCTTTGGTGATGAAGCTAGTTTCTGCCACCTCATGTAAAATTTTTATCTTTGAATATTTGCTGTTAGACATTTCTGCTTAACTCATCCATTTTCACTTTTAAATCATTTTCTAAAACTCTTTAATTTCCATACCTCTTTCTGAAGATTATAAAGAGATGATAGGAGTGCAGGTGGCTGGTGACTGTCAGGCCGCTGCTCACTGTTCTGTTTCCATCCTCTGATGCATGCTGTTTGCACTTGTAATTCTGTGCACATTTGGCTGCCTCCGTATGCATGTGCTCCTCACTGCTGGGGCATACACACTTTTCTTTGCTGCCTATGCTCCTGCTGCCTCTGCATCCTGGGGGCTCCAACCCCACAATTTTGTACAACACAGAAATAACCAATCTTTGAGATAGTTCTTTACTCCAGTGTTTTTCAGGTTATAGGTTGTGACCTGTTATTAGATTGTGAAGCCAATTTTATGTTACATTCACATAAAAAATAGACTATTCATCCTGTCCATCTGGTGAGGGCCATTGATGCATTGTGAGGCATTGTGAGTCATTGTGTGTGTTTGCATTGAGACCCTGGTTCATGATGTACAAGGTATGTCATGGTTGAACATATTTGCTTGTATTATACCATACCACTAGGCTTGCTTTTTTCTTTTTCTTTTGGTTTATTGAGACAGGGTCTCACTATGTAATTCGGGCTAGCCTTGAACTTACTATGTACCTCAGACTGGCTCAGACTTGCAGGGATTCTCCTGCCTCAGCTTCCTGAGTGCTGAGATTATAGGCATGTTCTACCACACCCAGTTACTACTAGGCTTTTATGAAAGAAATGCCAATTACAGTCTATCTCTGAGGCCACAGTTCAGTGCCCTGAGAAGACTCATCATGGCAAGGCAGGCCTGCAGAATCTGCTGGAGGAGATGCTCCTGGATATGGCATTTGTGGTGGGTGTCTCATCAGACCTGGCTGCTGAACATGAAGGATCTAGCTTGGAGTCTCGTGGGCTCCCCTGGTTCGCTCTTATGAATTATTCAGATCTCTTTGGAGACCCTCCCAGTTCCTAGGTCTAGATAAGTGTTGTGACTTAGATCTAAAATGTTCCCCTAAGCCTCAGATATTCAAAGGTGGGACGTTTGAAAGGTGAATTGAGTTAATTCATTGATGAGGTCATGGTTTAATGACATTATTTGGAGGTGATAGAAATTTAGGAGATGGGGCCTGGTTGAAAGGAGTAGGTGATGAGGGTGTGACCTTGGGGACTGTATCTTGTGCCTAGCCCCTTCCTCTCTGGCTCTTTCCCTTTTTCTCTGCTTTCTGGCTGCCATGAGGTGAGCAGCTTTCCTCCTCTACACTTTTGTACCATGATGTCCACCTCACCAGCAGGCAGTGGACCAGCTGCCCATGAATTGAAACCTCCAGATCTGTGAGGTTTTTTCCTGTAAACTTTTCCTTCTCTAAGTTGACTTTCTCAGGTATTTGGTTGCAGTGACAAAAATCTAATACAGTAAGGTCCTGTAGGATCCATCCATGTAACTCCACTGCTCACCCTCAAGGCACTGAGCTCTGTTTTTAGTCATATACTTATGAATAAGGTGATCTCATTCCTCATCTCCCTGCCTCACCCCCAGAATGTGACCTCCAAGGGTGGGTGTTGGGCCTGTATTTGCCCTTTTGTGCCTGCAGGATCTTGTGTCACACCCAGCACATGGTCAGCACCTCCTGTGCACTGATGGCTTGGACCTGAGCTGGCCCACAACTGCATGGCATCAGATGCTCTGCTGTAATTGTCTTACTCCACAGGAGGAGGAATCTGTAGGTACAGGGCACATGTGGGGAGAACAGGATCAAAGCTCTGAGAGTCCAGCAGAGACCTTGTCTTGTCCTGTATCTGCTGCTCTGCTTGGACACAGACCCACCCAACCCGTGTGCCTGGCCTGCCCCCTGCCCCATGCCAGGCATGGAATTGGGCAGGTGCATGCAGATGATGGGGATGAGACCTCCTGGGCATTTTGTCTGGCTTCAGTCTTTTTGGTGCAGGGAACAGATTTGACTTGTTGAGTGAGTTAGCACAGCTCTCCAGAGTCCTATCAGGCCACTGCTATGGACCTGGGAAGGCATCCAAGCCTGCGTGTGGTTTCTGTCACAGAAAGCATGGCATGGGAGGAGTCAGGGCCGTATGCTCCATGGCACAATGGTGTTTTCTACTCATCCCTGAAAACACGGGAGCATAAAGGGAGAGAGTGGGGGATCAATAAGTGTTTTTAGAGTTGTCTTTCCCTGGAAAACAGACTTCCAAAAAATGTTGTAGAAGCATTTCATTAAAGATAGAAGAAACGGCTGGCACTGGCCAGCTGCCATGGCGGGCATTTATCTGGGCCACAGCACAATCCCATAGCAAGGCTTGTGGGTTTTGGAGCTAACTTCCTACTTAAGAGGCTGGGCCTCTGTATCCCAGTATCATTTCCACGGCAGCCAGCTGAGATGAGATGGTCGATATCCCAGGACAGTTGCAGCAAGAAGCAGGTGAGCTCTGAGATAGAGACTTAATTCTTTGGCCTTGAGTAAATGATGGGCCCTGGAACTCAGCTTCCTCCTCTGCAATGGGAAAGGAGTATGCTGTCTCCTCAACTGTGTAGAGGGCTCACCCTGGGAAGGCCCTCTTGCAGCACCTACTGGCATCTGGGCTATCCTGAGCCTTCACCTCTGTACACATGATCATGTAGATGTGGCTCTCATATCATATTGTCACCTGGCTGGTTCCTGAGAGGGCCCTACCCAGCCCCAGGACCCCTGCACACACACAGGCCCTTGTGCTCATCCCAGAGAGCAGCTTGGGTGTGCCCTCCTTTGTTCAGGTGTCTGTACAGTCCCCTGAGGGAGAACATACAGATCTTATGCAGAGAGCAGCCTCAGACTGCCTGCCCCTCGGCAGCTTGGTGTTTCTTTTCCTGGGGTGGGTGGGTGCTGGGGATCAAACCCAGGACCTTGTACACACTAAGCCAGCCTGTATTTCATTATCACCCTCACAACTACTTGAAACTACGAGCTCCATTTGGGCAGGGTTGTTGCTCCTCCCTCTTTCTTTTGAGTTTGTTTGATCCACAGAACTAGAACTAGAGCCACAATGCAGTTATGTGGTAGAGAATCTTGTGCTTGGCATTATCAGCTGATCAGCCTTCTCATAGTCAGTGGATAGGCAGGCCACTTTGGGGTCCTCTCCAGGAAAAGACCTGTATGTGAGAAATGGCTGGATCCTAGCTGTGGTTTCTGGGGTGCCTCTGAGAGCCACATTATTTACTTTCTCTCTGGGGTCAGGCATGCTAATAGCTGCAAGTAACCCTGAGGCACTCTCACTGAGGGATGCTTTTCTGTCCTGTTCTTTGAGGGAGTTATCATTTTGTGTTATAGGTGCAGGAGAAACCATCCCTTCCCCCTGTTAATGTTAGATAGTTGAGTCTGCTGAACTAAGCAACAAGGAATGGAGGAACATGAGAAAAAATACAAATACATTCTGTGTATGGGGCATTCAGGGATGAAAAGTGATAGCAGGAATCTAGTGAGATATAGGAGCTCATGTCCCCTTTTCAAAGGTGAGAAGGAAGTGGGGCATGGGAGCAAATTAGAGGAAAAGTGAATGACTGTTAGGGAGGTGAACCAGCCCAGAGAACAAACAATAGCCCCAGGACAAGGTTCATCTGGATGGGGTGGTATCGGAACTGCTCTCTTTCCTGTAACATGCAGTGGTCTCTTTTGGGTGACAGGGTATCCGTGGACAGGATTCAGAGCAGCTGACCATATCCTAGGGCACCCATGGGCTTCAGAGGACGGCCTGCCTATGCCTGCTGCCTCCTGAGTGTGTCCACACTTGGGCTGTGTGTTCTGAGCCCCAACAGTGTAAACATTTGCTTGTATGTTATCTGATGTTGCTTAATGGGATACTTCATAGTTAATTTATGCATTATCTTTTTCACTTCACTGGAATGCTTTTTTGGCATTAACTATAATCCCTGGAAAGTGGGATAAGCAGGGACTATCTCCTGTTATGGAAGTATTAATGCTGCCATAGTTACTGTTTATATTTTTTGGATGCTTTGGTTGTGCTTGGCCCTCTAGACATATCTCTGAGCTCTAGGCCTTTGCCATTCTTGTTGTAGACTGTAAATATTCAGATTCCCACTCTCAGGCATACAGATATGATAATGCTGGTTAGTTTGTTGATTGAAATTGCCATCCAAGGGAAAAAGCCACGGCCATTATCTCTTAAATTGGCACTTGCTGCAGCCTCTGAGGTGAGTACCTTTGTCTTCTTTTCCCTTGTCCCACCTGTCTGCTCTACTCTTTTCAGGGAAGGTACGGTGGCCAGACTTTAACCAAGAAGCCTATGTTGGGGGCACAGTGGTTCGCTCTGGGCAGGACCCCTATGCCCGCAACAAGTTCAACCAGGTGGAGAGCGATAAGCTGCGCATGGACAGAGCCATCCCTGACACCCGGCATGACCAGTGAGTAAAGTTGCTTCTGCTGCGTTGCTAGACTCTTCCCATTGCCCTGGGAAACCGCGTGTGGTGTTCTTCACAGTGTCGCAGACTGGGAAAGATCCTCAGGCGTGGGGCAGTGGGACTCCCCTAGGAAGCAAAGGCTTGTCCCCTGCCGTGGTTCACAAACCATGGCCTGCTGGCCAGGAAGAAAGTGGTACTGGCCTCATATTTGCTGATGACTTAATGTTATGAAGATCCATTCACAAAATTTCCAAAATTTTCCATTGTTCTCAACCTTGGAAAGAAGAAGTGTGAAGTGCTGGTTATTGGGACACTGTGTAAGGTGGAAATGTTTGGAGAGTGGAGAGGAAATTACCCATCCAGCAGGGATGGTGCTAAATGGAGCAGAAACACAGGATACAGGAGTGTGGTGAGCACTCCACACCCCAGTGCTGAAGGAAAGGGCTTTGCTTATGCCCTTTTTTTGTACTTTAGAGATTGATAAAGATGAGCAGAGGGCACCTGGGGTTTATCAAGCTCAACTCAGGTCAGGGCCATCTCTAGCTAGACATTTTAGTATTTTACCCCCACCACCTGGGCAGGTGATAGAGTTGACTCTAGTGCATGCTGGTGGTTTTCCTTGTTGGTGAAAAAGGATTCCCTGTACAGCTCTCAGGGAGCTTCACCAGCAGCGTTGTGCTGCTTACTGCCAGGGCCCCTCCTTTCCCATTCCCCCTTTTCAGCAGCTCTCTTTGGTTCTGGTCAGTTCTGTTCACCACAGCAGCTCGTCTTCAGGACACATGGTTCATGGTCCTTAGGGACCAGAGAAAAGCGTTTAGGATGTAATAGAATATATGACACGTGTGATCATAATTAAACACATTGTACATGACATTAAGAATCTCATCATTTCCCTAAATCTACTCCAGAAGATTATCTGCACTTAGTGTTTCCTGTCATCCAGTAATTTCTTTTGTAAGGCAGTTTTACTCGGACCATATGCCAGTCATTGTGAACCTTTAGAGCTTTCAGTGATAACAAACAGCCCGCTGTGGCACACGTGCCATAGGTCCACTACCACTGCCTTATGCTGTGCTTCCAGTTAAAGTTGGCTTCATTAAATACCGTGTTGAAGCCTATCTGAAATAAGAGCTGCTGGTCTAGGGTTGGGGACTCTTTGGGTTCCCAGGCTTGGAGCTGTGTGGACAGCTGCAGATGGGGAGATGCCCGTGTCTTTGGGGAAGGTCCCAGTGCCTTTTGGACCATCCTGATGTGTGTCCTCACTGCTGTCCACCCCAGGCTAACTGGCCCATTTCAGACGACCCTCAGGAACCTGCTTACAGGAACTTCATAGTATGTGACAGTGGATATGAAGGTTATCTTCATGTCAAGAGAGGGCACATTAGTGACCCAGAGCCACTGACCTAAGGCCAGGGTATCTGTTGGCCTTTGAAGAAGGGTTCAGCCTTCCCCAGGCCATAGAGTCTGGGAGATCTAGTGTAAAATCTGACCTGGGACTTGAGTGGACTGCTTGGAATTTCATCCCTGTGGTATGAGTTTCAGTCACCACTGGTTTCAGTGCTGGTTTCTCTCCAAGCTGTCATTGCTGGTGCTCTGCCTTTGAGCTGAGTGAGAA
Source organism: Heterocephalus glaber (assembly GCF_000247695.1). The sequence goes on along the minus strand of NW_004624775.1, from coordinate 19,131,805 downwards.
TCACAGGCTTTCTGGGGTCCACAGCAGGTGGGCTTAGCTTCTCTGCTGCCTTCATTGCAAGTCCCTGCAAAGTCCCCAAAACTATATATACACACTTTTCCCTGTGTTCTTGGAGTAGGAGTCGGCCCAAGCAGATGTTTGCATATTTATCCCCTGGCAGAAGTGTCTCAGCGGGTTAAATTTAATCCAGCCTCTGCAACATGCTTCTTTGTGTGTGCTAGAGGAGCAGCTAGGAGGCCTTCCACATTTGCAGGATTTGAGCTAAATTAAATTCTATTCAAAGTGAGTTTGGTACCTGGAATGGAGCAGCTATGACCTCCTTGAAGAGTCAGTTCTAAGACAACTGTGTTACTGAATGTTAGTTAAGGTGTTGAGGGCCAGGGATTTAGCTCAGTGGTTTCGTCACCTGCTGCACAAGCGCAAGGACCTGAGTTCGATCCCTGGTACCAATAAATAAATAAATAAATAAATAAATAAAATAAAATAGAGGTTTTTTTTTTTAAAAAAAAAAAAAAAGGTGTTGAGACATGCTTTGGGATCCCTTCAGGGTCTCTAATGGAGAGTAAATAAAAGATCACCATGGAACAGAGAGCCTTGATGCCTCTCTGGGTGCCTGGCTGCCTTCTGCTTCATCCCTGAGGGTGCCGGGAAGTGCTGATGGCAAGCCAACCGTGCAACGCCCAACCTCCTGATTGGAAGGATGACTTAAAAATCAACTCTTAAGTGGGAGACTGACCCAGTTTCCAGGAAAACAGGTGCCCTCGGGCTGGGCTCCTCAGTTCTTGGGAATCTGAACCATGTATGATAATTTAGAGAGTAAATTTAAAAATCGTTCTTTTTTTTCTTTTTTCTTTTTTTGGTCTCTGCAGTCTCTCCCTTTGTGTAGGTCTAATGCATGCACAGTAGAATTCAGTCTCCAGCTTTGATAAGGTGAAAACAGTGCAGGTGGAGGTTAAGAACAAGAATTTTGGAGGCTCATAGGCCTAGGCTGAATCCCATACTCTCCAGCTCTTCTGTGGCCTTTGTCATCCATCAAGTAACACCTTAACATGTAACCTGTGAGAACTAAACTGTGTACAAGGACCCCCTCAGCAAGGCCTCCTGGGACCTCTTCCCAGAGTGGAGCCCCCTGACCTAACCCAGGTCCCACCCCTTCTCCACTTGATTTTTCTCCACAGTTCTCATCACTACCTGAACACTGTGTGGTTCATGTCTTTATTCCTTTTCATCAGAATAGTGTGGTGGTGCAGCCAGGGATGTTATTTGACACCTTACAGCACTCAAAAACTCAGTACTTATTGAGTGACTGCTCAGCCCAGTGCTTGATGCATGTTCAGTGCCAATACATTGTTGACATCAAGAATCACAGAAGAGAAGAGGGTAAGTGGAGCTCACAGGAACCGCAGAGGAACTGCAGGACCTGCCCGTGTTGTCTCAAGAACTGGAAAGCCACCCCTTGTTACCTCAGGGACAGCTAGGAGGAGCAGGGATTCAGAGCTGAGGAACACTCAGGCTGTTTCGCTTACTTTCTTAAGTGTGTAGAAATATTATGCTAAGAAGGAATATGTACATGAAAGCAGGAAGCTACGTATGAATTTAGGACTGTCAGGCCCTTGTGGACGACACGGAGGAGGTGGCCTGTTGTAGTGCTACAAGCACAGTTTCTCACCCTAAAAAGGGGGCAGTTTTTGTCTCCCTTACTCCATGTTGTTTGAAATTCCAATTAAATTACCAAGACCTAGAAAGAAAGAAATTAAATCAATGGGAATTCTGAAAGTGTCTTTTTGAACACTTGTCCTCTGTCTCCCTGTTGGGATCCTGTTGGCATTGTCCATGCAGAAGGTGAAGTGCCGTGGCCTTGGAAGAGAGCCAGTTCTGTGCCCACGGTGGAAGTGGGGCAGCAGGACGGGAGGGGTGGAGGGTCCAGGGGCATGGCTGGGGTGGGGAAGAGGTGTGTCTCAGGACTGAGAGGAGGAGGCTGGAAGAGGAGCAGGCTGAAGGTGTGTGGGGGTAAAATTTGGACACACCCACTTATCTTGGTGCAGGAGCTCTTGTGCTATGGGGATGGACACATGTGGCACTCAGGAAAAAGGACTTAGTGGGAATATGTATTTGGAAATATTCAGCATATGGGTGGTATTTAGAACCATGAGCCTGGATGTCATCCTCAAGGGAGTGGACACCAATGGAAATGAGAAACCCATGGGCTGACCCATGTTCCATCATCAGGTCTTTAGCTGTGGGCTTACAGCAACAACTAATGCTCTGGGGAAATTGCACTGTAGATGCTCTCAACCCCAGGCTCTCCTCAGAGATTGTCATGTAATTTTCTGAGGTCAAGCAACCATGAAGTCAACAGGAGCCTCCGAGGGTTTCTTATCCAGTGCTCCTCAGCCCAGAATGTGCCACTCTCAGAGTCAGGTGAAAGATTGGGGGCTCTAGGGCTGTCAGGAACTCACAGGGGCTCCTGGCATCACTGTAGGGGCCAGTGGTGCTGTGTTCTAGGTAGGATTGACAGTCCTGCACTGTCCTATCCCTGAGATGTCCTATCCCTGGCACCAGCAGGGCTCCCAGCCACACCTTTGTCTACATGACCCCTTTCTCCCTGCTCAGTGCAAACACACAGGGTGGAATTGCTGCCTCTTTACTGCTCTTGGTGGAACTTGCCTTTTCCACCAGCCAGCCCTCTGAGGAAAGTAAGCCCCTCATGAGCTCTGTGGACCACACAGCTACCTGAAGCTTCTCTGCCTCTGGGCAGCAGAGCCCTTGGAGGTTCAGGTGTCTGTGGATTGTGGTGTGTTGGCCCAATTCATATGCAGAAGTCCTAAGCCTCCAGTGTGACTGCATCTGGAAAGAGCCTTCCTTCTTGGAGGTCATTTTGGCTCAGCGAGGTCATGATGCATCCAGACACGTGTCCTTATGAGAGCAAAAGAGAGGGACATCCCTGCCCACCATGTGAACCCACAGGGTCTGGGACCTTGGCCTCCAGTGCCCTGAGGAAGTTGACATCTCACCTGTGGTGTTCTGTTATGGTGGCCAGTGGCTGAGTGGGAGGGCTGCCTCTTGACCAGCAGGGAGGGCCAGGCCTCTTGGGTCCTGAAGTCACTTCCATTCTCTGAAGTTTTCCAGTGTCTTCTTCAGTGCTACTGGGGTGCAGGACCCAGGAGACCCCTGGTTGTCTCCAGGGTGGGCATTAAGGGGTGACCAGCTCCCAGCTTCAGCCTGTTCAGGATCAGACCTCTTTCCAGGAAGGTCATCTGATGGGAAAGTCAAGTGCAGAATCAAACAACCCAGGGAGTTTGTAGGACCTCATTCTCTCTGCTGGGGAAAGCTTGAGATGGTTTACTTTGTAATTGTTTATGTAACTAAAGTCAAATAAACCTTCATGGGGGAAACATATTGTCTTTGTTTTCTTTTTTCCCCTGTGAGCCCAACACCAGTTCTTTTCATCTGTTTCATTAAATCCCTTAATAATGAGAACTGCTCTGTAAAGGAACAGGTTCCCTGAAGGTTTAGAATGTCTGAATCATGAGAGTTTGTCCTTGTTTTTGCCATTTCCTTCATCACTATAATTTTAAAATGTGAGGTTTTAGAACATGTTTGGTCTCAAACTAAAATTCTGCCTCTGAGAACAGCTGCCCCAGCCAGCAGCAAAGGAGCCTTCTCTGAGGAAAGTTTGTTCATGTCATACCTAATGGATTTGTCTGGCAGGCTTTAAATCAAGAGTACCTTATCTTTACTCCATTTAAAGTTATAGTTGCTCAGCTTTGCTTTTAAGAATCACTAGTGCCCCTATTTGGAACTCCTGGTTCTAGTTCAGCCTGGCGGGTGTCACTGGTGTATGCCTTTAGGGGTCTTTTTTAGCAGGGCGAGATTGGAGCACTCCTCGGCTGGAGTGTCAGCATTCCCATCACTGTTTTGAGAGTTGGTTAGGGTTGAGGACTGTGGGGAAAGGCACCACCAGACATCCCACAAACCCTGCTGATGCCAGGAAAAGCTTTTACATTGAGCTCAGCTGGGTTGGGTTTGGCCACAGCTTTGGTTAAGGCAAATGTTACGGATGTAGGGTTTTTCTCTTCAGGGGCCAAGAGATCTGGGACTGTGATAAGGAATGCAGGGGGTCTGGGGGACCCTGGACTTGTCTTTACTTTGGCATTTGGTGACATTCCATTAGTGTGCCCCAGCCTTTGTCCTTCCCAGAGAAGGCCATCACTCTGTGGCAAGCTGGCCAGCCTTCCCCGCTGTGTGCTGATGGAGACCCAAGTCCAGGTGACCGAGGTACTACCTAGGGCATTGCACATGTGGACTGCTCTTCTCTGAGCCCAAGTGGCCTTGCTGGCCCGGTGGCAGGTGGGGCTTGCCTGAAATTTTTAAGTTCTTTCCTGTACTCGTTTTCTTTTTAATCCCCGTACCTTAGTGTGGATGTATTTCTGTTAGCTTGTTTCCTATTCACTGATCCCTCCCTCTGCTATATCTAATCTTTTAAATCCATCTACTGAATTCTTAACTGTATTTTACCGTGTCTGAATAAATACAGAGAGATATTTAAAGGCCATAGCTAATTTCTTAGTCCTTCAAGGAGAATTTAGTTTTGTCCTCTGCAATTAAACCAGTGCAGATCACCTTAGTCACGTTCAGAGTGATGAGTATAAATGTGGGCTTGGTCCAAGTGTGAGAAGACTGGTCAGTTTCCAGTTCTCATTTGCCCTATTTTCTAGCAGGCCCTGTAATGACTTGTATCTAGATCCCCGCCGCACCCGCCCCCCGCCCCGCCCAAGCTTCATGCGGTCATAGGTAGGGCTTTTCAGAGGTGGCTGGATCTAAAGTGTGTGATGTTGGGATTAAGTGTGTGATGCTGGGATCAAGGATGAGTGATTACTAAATTAGTTCACTGATTGGTTGCCATAGTTCTGGGTGTGTATAATGGGAAGGCCCTAGGCCCTCCCTGGGTGTGAGTGCTACCTGCCTTTAGGGGGTATGCCTTGCTTCCTTGTTGCCTGGCTGCCTTCTGCCTGCTATGAACTGTTATCCTCTGCCATGCCACCCTGCCTTGGAGCGAGCCAACTATGAACTGAAACTTCTTCAAACTGTGAGCTACAATGAAGCTTTCCCCCTTTGACTTTGGGTGTTGGGTATTTTGTCTCGCCAATGAGGAAAGTAACTAAGACAAGCGCTGAGTTCTGCTTCGTTCCTGCCTGGTGCAATGTACCTCAGGAAGCTGAATGGGCCTTTGGCCTGCAAAGCCATTGCCAGGTTGGCTGGTTCAGCCTCCCAGCTTCATGCTCAAGGAGAAGTGGATCAGGGTTCTGGCCTTGCTCTCAGTGAACTCTCCACCACACCTTCTAGCCCACAACACCTGGCTGCCTGGCTGTTTCTCCAGTGACTTCAAGTAGATATTTTTGGCGCATTTCATCCCAAAATTCTCATTGCTATCCTGAGTAGTTTGGTCTATAACAAGGAACTTTATGATCCCTGAAAGCAGGGAGATACCTGAGAAGTTTTACTTGGAATCTAGTTTCTTAAGAATTTGATAGTTCAACTGCTCCACTGCTGGTGGGAGTGCAGACTGGTGCAACCACTGTGGAAATCAGTATGGAGATACCTCAAAGAACTAGGACTGGAAGTCCCATTTGATCCAGCTATTCCCCTGCTGCTGGGTATCTTCCCCAAAGAATTAAAAGAATCATACCACAGTGATATATGTGCACTCATGTTCACAGCAGCACAGTTTGTAATAGCTAAAACTTGGAAGCAGCCCAATTGCCTATCAACTGGAGACTGGATAAAGAAAATGTGTGTGTGTGTGTGTTTTTAAATAAAATGGAGTACTACTCAGCCATAAAAAATGAGAAATTAAAGGCATTTATATCTAAATGGATGCACATTGAGGTGATACTCTTAAGTGAAATAAATAGGACACACATGTGTAAATACCAAATAGTTTCTCTGGTGTGAGAAACTGAAAGTGTAAATAAGGACTAAAAACTATAATAGATAACGTGCAATAGGAAGAAAAGAGGCAAAGGGGAAGGGGAAGTGGGAGGAGTAGGGGAAAGGAAAGAAGGGAATGGAATTAATATGAGAAAATGGAAAAATGGAAACAAAATCATTGTAAATAGGGAGGGATGGAGGGGTTGAAGGGAGGACAAGGGAATGGGGAAAAAATAAGAACCAAGAGAGACTATGTAAAGGTGCAAATTTCCAGTGATGAATGTCATTATATTGTATACCTAAAATGTACCAATAAAATTAATTTAAAAAAAAAGAATTTGATAGTTCATAAATTTTGCCCTGAACTGCAATGTCTATCCCACATGAGAGTAAACAGAACTATCAGTGGACTTTTAAGTTGAGAGGTGTAGTTTTTTGCTCTGCTGCTTACTGCTCTCTGACCAAGGTTATATTGATCTCTCTATATCCTGGGTTTTTATCTGCAAAGTAGTAATGACACTTGCCCTGTCTGTCTCATAGTATTATTACTAAGCCCAGGTATCTAAAAGTGTATGAAAGGGCTTATAAGCTGCAGTCAACTACAGAAGTACAGAAAGTTAACCATGACTGGTGGTTTGTGAAATCAGCTGTGGGTACAGAATGTACTGTGCTCTGTTAGCCTTTGCTCCCACAGCATGTGGCCAAGGGCAGGCACTGAGGACAGACACAGTCTGGCATATAAGGCCACTTGCTGTGAGTGCAGAAGGTTTCATTATTGACCAAAAACAAGGATCCTACCTGTTTCAGAGGAAAATTAGAGCAAGAAAAATGGGCTCAACTGTTTGATAAATAGGATCAGCCCTTCAGTGTAGACAAACTGCCCATCACCTCAAAACTCATCACCTCACTGTCCCTGTGAATTAAAAAACTGAAGGTACAGTGTGCTTTGTAAGTGGAAGGACCTCTGATATTTCAGGAAATGATCAAAATAGTGTGAGAGTTTCAATTTCCTCGGCCATTTAGGCTGATATTTCACCTGGTGCTGTAGCTTCAGCGGTCACTTGTGGCTTTTCTAATGACCTTGAAGGAAGCAGCGTGTCACTGATGAGCCAGCACCATCCGTCCACATGCACAGATGGTGGTGGTGGTAGCACCATGAGTGCCCAGAGCCCCCACTTCCATCTGTAGAATTGAAAATGCAGACTCTTAGAATAACAACTGGCTTAACTACATTCAATCCTTTACCTGCCAACAGTAAGCAAAAGGGACAGAATCCACGTCTTTGGAAATTCCAAGTCCATTAAAGAAGGAAGCTTCTCAATCAGAACATTGTGCTTGGATTTGAAGTTTCGTGTTCATTGTTGGAAAACCTCTGGGTCTGGTCACCCTGAAGGTTAGTGGCACCAGGCGTCACTGCTGGCTCACAGTCACCCACTGACATCCTCTGTGAAGGGCCTCGGTTGACCAGGACTCTGGGGTCCTCCACACAGGACACCCCTGGAGGCCAGAGCATGGGTTGTCAGGTACAGCACTGTTTTTCCTCACCTGTGGGGCAGCTCTTTGGGTCAGTTCATGCTTGGGCTTGCACAGCACCAACCTAGATAGAGGAAATTAGGATGAGCTGCTGGTGACCCCAGAGACAGCAACTGTGCTGGCAGACTGTGTTCTAGGCAGATAGGTGTAAAAATCCAGAACACTGATCTGGTCCATCTTGTATGGAAAAATTGCATGGCAGCCTCCCCCAGTCCTTCTTACTTTACAACATACCTGTTTTCTTAAATCATTTTTTTCCTTTGAACATCACTTTAAAAGTAGATACAATTTTTTGTAAATAAAAATTTAAAAAGGAAACCACCCCAAAAAGTTAAAAGCAATTATCTCTTCTTGTGACTATCCTTCTTGATTGACCGCTTACATCCTCTGATAGTTGGGACATGTGAATTTTTATGAACAAGGTCTCATCAAACTTGCTGTCCCCAGTCATCTGCTTCTGTCAGTTAAGACGCAAGAAATGCTTTCATGGTAGTTTTGCTCTGGACAGCTTTGTGCCCTCCCGCTTCTGTCCATGCAGCCGATCTCTGGTGATGTACACTGGCGGGGTTGGGATGAGTATTTTTAAATGAGCTCTGTGCTCATTGATTCAGAAGATTTGACATGACAATGTATTTGGTTCTGGAAATGTACTGAAATTTGTTCTCAGTATCAGCTGAGTTTGGCTATTGCTTTATGTTGAGTTTAGAACTAAGACTCATGATTGTAAAATGATCTGTAGCCAGCCTGCCTGTCTCCTCCCCTCCCTACTTCCTTCATTAGGCTTTGATCTCATGATTGTGCTCACTTTGTAAAGTGAATTTAGAACAAATGCTTAAATCTCGCTAGAAGTGTAAGAAAGATTGATTTGCAAAAGAATTAGTTGCTTCCTAAAATTCACCTGTAAAAACCATCCAAACCTAGAGCTATTTTTATTTTAGTCAAAGTAATCTTTCTGTGAATACTGACATATAGGCTTTTCTGTTTTACTTGAATAACATTGATAATTTATGCTCTTCCTCAAAGAGCATAAATATTACCCTCATATTTTCAGATGTGTCAGCATAATATCGTATGTGTATGTGCTTAAATATTTATTAATGACAAGCCTATCTCTCTTTTCTTGTGTAGCAGTGGTGTGCTTTGTCTCTTCCCTCTCCTCTTTCCCTTTCATCTGATGTGAAGGTTTGCTGACAGTGGGAGGGAACAGTGGCCTCACCCTTGTCTTCACTGTGTGCAGATCCAACTTCTGTATGCATCCTCACGTCTCCTTCTCATGCATCCACATCTGCTTGTTTTTGTGTTTCCTTCCCTTTTTCCCCTGCATTCCCTGTCCCATGAGAACAGTATTTTGTATTCATGTCTCTTAATTCAATTCTGAGTGCAGACCTGGTGAGTCTCATGTATTATGAAATATAGTGCTTTCATTTTGGTTATTTTTAAACCTACGTTTAAATTACCAAAATATTGTGATTTCTCACTCTTCTGGAATTGCTTTTGTTTTCCTTTTAATAATGTCTATTTAGGAGAGAGTTTAAAAATGCACAAAATTGATTTTTTTCTATCAGTTAAAATGTAAGTCATTGTTTTCCTCTTTGTCTCACCTTGGAGTCGGACATCCCAACTTTATAACTTTACTCTCTACTGCATGTGGAGAATTTAATTTGTGGCCGATATTGATGGCACCGTAGCATTGTCGTCAACTGCCTTTCATTGAGGCCTTTGTGCTGGGCACTTTGCTGAGTACTACCTATGCATTTCTCACTCAATTGCCACCACAGCCTGAGAGGCAGACACAGTCTTTGTTGTTACTGTGGTTCTGTAGCTAAGAGACCAAGAATCAGAGAGGTTGCATACTTTCCCCATCTAACCAGGCAGAAGAACAGCCCAGCCTCCCACTACCACACCTGCATGCCCCCTTTCTGCACATATTTGATTAGGTATGGTTTAAAAGGCTACTAATACTTAAAATTGTTTCAAGTCCAAAATATTCCTGTTAAATCAGCCTAACTAATCACATTTAGAACTTCTTTACTACACTTTATAGATGACATTCCCCTGTACTGTCATGAGTTTCCTCATAGTTCTGAGGAACATCTGCTTGATGTATTTTAATAGTGTGATTTGGAGTATAGTTGGTATATTTTCATGGATTATATCTTTATTAACATAAAATTACCTCTTTCCATTGAACATTGTCTTTTTTACCCCACATTTTACTGAGTATAATGTGTACTAATATTCTCCTTTATTTACTTATTCTCAATATGCTTTTATCTAATATTACTCATTTTTGGGGGTGGCATTTATTTTGGGTTTGTATCTTGGTGTGTTTTCTGTTGCTGTAACAGATTACCCAAGACTGGATAAGTTATAAAGAGGAGAATCTGGAGGGTAGTTCTGGAGTCTGAATGTCCAAGGGCATGGTGCCAGCATTCACCTGGCCTCTGGTGAGGGCCTCATGCTGCTCATCTTGTGGTGGACAGTGGGAGAGGGAGCAGATGGGATGCAGATGGGAAGAGAGAGGGCTGAACTCCTTGCTGGCTAACCCGTTCCTGACCATCCATACTGGTTATCATTGGCTCAAACACATGAGCTTTGGGGGACACACAGAAGTTTGTTTTGCAAGCAACTGAATACTTTTATTTTGATGTTTAAGCCAACCTGGTGGTTTGAAGTTTAGTAAACTCTTAGCCATTTTCATGTTTAATCTGTCATCTGAGTTTCATCATTCTGCTTTGTTCACTCTTCCTTGTTTTTTCCATCGTCTTCTCCCATGTAGACAGTGTGTCTGGTTTATTTGGTTGTCTTTTGTTACTTGGGTTCTTGAGTTTTTCTCTTCATTTGATTGAGAGAGTTTGTGTTCTGCTTTTGAGTCAGTCAGTTGCAGTTTTTTCTTTATAAAAATTCAACAACAACAAAAGATATTTGGAGAAGTATTGGTTTGATGCCAAGAATAAAACATTGCATATTTTAAAATGAAGAATTAATATGCTTTTACTTTCTTCCACCCACTTTCTGGTTTTGTTGATATTATTTGGGATTAGACACAGATTGTTGTTAAGTATTAAAATATGATTATCTTCTTTAAAGAATTTTTAATTTGCATAATATTTACACAAGTCTATTAAACTATTACTGAAATAGTTCGATGTTTCTTACTGTTTAATGCCATGAGTTGAGTATTTTATTTATTTTATTTTAGAATAGAGCTTTTAATTTTGCACAAGGCTCATCATGTAACTAAAAGGCTTTCTGAGCCTTTGTTTACTGAAAATTGCTTTCTACTCTGCACAGGAATGCTGAATTGTACACTGTGTGCAAGGTATGAGTCCTGCCTCCTTTTCCCTATATAATCCAGTATATATTGTTCCATAAAGATGTTTGGTTTTGTCGGGAAGAAACCCTGAAGCATTCTGGTTTTGTTCATTTATTATATCAGTTGGGATGCTTTAAACAAAAAAAGACATTTTATTAAATTTTTAAACAGAAAGCCTGGAAGTGACTCTCTGGTGATCTTTCCTGGGTGGGTTTGGGGGACCTTTTTTAATTCTCTCAATACCTATTTAAGCATTTTGGTCTTTGAGCTACATCCTTGTTGCCTCATGTGGTGCCAGGCTGCCATGGCTCCATGCATCTGACTTTCGAGGCAGGAAGCAGAGGCAGAGATGACCTTTTCTTCAGTGACTCTCTGCTCTTGCCTGCAAAACAGATCTCTCCAGAAAGCCCCCAGTGGACTTCTGGTTAGTTATGGCTCTTTGTGTGGTGGACGTAAGCTGAGGAAATGAATTCACCTGAGGTCAGTCAGGACCTCCCTGGGGCTTTGTGATCCACTCACAATAGCATCTGCAAGAGAAAAGTGAAAGAGTGGTTCTTGTGCTGCTGGGGAGATGTAGCCAGGAGGCCCCTCTATGGTGTCATGGGCCCATGGTCACTGCTGGGGTCCAGGAGCTCACATCCTCAGGAGGCTCCATGGTGTCACGAGCCTGTGGTCACTGCTGGGGCCCAGGAGCACGTTATCTGGGCTTGCCTAAAAGGATGGCAGAGTTGGTATCCTGTGCCTCGTGTGAAATGCTGCCAGGCTGGCCATGGGCATGTGCTCAGTGCCTAAGCAACTGTTGGCCTCTCATCTGGGGGGGGATCCAGTGTGGCCCTTGGCTACCAGTGGCAGTGGAGTGAGAGAGAACCTGGCCTTTCACCATACACGCAAGCTCAAAGACACAGGGTGGGGTGTCTTGGCTGATGTGTCTTCTAAGTGTTAGGGGAGCAGTTAAGGGGATGCTGTAGGGTGCACTGAAGGAAAGTCAGCTGCCTGAGAAACCCCAACCAAGGGACCTGGGACCGAGATTTGCCACCGTGAGATGGGGGAGCTGACCATACTGAAGCAGGTCTCTTCACAGAGCAGGGGAATGAAAGCTGGAGGGCCAGGATTCAGCTCAGTGGTTCCGCCGCCTGCCTTGCAAGCGCAAGGTCCTGAGTTGGATCCCTGATACCAAAAAAAAGCTGGAGCCCACACTGGCCCTGAGAGTGGGTGGTGGCCCTGGAAGCAGGGGCAGGGACTGAGACTGAACTGGGCAGGCCAGTGAGGAAGGGGCAGCTGTGTAAGCCCATGTGAGCAGGCCCTGTGAGGAGGGCCCTGCAGGAGGGCCCCTCACATTAGGAGGGATGTGGTTAAAGGACAGTGGTTGCTCCTGCTCTCTGCAGTGGCTCCAGCCCATAGGTGAACATGAGCTGCCAGCCTAGCTGTGCTTGGTGGGTATTAGGGACAGCTTGAGTGGCTGCAGACAGCCTGTTACTGTCCCCGCTTCAATAGCTCTTGACTCGTCACAAAGTTTTCAGTTAAAATTTGGTGTCTGTAAAACAGGAGGGTCTAAAGGGCAGGTGATGTCCTTGAGTGAAAGATGGAATCAAACGGCAGCTTGCTGAAAGCATCACCTGGATACCTGGTGTCTTCCCTCCAAGATGGCACATCCATCCCCCCCAGTGCACAGCCAGGTGGACGCCTGTGGTGTTAGTGAGCTGGGAGTGTGATGTGGAACTCCACAGGCCCTGGAATCCTATGTGCCGTCACTCCTAGAACCCTTGCCTTTGTGAGGGGCCTGGAGGCCTTCGAAGACAGAGCAGTAAATAAGATGGGCTCAATTTCTCACGTCACAAGAGGATAAATATTTTGTTTTTGAACTTGCTTCTGTTTTCTCTGTGGGACAGAGTGTGGGGCTGGCAGCATGTAGGAAAGTGGTTTTAGGTTAATAATTTTGAAGTGAGAAAACCTAAGGTGATTAATAGGGCTTATTCAAATCTCCTGCCACCCAGATTTTTAAGAAGCTTCATTTCAGGGGGGTTCTACAGAGGTTTTTAAGTATATTATGATTTGGTTCTCTAGTTTTAGAAGGCCGCAGCAGAATAGTCTACACTGTTGGGAGATATTAAGAATGTGTCTTGGGCTGGGCATTTAGCTCAGTGGTACCATTGCCTGCCTCGAAAGCTCAGGGTCCTGAGTTCTATCCCTGGTACCAAAAAAAGAGAATGTGTCTCAATTAAATGAACGTTATGAACAACTAGCTGGATTCTTTCACTTTCCCTTTTTCATTTCTTTTGCTTCCATTCCCAACTCATACTTTTATCTAGGGGCCCATTGGACTTCCAGAAGATTTCACAGCAACACATGGTGGGGTATGTGGAAATGCCTAGGACCAAGGGTCACGCCTTACGTAGGCCCAGTATAGGCCTGGGCTTGTCTTCAGGGCCTCACTCCTAGGCTGAGCCTTGACTCTGAGTGCCAGCTCCAGAGCCAGGCAAGTTTTGGGTACACAGCACATCCAGACAGATGTACCTGAAGTCAGGTCATAGCAGAGAGCATGGGAAACAAACTCAGGGAGCCAAGCTCCTCTGGAATGTATGCTGCTCACCAGTCAGAGGCCTTGAGCTTTCAGAGCTGCCTGGGCGCGTGTGTGGCAGAGCAGTGTTGTTGCCAAGAACATGTGGAGCCTTCTGCATAAGCTAAAAGCAGCCAGCCTCCTCATTGCCTGGGCCCCACTGTGGGAGGCAGCAGGGGCCAGGCACCTGCATTAGACTATGGGCAAGTCCAGTGCCCAGTACACCAGGCAAGATTCGTGATGGTCAAGGTCCATGCCTTTGAACAGTTTCCTCAGAGGCTAGCAGCATCCTGTGTGAGTGGCACATGCCCAGCCTCCATTGGCTCGGCCTGGCAGGAGCCCAGGCTCCACAATAGAGGCTGAACTGGATGTCCTAGTTGCCCATGGGATACTATGTCAGCTGCCAAGGCAGTCATTTAGACCATTGATCTATTGCCCTTGAAGTGGTACTCATGCAGCACTTCTGTAGGTGAGGGCCCCAGAAGGAACCAACACATGTGGGGCATGCAGTGGGCGAAGCCCTGTTCAGAGTTTTCCTCCCCATGTCCAGGTGTTACTACCCCTCCTCCTGAATCTCCATCTACAAACCAGGAGGTGGTTGGGAGGTGACAGGATCTACTTACAGCTGCCCTTTAAATTTCTAAAGTTCTCTGGCACTGTTCATCTGAGCTTAGCCCCAGGCCTTCTTGGCTGTCTCCTGCCTGATTTGAGGGGGTGGGGTTTGCACTTGTGTAGATGCTGGCTTGTGGGAAAGGCAGAGGTCAGAGGGGCTGCGGGGGTACGTTAGCTGCCCTGTCCTTCCAAAGCTGGCACAGGACAGGAGCAGGTGCTTGTCACTCTCCTCCCAGAGTACGGAGCTGATCACTGCGCTGTGGACATCTCCCTCACCTGCTCTCTGGGCCCTTTTGTTTCCAGCTCAAGAGCTTGACTGAATTTGTAGTCAGGCCTTGTTAGAGAGCAGCTCAGGTCCACTGTAAACAACAGGGTGTAGCTGAAGGGAGCCAAAAAAAGGAAATAACAGTAAATAAAAAGTTAATGGATTAAAAAAATGTAATGACGGAGAAGACTGTGTGAAGCTTTTTTTTTTCCCCCTAGTATTAGAGAATGAACCCAGGCCCTTCTCATTGAGAAGCTACATCCCCAACTCTTTCTTTTCTTAAATTTTAAGATAGGATCTCACCAAGTTGCCTAGGCTAGGCTCTAATTTATGATCCCCCTTCCTCGGCCTCCCACCGTGCTGAAATTACAGGTGCATGTCACCATACCTGGCTTCATCTTTAAAAAACGTAAATCTCTAAGAATACCAACTGACAAAAGTAGAGAAAACATGATTCACATGAAGAATGAAAAGAAAGACATAATTAAGATCATAAGAAAATTTTAAGTACACTTTTATGCAAATAAATTTGAAACATATGGAATGGGCAATCTAGGAAAATGTAATTACCAAAATCATTCAGGAAATAGAAAATATGAGTAAATATCATCCAAAGAAACTTTGAGCAATAAAAAATTTGCCTTTCCAAAATTTACAAGGCTCAGATGGGTTTATGTAAGACTATTTTAGAGACTACAGAGAGAAAGCGACCCTGTTTCCTTCAGTAGAACCATAGTATGAAAGAAGGTCTAAGAACAGAAATTTGTACACCAGTCAAACACCAGTTTAAGGTTATTCATTAAAAGAAAAACCTAAACCAAGTTCTAGCAAGTCTAATACAGCAGTATTAAAAAAAAATTATAAAGAAGAGTTTATTTTAGGAGTGCCAGAGTGATGTACATCAGAAAATGTACTAACATACCTCGTTGGTGGTGTAAAGGAGAGCAGCTGCATGGTCACTTAGCAGAGGCCGAGGACCGTTCCACTCAGCACTTGCTACTGACATGATGAAAAAGGTCCGAAGAAATCAAGGCAGGCTCTGAGCTGGCTGGTGAAAGTCTCGTCCTGTTGCTGTAAGGACAGGACAAGGTGGGAGGGGGGCAGCTCCTGCTCTTCCTCAGGCATGTGTCGTGTGGCAGCCATGGCCAGTGCATCCTGAGACCAGGGTTCTAGATGCGTAAAGACAGGAGAGACAGGGACAAGTGGGTGGTGGAGACCTGGAGGACCTCAGGCAGAGCATCAGGTCGGATAGGAGGCACCCACGGGATTCCAGAACACACACAGCAATGGCCAGGAGGAAGTGTGGCAGGAAGGGAAGCCACCCCTGTTGGCAAGGAGCCCTTCAGGTGCTGGGGAGTGCCGCCAGATGTGCAGGCCTCGTGGGGAGAGTGACAGGCATGATTGAAGGGGGTTTAAAATGGGAAGTCTCTTCAGACTTGTCGTAACTACATTGTGGTGTTCTTCAAGGTTTCCTTGATGGAACTTCAAGAGCTGATTCTTTTTTTTTGTTTTTGGTACCGGGATCGAACTCAAGTCCTTGCGCTTGCGCAGCAGGTGGCAATACCACTGAGCCAAATCCCCGGCCCAAAGAGCTGATTCTTAAATTCATGAAGAAAAGCAAATGGTCACAGATGGCTGATACACCTTGCACCACACCTCCCATCAGACACAAAGCCTTCCTGCAGGACCCTCAATGACTGCAGTGCAGTTCAATGCAGTGTCACACAGACAGGTGTCAGGATCAGGAACAGGTGTGTGCACATGTGAAGTTTTGGTGATGGCAGCAGTGATGAAATAGAAAACTATTAAATGATACCAGGGCAATAGATTGTCCATATAAAAGAAAATGAAATTTTGTATATCATTCATAAAAATATATTTAGAACTGGGCATGGTGATGGTGCATTCCTGTAATCTGAGCACTCTGGAAGGCTGAGGCAGGAGGATTGCAAGTTCAGTCCCAGCCTATGAAACTTAGTGATTTAGCAAGACTCTGTCTCAAAATAAAAAAGGATGAGGGGGAAGCTCAATGTGAAGGCCCTGCATTCACACACTAGTACTGCCTAAAAAAAAGGATGAATAACCTAAAGTTAAAACCATTTTTAATCAGGTCATAACTTACCCCAAGTGTCTCTCAAGCAGCATGTTTGTTTATATGCTGACTGTCCTGAGCGTTGCTTCAGCAGGTGTCATTTCAACCAGTTGATTCTTGTATTGAATAAAATTGTCATTTTTATATTTCCTGTTATATTTTCTTACAAAAATTAATGGAAAAAATGCAATTTTTGGTCATCTTGTATTTAAATATTTAAGTTTGTAAGTGGTTAAAAGTTATAGCATTTGAAGAAAATCTATCAGAATATATTAATAATCTTAGGTTAGAAAAAATTTCTTAAACATTACCCCTGAGCCAAAGATTGAAAAAGCAAAATTTTAAAATGTACTTGCAAATTTAAATGCACTATGAAATAAAAACATCTCCCACAGACTTAGAGGTTTTGCCACACAGCTGATAAAGGGCAGTATCCAGAAGATACAAATTCCCATCATCAGAGAGCTAGAAAAGGGGACGAAGCATACAAGCAGGCAGTTAGCAGAAGAAACAAAGCAGCCAGCACATAAATGTAGAAAAGACATGTGGCCTCACCGGCAATTGGGCAAATGAAATAGAATAAACAGGCCAATTCATAGGAGACTGACTGGCACAGCTTGAAAATCCAGTGATATCGGAGATGGTGAGACTGTGGAGCAGTATTATCTCGTATGCTAGGGCAGGAGTAAAGCACGAACAGCCACAATGGGGAGTGAGCCAGTGCCATCCAGGAGAGACAGAAGCACGCAATCTGTAACCAGCAGTCCCCCGTAGGTGAATGATGTAGAGGAACTCAGGCCTGGACAGGGACAGCCTGTATTTCTGTGCTTCTAACAGGGAGAACGTGGCTTCAGCAGGAGGGGCCCTGCATGTGGTCTGATGTGCAGTGGGCATGGATGGAGAAGGGCTGTGTTGGGGCAGGTACCCTCCCAAAAATGGTGTCTCAGCACAGACACCATGTGCATGGAAAAAGATACTAAACACCATTCATGAATATGAACTGTTTTGTGTATTAAAAACACAGAATAATGAAGCACCAAATTCAGGGTAGTCATTACTTATGGTGGAGATGGGGATTGAGGTCGTGTTATGCTTTGTATCTAGATGTCCCCCAGAGCCTCATGCACTCATAGTTGAGGCTTTTGGGGAGGTTACTGGATCATGGGGGTGTGATACTTGTCACTGGGTTAGTCCACTGAAGGGTTTATAGCTGGGTGTGATGTTGGGAGGTAAAGCCTGGTGGGAACAGGTAGGTCATTGGAGGTGTGGCCTGGAAGGATATGCATATATATATATATATATATATATATATATGCTCCTTCCTTGCTCCTTCTCTGCTTCCTATCTGCCATGTCATGAACTGTTTCTCCTCTGACATGCCACTGTACCTTGGAGCCAGCTGATTATGGACTGAAACCTCTACAAACTGAGCCAAAATAAACCTCTCCTCCTTTAACACATTCACTGTGGAGCTGTAATTCATATGTCTTGCTGCTGGGCAGCTTGAACCTGCATGACTGTCCCATCAGGTGGCTTTTTATTAATTTTGTTAGTAAAAAGACCAATAAAAGTGATTAGATCCATTTGTACCATGAGTGGTACGAGCAGCCCGATGGGACAGTCACACATGTACCACTGGTGCTTCAAGCTGGTAGTAGCAGTTAACTTGGGGGTGTTGAGTATTTTCTCCCAGCAATGAGAGAGTAACTAAGACAGGTAGCAAGGGACAGAAAAGGGACTATAATTACTACCTGTCATGTCATTTCATTTAGAAAATCTGACCAGCATTGCAAAGTGGGAAGTTTGATATGGCAGAGTAGAGGTGCCCGGGTACTTGTACACCATCTCTGCAGGGTATTGTTTGAAACACTTCACATACATACCCAGGGTCATCACTGATGGTAACATTGCCTACCAAAGACCAAGGGAGACTTTCTGGCTTGGCAAATGCACTGTGGTCCAAGAGTGGGCATTCAGCATCCCAAACCCAGGGACTTTTTTGCTTTGCCTTGTTTTGCCACCAGCAAAAGAGGTAGACCTTTCAGGGCAGACTCAGAAGGAGTCCACAGAGCAGATGAGTTGAAGGCCAGTTGGGTAATTTGTGAAGTCCATATCACAGCACCCATGGCCTAGAGATAATGTGGCCTTGCCTAGAGCCGCCACCGTCTGTGCTTAAGATATCACACAGGGAAGCAGAGGCAGGGGAGTGTGTGCCTATGTGGAGACTGGCCTTCTGTGACCTGACTCCCAGCACGTCTGCCCCTGCGCTGGTGGACAGTCCTGATCAGAACACCTCGCCCAGGGATCCTGCCTTTGGGCTCGGGCTGCAGGGTTGGGAAGCACTGTAGAGGGTCAGCATTGCTTTTGAAGCCTGTTTCCATTTTTCCCATAGCGGAAACCTGGCTTTGTGAAAACATGAACTAATGCTTAATTACTAACTGCTGTGTTTTAAATGCTCTCTACAAAAGTCATGTCGAAATGTAATTGCCATGGCAGTGGCATCAGGAGTGGAGCTTTCAGAAATGGTTGGGTGGTGAGGGCCCCACCCTCAGGATGGGTGAGTGTCACTGTCTCCAGCATGGGTTGGTTGTGAGTTTAGCCCCAGTTGCCCTCTCTGTCACCAGTACCTGTGTGTCCTTCACCATGTTAGGATGCTGCATGGGGGCCCTGGCACCATGTTCCTGGACAGCCCAGACTCCAGAGCCTTGAGCAAAATAAACCTGTGGACTTCCTAATTACTCAGTATGAGGCGCTCTGTTATAGCAGCAAAAACAGACTAACACTAATCATTTTTAATTACTTAGTGTTTTTCTTTAAAAACTGAGTTACAGGTGCCTCTAGGAGAGTGTGTTTTCCCATGGTCTTTCTTTCCTGTGACCCTCTGTTTGGTTTTGGTAGCCATCTCGCAGCAAGTGTAGTTTTGCTGCCGGCCACACACTCTCCCTGGGCATCTCTCACTTACTGTCAAGCTTGTTCCCCCGTCTGCCCCTGCTTTTCCTTCTTTGAGCTCCTGCAAATCTAAGAACCTTCTCCTTTTTTACTGTGACCACCTTGTTCTGGCACTGCATATGTACTTGAAAGTGGACCCGCTTCCCACTCCCAAAGAACTTGACTTGTTGGCCTCATCTCCAGGTTACTAGAAAAAACCCCACTCCATACCCTGTACCTAGATGGCAGCCTCTGCCAATACCAACTGCTGTTTTGGTTTTTTGTCTTAATCTTTATGTCAGGTCTAGTTGCACACACCTTCAATCACAGCTACTTGGGAGGCTGAAGCAGGAGAGTTTCATGTTGGAGGCCAGCTTGGGCAACTCAGTGAGACTCTGCCTAAAAAGAAAAAAGTCCGACAATGTATGCAATCCCTGGGTTTAATTCCCATTAAAACACAACAAAAGACTTTATGTCTGGTTTTTCTCTTTTTTTTTTTTTTGTCATTACTGGGGTTGTTCCCAGGTACAGGTAAGCTTTGTATCTCTGAGCTGCATCTCAGCCCTTTTTATTTTTATTTATTGTTTTTTTTGAGACAGGATCATGCTAAGTTGCCCATGCTGACTGCAAATTTGTGATCCTTCTGCCTCAGCCTCCCAAGTATCTGGGATTGCAGGCATACAATGCCACACCAGGCTGTGTCTGGCTTGAAGTCTTCAGTTTACAGGAGAGGAAGGTTTTGGTGACCCTGTAACACTCGACCTGTAAAAGCACATGCAGGGCCTAGTCTGCCCCACACCTGTCCTCTTCTCAGTGCCTGCTGCTGCTTCCTTTGGGACATTGGATGGGCTCAGGTCCCCAAGGGAGGATGTAGGAAGGCCCTGGCTGCCGTGCTGGCACCCCCACACTGTTGTGCTGAGCTTTCTCACTGCCTCTGGGGCAGCAAAAGGCTGTCGCAGGGAAAATGGCTCTTTAAAAGGAAATTTTATGCCTTTGTTAAAGACCATCTCCCAGCCTGCCTTTTCTTATTCACGGCATGAAATGCTTCCATTTTTACTTATTATTCCCCTACCTTGAGGGTGGGTCTCTCTTAAGTCCCAGTTGCCAAGTCTTAGCCAAACTTGATGCCTTATGAATATGTAGAGAAATTTTAATAAATGGTGCAAATGCAGCAGCCCTGCATGTTCAGGAGCCCTGCGAGAACCAGACGCTCAAGGAGAGGAGGCTTCCTGCAGAGAAGAGGAAAATGAAAGAGCAGAGCATGATTGGATCTGCTAGGTTTTCTGTGATTTGAGAGTGAAAAATGCTACCTTGTGTTTCCTTCTGAATGTTCGCATCCAGCCCGGGTCTGCATCTTAGTCTTCCCACAGAGTTAAGTGGAATCTAATTGCTGAGGAAATTGAGGCCTCTCAATGTGGGGGTCTTTATTTCATTAGCATTACAGATTGGGGTCTTGGGAGTGACATTATTTGGTAATTTGTTTACAGTTGAAGCCTTCAGATTCTCACTTCCTTAATCAAACTATCTGCTAATTCTTAAAATTGAAATAAAAACTAGCGTATCAGTCTGCTTGTCAGTAAAGCTTTGGACACAGTGAGTTTATAATTCCAGAATGTCCCCAAACAACAGTGATTGTTACGCAGTTTTTTTATGGTTAATTAAAACAAGCTGGCTTTATAATAACCAAAGATTCTGACCTAATAGCTGCATATGGTGCTGCTTTTCCTGTGCATATTGAAAAAAATCTGCCTCCTGGGGTCATTTTCACAGCCCTCAGGTGAAGTTTGCAACTGCCATCCATTCTTCCGCAAGAAGCACTCACTGTCCACTAGCTGCTTGAGCATCCCCTTCAGTCCTTAGCAACTTGAATGTTTTAGCCATGGCTGAGCTCCAACTTTTATTAAAATCTGTCTCCTTTTCTCACTGATTTCCTGTACAAGAAAGTTGC
Source organism: Heterocephalus glaber (assembly GCF_000247695.1). The sequence continues at coordinate 19,110,623 of NW_004624775.1, read as the reverse complement.
TGTCTTTAATTCTGGGAGCAGTTAATTCGTGGCTGTGGAACCCACATTAACAGCTAGAACATAAACCAAGTCTTTAGCATGTTACCCCCAGAAGGTGTTCCCTTGTCTGTCTTGGGGCAGAATACTCTATGACAACAGTGGCACAGAAGGACCTCCTGGCTTCCTTGCCAAGCCAATGTCTGTAGTGTCACCAGTTTGGTGACTCTGCTGCATTCAGCTACAGTTAGCAGATTGCCTCTGTCCCTGAAAGCTCCCACCCTGCCCATGGACCTTGTTCTCTTGGGACTCTGGGAACATTGCATTGTGCTTGTATCCTCCAATTCATAGGTTGCTGGGTAGTCTCCTTGGGTAGATTCTGCTGACCTCTGTCCTCCCTTGATGTCATTTCTACCCTGTGATACTTCGACATCTTCAGCCTGCAGCTGCGTGAGTCCTGTTTCTAAGTAGCATTCAGGGATCTTCCAGCCAGCATCTGTCCATGGAGCCTGAACTGGAGAGGTGCCTGTTGATTCCTGTTAGATGAGCTGTGCTGCCTGCTGCTCAGGGAATGGAGCTACGGACCAAGCTTACTGATCAGCTCGCCATCACTTAGTTCCTTATGTTCTGATAAGGGAGAATGGGCAGTGCATCCCCTTGCCCATGAGAACCAGGTTCTGGCCCTTAGGAAGCGCACAAGCTCATGGTGGACAGAAGGCTAATGGGAGAAGAGCAGAAGCACAGGGGCCCCAGGGGCGACTGCGAGGAGCACATGGCTAGAAATGTTTGAGCCAGTAGAGAGGGTTTCACTCTGTGACAGCATACTCTCTTGTGTGTTAGAAAGGTGTTCTCAATCTTTTCTGTCCCAAGAGCTGTCTCTGAGGGTGACTTCAGTTGTTTTGTCTCCATGTGTCATCCTAGTGCTGCACCCCACAGCTGACCCGTGGCTGCTGCAGCTGATGGGTGGTTCATTACAGCTGATCCTCGCTGGCAGCTTGGCCTGACTGTGACCTCAGAGGCTGGCCACAACCCTTCTGCTGTCTATGCTCAGGATACCTCTCTCCCTCGCAGGTGTCAGAGGAAGCAGTGGAGGGTGGACTTGCCGGCCACCAGTGTGGTAATCACATTCCACAACGAAGCCAGGTCAGCCTTGCTGAGAACAGTGGTCAGGTGAGCCCCAGGGACACCATCATTATCTGTGACATCCTTGTGGGAGCATCTCCTGGTGGGGTGCTGATGCGAGTTATGTCCCAGGCAGTCAGGCCAGTAGTGGGTGCTTCAGTAGTGGATGCTTCAGACAGGGCATCCGGACCCCTCAACACCAGGAGTGTCTACTGGCTTCTCCAGCCAAAGATGGGCCAAGATAGGATATGTCCCTGTGTAAGTGAGGCCTCTCTGGGCCCACAGCCTTTACCTTCCTATCTTTCCTCAGTGTGCTGAAGAGAAGTCCACCCCATCTCATAAAGGAGATCATCCTGGTGGATGACTACAGCAATGATCGTGAGTACCAGGAGTGTGGCCCTGCCTCCCACACAGCCCCCTAGGTGGGATGTTAGTAGAGTACATGGGGCCACAGGGAGGGCCACCTCTCCTGGGCCCCAAGGAAAAGGCCAGCCTATAGATGACCAAGAGGTACCATGCTCCAGTGTGGAGCTCCATTCAACGTGGGGTTCACCATGCCCTTCTTTTTCTTTCCTAGCTGAGGACGGGGCCCTCTTGGGGAAAATAGAGAAGGTTCGGGTCCTAAGGAATGATCGCCGAGAAGGTAAGTCTCCCTTCTTGTATAGGTGTTGAAGTGGCAGAATTTTGACTTACCTGAGTCCTGTAATACCTTAAGGAAGTGCTTTGGCTAAGAGAGGGATTAGTGGTCTAGTCTTTCTGTCTCTCCCCTCTCCCCAGAGCAGCTAGGAACCGTGTCCCAGCAGATATAGGAAGAACAATTAAAAGCTTAATTGAAATTGTGTATGCACTAGGGCAAGAGTGCAAATTACACTTTACTCACCTACTTAGAAAGTGGGCTTCTCTCTTTCACAACTGAGAAAATCTCCATTAAGTCCCTTGACTTGTTTAGAGAAACAACAAAGATTTAGCCGTAAGAAGTTTAATGACTCCAGACTCCAGGCATCTGATAAAATAACAGGCTTAAGTTTGACAGCCTGCTGAAGCTGAACCATCCAAACTGGGGGGGATCACTTTAATTATGCACTTGTACAACTCTGTAAATGCCAACCCCAGAACTGCCATCAGTCATGTCCGAGTGGAGCTCACTCACAAGCCTGCTGTAAGGGTGTAGAAGAGCTCTCTGGGGAACGTGCTGGGCTGACAAGTGAGTCTGGAAGCTCAGATCAGCATAGTCATCATCCAGGGCAGTCTAGGGTGCAGCTCAGTGGCAGTGTACTGGTGGCTGGATGCTTAGCTCCTTTTCAGGCTGGAGAAATCTTTCAGTCCCTGAAAGCCCCAGAGCTGGAGAACCCCTGCCACTGCCACAGTCAGAGGGTGGCCACTAACCCAGGATCCAGCTGGATTCCTCCATCAACACATTCTTTCTCTGGTTCCCTGAGTGGTCCCACTGGAGTCAAGGAAGGAAAGTATCCTTAAGCAAGGATCTGACAGCACAGAGATCGAGCCCCTTGGCAGTACTGTCCACACCTGTTCCAGCCACTGAGAGCATCGGCACAGATGTTGAATGATACCTAAACTTCCCCTGAGGGAGCTCTGCTTGCTAGATGCACACCAGTCCCCCAAACCTACAACAAACCAAAAACCTTACAATGTGCTGCATTATTTTTGCCCTCTAAACAAGCTACAGAATAACTTTATGAATTTAAACTTAAACATATGCTGTCACAGACATCTAGAAAGGGAAGTAGTACAGGCTTTAAAAGAGGAGGAGGAGGGGAGGGGTAAAGAGGGAGAAGGAGGCGGGGGAAAGAAAGGAAGAAACTATGTTCCATGATGGTAGTTTATAACTGATAGAGCACTTGCTAGTCTTATCAGAGCGTGCACTTGACCTGCTTGGAAATCAGAACAGTATGTCTAGGTATTAACTCAGGTGCTTTAAATTTGGGGGTTCACTGGGCTAAGAACCTAGGTCACTGTGAGGAGGGAATGAGAAGAGCGGGTGTTGGATGAGGGGAACTTCAGCTATGTGAAGGTCTTTCTTAGGACATAGTAGTTCTGTTTGTCTTCCCAGCCACACAGTTAACTATATTCTTTAAAAATTCCTGATAGACTCTGCCTTGGTAACCACAGGGCAGCACTGACCCTGCCAGTCAGGTCTGCAGGGAGCTCAGTGCCCAGCAGGCAGCCTGTCCTTATCTGGTCTTCCCTTCACTCCACAGGCCTGATGCGCTCCCGGGTCCGGGGTGCTGATGCCGCCCAGGCCAAGGTCCTGACCTTCCTGGACAGCCACTGTGAGTGTAATGAGCACTGGCTGGAGCCACTGCTGGAGCGGGTTGCTGAGGTGAGGCTGCGTGGTGGGCATAGGAAGGACGGTGTGGGGAGGAGCAGGTCATGCTGGCTGCAGGATTCCTGGACACCAGAAAAGCTGTCAGCAGCCCTGGGATATTAGTTCAGAGTGTTTCATGGGCCTTGGGGATCCACTGCCATGGGGAACAGTCACTTGAGGGGGGAGATGCTTAGCAGAGACTTGTGGGCACTCTGCTGGCTAAGGAATCTTCTGCACCCTCCGTCTTTGCTTGTAGCTGACAGCAGCTCTGGGAGCTTGGGAGACATATATGGCTGGAGCATGCCTGACATCTGGGAGTACAATCCATGCTGGAGACACATCCAGGACCTCTCTGCTCTCAGTGAGGACTGGGCTGGCTGATCACTCGAGTCTCACGGAGAGAAGTAGGCTGTGGTCACTGCCCAGTGGCTAGGCAGGGCCATCAGGTTGACCATGGCCGCACTTTGGGCACCCTTGGCCTGCTGGAACCATCATCACAAATAGTAGTGTGGCCCTGTGTTATTTTTCTGCCTTCTGCTTGTTTTATTGACTTTCTCTCCATCCTGCTATGAAAGTGTTTCCTCAGGGGCAGTAAGACAAACCCTGTGTAGGGAAGTGGAAAATTAATAAGCCCTTTTGCCCTTACCATCACAGTGAGAACTGACAGCCAGCACGTCACAAAATACTAAATAACCAAGGGCTGCCCACAATTACAAAGATCCCATTCACTGCCCTTTACTGGGTTCAAGCAACACACTAGGTGCTTGTTACCCCCACTTGAGATGGGAGATGGCTGTAGCCCTTTGATAATGTTTCCCAGACCATGCAGGTGGCAGATGGTAGGATGGGTTCCATCTGATCCCAAACTGAGTTGATTTCTTATGTACACCTGTACATGTGCACCACAGAACCCACCCTGGAATTCCCCCCTACCCAGCCCTGCAGAGATTCCCACTGCCACTGTCCTTGGAAAGCAGAGCCGTACCCAGGTGGCCACATGTCGGTGTCCACACAGCCAGTGGCCTGTGTGGAATTCAGAGCCATCTCACACCGGCCTCTGTTACTGGGAAAGTGCTGAGGTGATTGACTCTCACTAGTTCTCATCTTATCAAAAGAAATACGAAACATATATTCTTTGACCCTACCCACCCACCCAGGGCCAGACTGAGACAGGTTCATTCTGTTCTCAGTGGCTGTGCAGACTGTTTTCCCTGTAAATCTGCATGTGTGGTTAGATTGTTCCTTCTTCACTTATTCTATTGTGAGATTGTTTTTCCAAGTCTTCTGCTAATGAGGGCTGCTGATATGGCCTAGGGGAAGCACTCAGCCTGTGACTGTGTACTGAGGGCTGGCCATGGCAGCTGTGGAATACAGAGGCCTAGCAGTGAGAGGCCTCAGTGTGGAGACTCTGTGCCCCTGACACTGTCACAGAGGTGGCTCAGGAGGGGAGGATTTGGTGGAATCACCCATGGGGCCAAGCTTAGGACTAGAATCCTCTGGTTACCTCAGTTTCCCCTCTGCTATAGTAATATTGATACTCTCCACATCTTTCTCACACTCTGTATGCAGCTCTGGTTTTGTGGGCCTGCTCTTAAGCTCTGCTGCTGCCCTTCAATGATAATAATAATAACTGATCCTGATGCAGCTGGACTTAGATTCCATGAGATGACAGCAATCCTGTGGTTGAAATTTTGGAGGCAACCCAGACCTGCTGCACAGTCCTTGCCTTTAGTGGGATGAACAGATGGCAGAAGTGTCCTGGGCCCAGCTGTCCCCTCAGGTGGGAGGCTGTTGCTCTGTGCCATGATTGCCTGGCAGGGAGGCCTGGGGACACAGACTGTTGGCTGTGCTGGAATCTGACCAGCTGCTCTCCTCTCCGTCCTGCTCAGGACAGGACTCGAGTGGTGTCGCCTATCATCGACGTCATCAACATGGACAACTTTCAGTACGTGGGGGCCTCTGCTGACCTGAAGGGCGGTAGGTGTCCATAATGGTCTGCCTGCCCAGCTTGTCTCTGCGTCAGGAGTGACAGTGACAGCAGCATTTACCTCACAGCGTTTTCCCCAAGAGAGTGGCTACATTCTGCCTTTCATCTCCCTTTTTTCCCAAAGTGGCTGCCTCTTTGAGCTTCATGGCTCAGAGTAGTCCCGTTGTCCTCACTGGTCAGTGATGGTGAGACCTCCAGATGGTGCTCTAGGCCAGGGACTCTGGGGGTCCTTCCTGACAAGCAGGACAAGAAGAGCACCACAGAACTGAGGTTTTGTGCAGGAAAGGGGCCAGGGCCTGTCTGTACCTGCTCTGCTCACCCAGCACTGTCCCTGGTAGCCTGTGCCTCTCACTGATCAACCAAGTGGAGACCCAGCTCCTCACCACCCACTGGGCACCAAGTCTCATGAGTCCTACCTCGTGCACTGGCCTGGCTGATGACCCCTCTCCTGGCCACCTACTTCTACCACTGCCTGGAAGCCTTTGTCTAAGTGACCACTAGCTTCCTATGGTCCCCACAGGCTCTAGACTCTCCCTCACATCCACCCGCCCCGCATGGAGCCTTTAGTATATGTGCTGCCGAAACAAGCACCCCAGTGAAGCCTTTAGGCCAGTTTATCTGAAGCTCTCTCTGCCCTCTTACTATCCAGGACCCTAGAGGTTTTATTTGTGTGGCTGTGTATCAGCAGTCACTGTGTTAAAGCCAAGAGATTTTTAAAACATGAGATGAAGCAGGTATATCATCCTGCAGCCCGCATTTAATTCCCCTGTCACTTTTGAGGAGTGGGATTGAAGGTGCATGTAGGTCCTGTGTAGATCAGAAAGTTTTGAAGTCGTGAGGGGTCCAGACCACACCTAGGAGGAACTGTGTTCTGTGACAGAACCTAGGGGCCAGTCATGGTACGTGTGCCTGTACTTGTCCTTTATCCCTGACATGAGTTGAGTTTCCAGGTCCCAGAGCACCCTGTAAAGTGACTAAGCTCTTATGCCCTGGAACTCCACTGAGGGCCAAAAAGTTGAAAGAGTTTCCCTGAGCCACCGAAGGAGAACTGAAACATTTGCAACTTACCATCAGGCATCCCCTGGGGCGTTCCAGACACAGGCCCCTTAGATCTGAGATTGATAGTCCCTGTGTAGCTAGTCAGGACCCTCTTTCTTTATATGAAATGGAGTCTCTGTCTCACCTCCAAACATGTCAGCTGATTGGAGAAGGAGGGACAATTACAGACAGACACAAAGAGGGTCAGCTGCTAAAGAAGACAGAACTGTGAGAACCCTTCTGCCCTCTACAACTAGAGTGCTGGGTTTGCTTAGATGTGGTGGAGTCCTGGATGTTGGATGCTCCCCCCACCCCACCCTCACAGGCCCTGTTGCTATGGGTGGACTGTGTGCCCTCAGCTTCCCCATCTGAGTAGCGGTAATCATGATGGACGCCTAAGTCATGACAGGAGGAGCGTGACAGTGTCTCGTTGGTCTTTGCTAAGGTAGGTCATGACCAAGTGAGCGGCCCTCCACGAACTCAGAGGGTGGACAAGTTCTGTGACTGTTTACAAACGGAGAAATACAAAGTTTGGGAAAGATTCCTAACAAGTGATAAGAAATAGAGTGCAGAGAACTTTGAAGAGGACAGGACCTTGATCATGAGAAAGTGGTAGTATCAGAGCATGTTGCTCCCTGAGGGTCTGGAAGAGCCGCCATCCCTCCAGATCACCAGAGCAGGTATGACGATGGATAGTCCCAGTGGGTACAGCCTTCTGCTGGGCTGGAACCAGCCTGAGGTCAGGCCAAGAACATTTTATGAAGGGTGACATCCTAGTAGAATTTTTAATATATTAAAGGTTACCTCTACACCAAATTAGTAAGACCCTGAGTTCAGATGAGAAATCTAAGCTTGGCCATTGCAGGAGTCCTGCTGACAGAAAGCTTGAGGGCAGAGACCTTCAGAGGCCCAGAGTGGACACTGGATCTGGCAGTCAAACCTGTGGGGTTATCGTTGCAGTGCCATGGTGTGTGTTTGCCAAGTGCGGCCCTTGAGTGTCCAGAGAGCTTTGAGGGTGGTACACTGGTCTCCTGGGTGTAAGGGTGAGCCTAGTCGCTGGGGCTCTGCAAGTGCCTAAGGCTGAGTACAAGGCCCAGGGGCGGAACCCTGGTAGTCTGTGGACTCTACAAATGAAATGGAACAGAGGCCACATTTACCAGAAATTGCTCATTAATTTTCATCTAAAAGTCTTCGTAGTCCCATCATTCCTACTCTGATATAATTTCATTTGCAATCAGGAGATGCCATGACTAGGTTTGCAGGCCCAGGGGCCTGACTGACTGCCTCCCCTCCCTGATGTTCCTGTCCCATGGGCAGCATTGGAGACACAGGGCTGTGGTCAGTCTCATTGGTTGCTCCTTTTTCACCTCTTAGAGCCCTTGGATATGCAGTCGTGTCCGACCCAGACCCCTGATCCCTTTACATTTCATGCTTCTTCTTGTGCTTTTATTTTCTTTCTTTTTGTGGGGGGGGGCAGGTGCAGGCTAGACCCAGGCCCTCACACATACTAGGCAAGTGGTCCACCATGGAGCTGCATCCCAGTCCCTCTTGAATTTTAACTTTAGAAAAGCCAGCCTCCATTTTCTTTTTGGGAGTGTCAGGAAGATGTCAGTATGCGCCTTCCTCTCTCATCTCCTTCCCAGCTCCACTCCCCAGTCACTCTCTTCCGACCATCTTATTTTGTGTCTTCATTTTTGTTTGATTTTCTGTGAGCCCCCTTCTAAACACCAAATATTTGTAAGGTGTGAGAGACAGGGAGCCAAAAACGGAGGGTCAGTCCTTCCATCAGTGCCTGGATCTTTTCTTGTGACAGGGTTTGACTGGAACCTCGTGTTCAAATGGGATTACATGACACCAGAGCAGAGGAGGTCACGGCAAGGGAACCCGGTAGCCCCCATCAAGTAAGTACCAGCTGCAGGTAAGCATGGGCCTTTGGGCCTGAAGAGCTGAGGGGTGCACCCACTCTTCCATGCTCTTCCTCACCAAGCTCCAAGCTGGAGCTGCCACCAGATGGTCAAACCCTTGAGTCTCCTCAGGAAGCCTAGCAGATTCTGAGGCAGACCTGCCAGTGTGTTCTCTCACATTCACGAGTGTTGTGCTCTGCAGCAGAGCAGAGCTTCCAGCCATCTCAGGAACCTGGGCCAGGGGGAGGGGCTACAGCCTAAAGCGTTTGTTTATTTTTGGCAATCATTCTAACTACCCTGTAAGGAAAGTGAGGCACTAAAGGCCAAGTACCTTGCCAAGAACAGCTTCTCAGTGAGGGGTCCCAGCCGCACGATTAGTCCCTTGTGTGGTAGGTCTAGACACCCCAGGCACTTGGGAGTTATCCGGGCCAGGACTGGGGAAGCTTTGGAGGCAACAGGGTGAGCTGGGGACATTCAGGATGTTCTCTTCTCTCTTCCACTAACCCAGGCTTGTCCATGGCAGAAGAGAGCTGTCCATGTGACCCTGACCTCTGCCTCCTCCTCTTTGCCTCCCCAGAACCCCCATGATTGCTGGTGGGCTGTTCGTGATGGACAAGCTCTACTTTGAAGAGCTGGGGAAGTACGACATGATGATGGATGTGTGGGGAGGAGAGAACCTGGGTATGTACAGCCTTGCACCTCTGTCCTAACTATCTTCGTTGTGGTGATGTTTGTGGAAGGCATGTGTCAGTTTGTTGGGAAGCATTTGAGAAGCTGTGACATAGCCAGGCTTGATGGTGCATGCCTATATCCCAGCACTCTGGGAGGCTGAGGCAGGAGAATTGCAAGTTGGATCCCAGCTTGGGCAGTTTAGCAACTTTAGTGAGACCGTCAAAATTAAAAAAATTAAAAAGCATTGGGTATGTAGCTTTAGTACAAAGGCCTTGGCTTCGATCCCAAATACCCCCCAAACAGTGGTGCCGCCATTTGGGGCAGAAGCAGCCCCTGTACCAATGTGCCCAGTACCCTCTCTCTTTTAAAAGTGACTTCGGTTGCCATTGCATCAAAATTGGAGGCCAGAGCCCAAGCAGCCCTCCAGCGTAGACATGCATTCTGTCCTGTCGCTAGGGCTGTGGCTTCAGATCACATGCTTCCAAAATTGTGGACCAGCTCGGCATAAGGGCTCCCACTAGCTGTGTGGAGTGGAGATGAGGCCTACAGCTCATGCTGTTGGTCTGATGGTTATCCGGGGACTTCCCCCACCCCCCAGGCTGGCCTGAGCCTTCCATCTCTTCTCGATGACTTCTGTGAATGGTTTTGTCTGGCTTCATTTTCTTTAAATAACCCGTGAAAGTCATCTTCACCCAGGTTTAGGGGCAGTAAGATTTTACGGGCTGTGCTCTGTATTTGTAGGCACCTCATGGTTTCTGCATGAAAGATAAAGTGACTCTCAGGTGCTAATGTTGTTTGTGGTCCTGTCCATGTCCCGTCTGGTGTCCTTCCCCTTTTTCTGCACTTGAAACCTGTACTTTCCAGGGCTCGGAGCTCAAAACCATCTCTCCTTGGCCACTAAATGTTAAGATTCTTTTGTCCTTGGGTGGATGTGCCAGGGAAGGAAAGGGTAGGAAATTACTGTGGTTTGTTGCTTTTACTTATAACAGAGACTTTGGAAGTTTCTGTTAGTTTGAAAGACTAGCCTGGCCTGTCACTTCTCCATCGTGTTTGATGTTGCAGTCTGTGAGGACATCTCTCTGGATCCCTCTGCCCTGGTTTGATGTTGAAAGCTGCTTTTGCTCAGTGTGCACAGCAGGGAGGGGGCATGAATCCATCTCCTGCAGGGAGCGGTTCTAAAGACTCACTGACCTCAGGTAGGGCTTAGACCAGAGCATGTGGGCACAAGAGGCTTTGGAGAGGCTTCAGGATGGTTAACTTTCCAAAGGGAACCCAAGTCCCTGAGACTCAGCAGCCACTTCCCAGGGTCCCTTGTGACTGGAGACGTGAATGTTGTCAGGAGAGCCTGGGTCATGGATGGGGTGTCAGGTGGCAACTACGTCTCAAGTATGGAGGATCAATTCATGCGCCCAGAGCCCAGAGGTGGGCAGAGCTTGTTTGAACGAGCTGGATGGCTGTGTTTTGGTTTGTGCATTTATGTGCTAGCTAAGGGCCTGCAGCGGTATGGGAATCTTCCCTTCCCTGACTGCTCCTTCCAGGGCTCTTGGCACAGGCTGAGTAGCACAGGGTTCAGGTAGAAAGTCTGGGATGTGAGCCTTGCTTTCTCCAGCTTCTGCTGCTTCCTCTGTGTGCTGAGACTGTTCACCTATGGCTCTTTGGGTTTGTGCTGGAGAGGCAGATGTGGGAAGCCTGACAAAGATCCAAACCACTCCCTGATGCTGCCAGCTGGAATGTGGAGAGCATCCTGCTTCCCTGACCAATATTGTACATCCTTATGTCATTAAAGAATAGGCAAAGAGGACAAACATCCTGGTCTTCCACCCTGAGACGGTGGTGAGGCTTGTTGGGGACAGTGTGTCCCAGTGAACAGTCTCCTTACAGTAGTGTAAGGAGAGGTATTCTGGCTTCCAGTGCCGCCAGCTCTGCATATGTCCCCAGAGGCGAGGTCTACATAGGTCTCAAGCCGTGAGCAGGGCCAGGAGTAACACGGAGTAGTGTCCTTGAGGGTAGAACTTGAGTGAGGTCAGAGTTGAAGGTCACCACAGTGTGCTGAGTCTAGACACTCTCTCCAGCCTCCCAGTGGCCCCTGCTGGCTGAGTTCTCCCCACACAGGGGCCCAAGTTTGCAGCTGGCAACAGGGAAACATACTGAAATTGTAATTCCTGAAATGCAGAGAACATTTTACTCAGCATTTAGTTGAACACTGTAAATAAAGTGCAAAACCTTTCACTGCATTTGGTTGGATGGTATCGACTTCTCATTCTGAATCCCTGCAAGGGGCCCACCCAGGGCACCCTTCCTTGGGAGTGAGGTTGTCCCTGTGTCCTTGGCTTCCCATCCACGGTAGGAATGAGGTCTGTTCTGAGTGGTGTTTCAGCCCCTGCCATGGGTGCATGTCCAGAGCATTTTGCTGGCCACTCACCTGTGGTCATGGAGGTCCCACCTCATTCTGATCCATTTGTGCTGGCAGGGTTGCTGCCTCTGTAGATTCTTACCCCTGCGTGTTCTGAGGGGTCTCAGCCGATATAGAAGGACATGCCTTTTGCACGGCCTCTGGCAACTTTCAGAAATAGTGCTTGGCCTCTCAGAACAGTATGTCTTGATTTCTGTGTTTGGCCTCAGTTTCTTTTATTCAGAATAGGTGGTGGTTAGAACAGGCACCTGACTGAAGGTCCTTTGTCCAGAAGGGACAGTGTGTGCTTGGGTCAGCACAGGTGGTGCCTGGTCTGCATGCGAGTTACCCCATAGGGAAGTCTGTGTTGATGCAGGTGAAAGTGGCTTCCTTAGAGGATCCTGCCAGGGCCAGAAGGTTGCTGCCTAATGAGAATCTATGTCACCGTAGTCTATAAGGTACCTGTAGATGTTACCAGTGGCCCATGGATGCAATTTAAGGGATAGGGTCATTTTCCCCAAATGGAGAAGCTCAGACATATCCTAGTACTCAGTCAGTTTGAAGTGAGTTTAGAGGAAGGTGACACCTGTGGCTGCCTGCTACGTCCAACATTAAAGCTTAACATTCACATATCCTCACTGTTGCCTTCCTGGCAGTGTCTGTGCTGAGGGGGGCACAAGCCAGCCACAGATGTCCCTGGGATGCACATAGTCCAGTAGTCAGAGTGCACTGAATCCAGATCCAAAGAGTGTTTCCCTGCTGCACACTGGTCATGCTGTGGTATCTCACCACACAGGTGTGTGGAGCTCTACAGAGAGCCCTGAGCCACATTCTGGAGGGAGCAGCTCTGTGGGGCTCCTATAGCAGTTGGGGAGGGGCACCTGCATCATGGGGACTGATGTGGGAACACCCACCAGCCCCACCAGACACCAAGTCTCGTCCCCATTTAGAGATCTCCTTCCGAGTGTGGCAGTGTGGTGGCAGCCTGGAGATCATCCCATGTAGCCGTGTGGGACATGTATTCCGGAAGCAGCACCCCTACACCTTCCCAGGTGGCAGCGGCACTGTCTTTGCCCGGTGAGTACTGAGTGGCTGACAGGGCCACAGCCCCACCAACTGCTCTGGTAACAGGTGTCACGCTGAGCTGCGCGGGGACAAGCATCCTCTGACAGGTGTGGTATTGTCAGCAGTGAGGAGCAGCAGATGGCTGGCACACACAGTAGGTGAAATGCAGGGAAAAGAAGCTGCCTTTGCGTGCTCCATGGTGTCTTGCAAAAACAGTGCCAATGGGGGTACAGATGGGGCTGTTGCTGACCAGGGCAGCTAGGATTGGAGGGATGGCCTGGGGTAGGGGTGGCAGCCCAAAGGCAGCACCAGAGCATCTGGGGATGGACTAATCTCTCTTCAGAGTGCAGTGATAGTTGTGAAAACCTAAATATGTATGAATGTGGCCCCTAAAAGGTGATATGGACAAATATTTTGAAGAATAAAACTTACTGTGCATTACCATTCAAGGTACAGTTAACCATATTGTCTGTTGTGTGCTTCTGTAACAGAATACCACAGACTAAGTACCTCACGGTAAACAACTTACCAGCGGATTCTCATCATGTGGTAAAAGGACTAAAAGAGGGTGAAGGCACACTTAAAGGGCTGCTGTTCCACCTGCAAAGGGGACCCCAGCCCTGGTAGCCTGATCACATCTTATACTGTCACAGTGACAAATTTCAGTATGCGTTTAGGAGGGGCATTCAAACCACAGGGCATATTATAGTCAAAAGAACATCACAGTATGTAGATGTGATTCATAGTTGATGAAAGATATATTTTAGAAAACACAATGATGCCAGATGAAGGGCTTTTAAAAAAAATAGCAAATCACCATTTTGTCAGACCACGTTTTCCTGAGAATTCTCTCAAATACTAAAGATAAAAGTGTGTGAGTTGCACTTCAGGGTCCCCTTTTGATGTGCTTTTTCATGAGAGTAGTCAGCAGAATACACAACTAAATAAGATCATTTCAAATACTGTCCTAATCAGTGCAGACAAGAAGATAAAATGTGGCTGAGCATGACTAGGACAGGCAGAAGGGGGGGCTGCAGGTGGAGAGCACATGGAGGTGAGAGGGGAGAGGGTACCCTTGGAACCTGGGGAACTGGCCCCCTGCACAAGGACAGGCTGCTGAGAAGGGATGTGTAGGCACATGTGAGAGCTGGAAGGACAAAGGGCAGCCAGCACCTAGAGGAGAAGAGGATGGTGCACAGAGGCAGCAAGGCTCGACAAGCCAGGCCATGCACCCTGCAGGTCACCACGACCTGTGTCCCTCCTAGATGCCGGGGGAAGCCACTGGGCTTGTAAGCAGGAACCTGACTTCTGTCTTAGCTTTGGAAAGTTGCTTCTGGCCAAGGGGCAGAGGGTGGCAGAAAGGTGATGTCATGTGATGGTGCTGATGTCCCCACCCAGTCACTCTTTGGGTACCTGAGCAGGTATGCACCCAGGAGATAGGTCCCACCCTGCTCCCTCTGAGGCAGGCAGGCATTCCAGCAGTTGAGGTGACGCCGTGCATATCCCACTGCTGTGATGACGGCACCCACTGAAGAGGGAAGCATGGGATCACTAACGGACACATGCTAAGCAGAGGTTGAAGTTTTAACATGCAGTCTGTTTCTGGGGGAACTTTAATAGAAGCCAACATGATAGACTATGCCTGTGACCACTTACCTTGCTCAAAACGTGTCTTTTCGTGAGTGTTGTCTCTGCTTCACCTTTGCTCTATTAAAAATGAAAACACAGTCTTATACAGTGCGCTTTACAAAATCAAACATTAATATGTACCTTTTCCCCTGGAGCAACATGAAATTCTTCCCAGAAACCTCTAGTGTAGACATATCAGATACCCCAAATCAAAGCCACTGATACTGACCAGCCAACATTGGGGTTTTGGAAAACAGTATGTGGAAATTCTCAAGCTGTCACTTTGTACACTTTTTTTAAAAGTTACTCTTGGGCTGGGCATGGTGGCACACACCTGTAATCCCAGCTTCTTGGGAGGCTGAGCCAGGAGGATTTATGAGTTCAAAGCCAGCCTGGGCCACTTAGTGGGATCTGGTCTCAGAATTTTAAAAAAGGCTGGGGATGTAGCTCAGTGGTAGAACATCCCTAGGATTAATCCCTAGTAAGGGGTAGGTAGGAGAGCACTCTGTTCAGAAGACAAGCTTTTGAATTATATGTCACCACCTGGGCCGATTTCAGCAAGGCTGCCATCCCTCTTGGCAGACAAATCTGAGAGAGGAAGTGGTGGAGTTTTATGTGGCTAAGGTCCCTTCCAGCTCCTCTTAATTTCCTGGCATTGGATGCATGAGTATATCACTCTGTAAATGCTTGCCAATCAAGGAGGGTGTGGACAAAAGGGGCCTTTCTCTCTGGACACTCCTGGATCCCTGAGGTGTGGTAGGTACCAGTGAGTATCCGAATGGATGGATGAGTTGGATGAAAGGAAGTAAGGAACCACTAGAGTCACCCTGTTTTAGTTACTTTGTCATTGAGACAAAATACTTGACACCCACAGCTTAAAGGAGGAAAAGTTTATTTTGGCTTACATTTTCAGAAATTTCAGTCCTTGCATAATCGGCAGTATGACAGAAGGGCCATCATGGAGGCGACTGCTCACAGAGAACAGGGAGGAGCTATAGAGGGGAACCAAACATTTCTGGTCATGCTCCTTGTGACCTGCCACTTCCGACCAGTGGCCCCTCACCTTCCAGCAATACACTCAGCTACTGCAGTCATCAGGAGATGAATCCACAGATGAGTACAGTGCCCCTGTGATTAGTCATCTTCCAGAAGCCCTACTCTGAGCACATGAGGCTTTGAGGGGACACTCTTGATCTAAATCATAACACGCCTTGAGACACATTTGAGGGTCCCCATATATCCCTTTCTATAAGCAGATATAAGGACTTATGGGATTTAAACACTGTGATTGGAGTTTATAAATCCTTTAAGCTATTAGAGCTGAAAGGAGCCAGGACACCCTTGAATAAGACCCTCCTATGTACTGGCGGGGGTTCGGTGTCAGGGCTGGAGTCATGGCCTGGTTACATGCCACCTGGGCAGAGTTGGGGCTGAGTTGAGGCAGAAATCATCTAGCAAGGCCACAAGTCCCACTGTGAGTAGTTGGCAGCTGTCTGAGGAATGGCACTCGAGGCACAGTGTTCCCCAGCACTGAGTACTCATTGTTCTGTGAGAGAGAGTAAAAACCCATCCATCTTATTACCGAACAGGACTGAACCCTGCTCTCATACATTGCTGGGTCAGGCTCTCCTGCTCTCCTCTCCCTGCACACATCCACCGTGAGCTATGGCGATCAATCTCGTCTTCACCACCAAGTCCACGTGACATTGAGCCGACACCTTGTCCCATGCATCCTGGATTTCCAGTGTTCACAGGAGTTCTCGTTCATCTCATCATGTTGCTGAGTTTGGTTCTACAGTTTCTAGGGGGGGTTTTTTGTCATTATAAACAGTGCTGAAGTTAGCATATTTTCATGTATGTATTTTCATTCCTGGTTATTTCTTATAGGTAAATTTCCAAAAGTAGAACCCTTATTCAAGGTGGGCAGCCCTGGTATTGCCTTATATGCCTCTTAATAGTGCGCCTGTGGTGCCACGTCCCCTTCATTCAGAGCAGATGGACAGGTACATCACCCTGGGTGAAAGACAAGGGCCCCACCTGGAAATTCTTCTTGTAATCATAGCTCGGGAATTTGAAGGACTTACTATGAAATTTTCCTGGTAGAGAAAAGGAATTATTTTAAAGGTAGCTTTGCCTCTCACCTGTATTTGTAGTGGAAGAACAGGATGCAAATCACCGGTGCCCAGTGAGGACTGCTGTGTCCCTGGCTGGAGTCACGGCCTGGTGAGCCACTTCCCTTGGCTCAGGTCTGCGGGGAAAGAAGAGATTCTTGAGTCACTGAGGCGCAAATCACAGGGCTGTGGACACAGCAACCTCCTTGCTGTGATCTCTGGCCCTGCACTCTTTTTTTTTTCTTTTGGTACCGGGGATCGAAATTGGGACCTTGTGCTTGCAAGGCAGGTGCCGGAACCCCTGAGCTAAATCTCCAGCTGGCCCTACACTCTTGAGCATACAGCACATTACTTCATAGTGGCTGTTATCCCTCTCAAGGTCTGGCCCAGGCCCTTTATAGCTCCCCCTGTACTGTCATTCCGCCTCACCTTTTGCTCTCTGATGATCTTGTGGTGGACACCAGAGCAGCTCTGTGGGCCCCAGACCCACGGGCCCACAGAAATTTCAGTCCTTGCATAATCGGCAGTATGATAGAAGGGCCTGCATGGAGGAAAGACTGCTCGCAGAGAACAGGGAGGAGCTATAGAGGGAAACCAAACAACCTGCCACCCCTGGCTGCACTGCAGCAGACAAACACAATTAGAGGGGTGCTTCAGAAGGGGAGAATCACACCTTAGGAGGGTTTTGCTCTGTTTCTAGCAACACCCGCCGGGCAGCAGAGGTCTGGATGGATGAATATAAGAACTTCTATTATGCAGCAGTGCCTTCCGCTAGAAATGTTCCATATGGGAAGTAAGTGTGTTCAGCTTTCTCCTCAAGCTTCCTGGAGAGCAGAGTGGGGGGAGAGGGTGGGGATGGTCACCCAGTTGACAACAGGACCTTCTGCTTAGGGCCGGGTGTGGGTGGCAGGGTTGCAATCAACAAGGCCTGCATAGACTGAGCTACTCCCCCTGCCAACCCACTGCCGTGGCAGATGTTCATGGTTGACGCAGGCTTGTGTCCTTGCTTGATATGTTTCCTCTCCTCAGCATTCAGAGCAGACTGGAGCTCAGGAAGCGGCTTGGCTGCCAGCCCTTCCAGTGGTACCTGGAGAATGTCTACCCGGAGTTGAGGTGAGTCCCAGGACCTGCAGCTTTGCCTGAAGGCCTCAGAGGCCTTGATGGTAGTCAGACATAAGGCCAGAGCCAGGGCTATGAGGGAGAGTGGGGTCCCTTACCCCACTTCTGTCTCCAGGACTCCTAGGGGCAAGTCTTGCTTGTGGCCTCCCTTGTTCCCATGAGGTGACACCCCAACTCTGCACAGACCTGAGAGCCATCATGACACAGCACCTTGTTTTGGCTTGTTCCCCTCTGGTAGAAGAGCCCAGGTGTCTGTGAGTGGTCCCTGATATCCCCTGCAGGGTTGCATCTGCTCACCTGTGACTGTAAAGAGACAGAGGGCCATGCTGGCTGGGAGAGGTGGGGAGGAAGGAAATGCTATTGTTCCTCCCTCGGGCTGCCCCTGGCCT
The DNA here is from genome assembly GCF_000247695.1 of Heterocephalus glaber. The sequence continues at coordinate 19,092,893 of NW_004624775.1, read as the reverse complement.
GCCTTCCTCCTGCAGACCACGTTTGCCTCATGAAATGCTGGGGCTCTGCCTCCCCCTGAGGGTTCATGGTGCAGAAGCCTCTTCTGAGCCTCGTTTGTCCACCTAGCTTCCTGTCCAAGCTGTTACAAGCTGTGTCCTTAGGGGCACTGACAATGCTGCAGGAGACCAGGGCCCCTCTCAACTTCATCTTACCAAAGGGCTGTCAGACGAGTGTTGCCTCGGTAGGCCATATTCATCCAAATTCCCAGAGCATTTTACAGCAGCCTGCACACCTCTGCACAGGGACTGGGAACATGAGTACAGCCACCGTTATCTTTCTGCTGACGGTTGCCTTAGAGCCTTGTCATGGGGACTTGTGCGTAAGTCAATGATGAGGTCACTGTGTCTGCTGTCCCTGGCATGGCTCTTCAGAGCTGTTTCCTCAGCTTTTAAGGTGGTAGAAGAGACAGCAGGCAGTCTGATGTCCTCCACCGAGGACAACTTGCCCAGGGTTAGGCACAGTGGTGGTCAGCAGGGCAGACCTCTGTTACCATCTGCCTCCCCATGGAGGGGCCTTGGCCAGTGATATCAGTCCCACAATTCCAGAAGCCACTTGTTCTTCCTGTCACACTCGCCTGTGACTTGGTGGGTGACGATGCCAGACAGAATGATAATGTAGTTTTTCACTGAGGTCACCCACAATTTGGGGTGGCACTGGCCCTGCTAGCAGGCGAGGGAGGCACCAGCTCTTGTGACTATGACAGTTGCCACCATTTGCCAAGCACTTCCTGTGGGCAGGCGTACGGTGAGGGCCTTCCCTGAGCTGTTTATGTAACAGCCTGTTCGGTTGGTTTCAGACAGGAGAGCACATTGAGGTTTAGAGTGATCCTCACCTGAGCAGCCGCACAGCCATTGAGTGCAGATGGGGCTGAAATCCGCTGTCCTTCCAGAGAACGTGGCTCTGTCTGCCTTGGGCCACCTGCAGGTCCACTTGCACTAGGTGGAGGGCCAGGGGGATACCATGTTGACTGGTTTTCTAAGTGACTGGCCAGCACTGCTGTCAGCTGTTCCTTCCCAGAGAGCCTTCCTTGACGTAGAAATCACAAGAGAACTCCCACTCACATCTTACAGTGTTAGGAACACAGAGGCTGGAGCCCTGCCATGTTGGGACATGGGGCCTGGTAACCGATCTTCCTCTTGTCCTCACTGCCACAGTGAGGTTGCTGAGCAGGAGCTCCAGGTGGCTGGTACACCTCAGAGTTAACCATTGGTCTCCATTGCCTTCCAGGGTTCCTGACCATCAAGACATAGCTTTTGGGGCCTTGCAGCAAGGAACCAACTGCCTTGATACATTGGGACACTTTGCTGATGGTGTTGTTGGAATTTACGAGTGTCACAATGCTGGGGGAAACCAGGTAGGTATTTGGATGGGTGTGCACCTGCAGGCCTAGAGGGTACAGGACAGGCCATAGGGTAACAGCTATGGTTGTTGCCTTCCTCCTGAAAGAGGGCCTGGCCCCTGATGGTCACAGCTTCTTTGGAGCCTCAGGGACAGCTGGGACTCTGGACCTGGACTAACTCCTGGGGCTGCTCCTTAGCCTCAGGCTGGGCTCTGTGCAGTGGCCAGACACAGTCCAGGCAGGGCTGTGGAGCTGGTGGCCTCCATCCTTTTCTCTGCTGGCTTTGACCACCTGCTGTGTGCTCATTGCCACAAAGCACCCCTTCTGCATTTGCAGCCGTGTCTTTCCTTGAATGTGGTGTAGACACCTGTGTCCCTGCATAGGAGTCCTGGGTTCCAGGCACCATGGTTGCCACTATAGCTATTGTCCCCATTAGATGGTGATCGCTTGAGTGATAAGGTAAGAGCCATTGATTGCCTCAGCTTGACACACACCGCTCCCCAGAGGCATAAGAACCCTGACCCTCTCCCCTTGGTGGAGAAGGCAGACACATGAAGTCTTTGGGGGCCCAGTGTGGCCTGGGAGTTCCAGAGGCCAGGAACACAGGCTCCCGTGCACGGGAAGGCCCGGGCAGTGCAGTGTGCTCTAACCCCCTTCCAGAAACCTTGCCTGACTCTGAGGGCCTGCAGCTGTAGAACAGGGCAGTTAACACGTGAATGGATCCCAGATTTGTTGATCTCAGACATTACTTTGTGTGAAACTGGCTGATCCAAACCGTCCCAGTGAGTGTGGGGACGTCACGGTCCCCAGGTGCTCCTGCCCCTTTCTGTACATTGTGGAGCAGTTTGCTGTGGTTGTGTAGAGTGGCCTGGGCACACTGAGTGACGCAAGGGGCAGGTCTGCAGGGCTTGGCTGGGCCCATTGCAGCCCTCAGTGCAGGTGTCGGGCCTGGTCCTGCTTCTCCCCAGCACACGTGTGCCATCACCAGGCCCTGTCTAACCCAAGTTTCCATCCCTGGTCCTGAGGATGCGCCCTGGAACAGGCTCCTGGCTTTGGCTGTGGCTCGGTTCACGTTTCCCATGTGTGGCCCTGTGGCATGGGAGTTTCCATCTGAACTCTCAGGAGTGTCCTAGAGGAAGAAGGTGCTGTGCCCCGTGGTGTCACTGTGTCTGGGTGTTGTGGTCTTCGCTGACTGCTTCTAAGGACCTGGAGGCCACCAGAGCCTTTCATGATTGGTAGTGGTATCAGGCCCCAGCCAGGTGTGGTTGTTCTTGTGATATGTTTGCCTGGCTCTACTCGCTTTATAGGAATCATCAGTACATTTGGACCTCACAATTGGTGTGGGGAAGCACTGGGCACAGGGACAGGTGTGTTAGTTGTTTTTACGAAGCTATTAAGGAACACAGAGAAGCAAAGCAATCTGGACTCTTCAGGAAGCTGAGAATACCTTTGAAGAACCAGCGTCTGGTTTGTTTGTGTGGCATTAGTTCAGATCTCCCCACACGCAGGGTGTGGATGTGATGTTGGATGGGGCTGAATGACACTCGGCCTTGGACTGTGATTATAAAGCAGAGGTGCCAGCATGTGCTGCCAGGTTCAGACTCTTCCTTGTTCCTGTTGGCCTTGCCTCTGTGCCTGGTGCTGAGTTCCCACGGTGGCATTGACAGAATCTGACAATCAGTGGTCGGGCCCCATGTCAGGAGCTCTGCTAGGGTGTGACAGGCCTTACCCTGCCAGTGTCTCACCCCCACTCTGCCCTGTGCTCTCCAGTGGGCTCATACTGTTCACCCCAGCTTCCCACACAGGCAGAGTCCTGCCGGAGCTGCAGGTAGACAGGAGGCAGAGATGTTGCTTGCATTTCATTGCCTGTGGCCACCCCTCGCCTGCTCTGTCTGCTGGGTGCCTTCTGGGCAGCTGTGTCAGAAGGGGTCCGCACATCCCCACCCACCCAGCACAGTGCCAGTGTGTACTGCTGCCCAGGACTCGATTTCTGATGGCCCGCCTCAGTGTCGAGGGTGCATTGGCTTGGACAAAACCACTGTCACCCTATTCACAGGTACAGGAGCCCACTGGTGACATGCTGCTCTCTCTTTATGGACAGACTGTGAGAGGCCACCAGAGCAGCTGCCCCCAACTGTGTGCTCTGGAGCATGAGTAGTGGCCACAGCCCAGACCTTGCCTGACAGGTGACATCACATGAGTGCCAGGGGTCAGCTCAGGGATGTCCCTGGGACAGTCCAGTGGGACCCACAGAGCACGCCCTCCGCACTGGCAGTCACCTTCCTTCTTGCTGCTGTGTGAGTGTTGCCCCTCAGCCGGCACCTCTCCTCTCACCTCAGCAGGTGTGCACTGACATTTGCTCGCCATCCAGGGCCTCGTGCCCTACTCAGACTCAGTGCTCCAGGGCCACACACAGGAATCTCCTAGTGAGCTTTGACAAACACCAGTGCCAGCGGCCCTGTGCCCAGAAAGTCAGGGGGCACTCACCCACAGTCGGGAGACGTCAATCCTGGGGCACCTGACTGATGCCAAGCAGCAATGCAGTGCAGGGGTTGGACACGTGGGTGGTGGGTGAGGCAGTGAGGTGACACAGCACCCTGTCCCCCTGGGCTGGGGATGCCTTGGTCCCTGGCCCACCTGTGTCATTCCATGTGGTCTCCTGGGTGCTATCCAGGTCTGATCTGCACTTCCCCTGTGCCACCAGCTGGCTCCATGTGGACGGAGGCTCTTCAGATGTGACTGGTGTGAGCTAGGTTTTCAGTTTTATTTAATCTTAATGGATTTAAGTATAAACAGCCACTTGTGGTTGGTGGCCAGCGTGTGAGTGCATGGAGGTGACCGAAGCTAAAGGTGACACTTGCTGGTGCCCAGTGTCCCACTCCTAGATGCACCACAGTTGGCTCTCTCTGAACTGGTGGAAAGTGGCACGTTTTGGGTAGTAACACCCAGCAGATATGAAACACAGGGTCTGGTATCTGGTCTTCCGCTCAGCCTCAGCAGCACAGGGCAGTAAAAAGATAATGGTCATGCTTCTTAAAGGTGGCCGCTCAGAAAAGCATTTTTCAGATGTGTGGCTATTTTACAGATTCAGTGCACTGAGGGACAGCACCAAGTAATGGCTCTGGTTTGCTGTGTTGGTGCCTCTGGACTTCATTGTCAAGTCTGCCTTAGAAGACTTTGCTGGCCACAGACATTGGCATCTCCTGACGCCGCAGCAGGGACAGTTAACCCTGTGGGTGCTGCCATCCCCGTGACTCCCCTGACTACAAGTGGGCACTTCTGCGTGTCTTGGTTTGCACTTAGAGTAAGGGTGTCAGGCTCATCCTCCTGAACCACTGGGAGCCACCAGTGTGCAGGAACCACTGTCCTCCTCCCTGCTGCATACTTCCCACGTAGCTTGGGCCAGATGAATCAGACAAGCAGTAATTCTACACTCAGGCAGTCTTGCCCCTGACACCACACTTGTGGGACCTCTCCCACCTAGCAGGGTTCTACTGCCCGGAATTAGCATACACACGAGCTGAGGGCTCAGTCCTGGCAGTCACCCCTCTTCAGATACCGGTCACAAGTCCAGGTTGTCCCCTGTGCTGTCAAGTGGGGGGTTCCTATGACACCCCCCTCCCCAATTCAGTCATTTTCAAGAACAGCTCATAGAAACAGTTGCTGGACTAGGTTAACTGTTCACTGTTAAAGGATACAGCTCAAACAGCCAGATGGAAGAGGCAAATAGGGCAGGCATGAGAGGGGTCCCCTGGGGGCTCCACCTTTAGCCCCTCCATGCATGCACCGAGACTGTACACCCTGAGGTTCAGTGATTGTCACTAACTTCATTGCCAGCCCCTCGCCTTCCCAGAGCGTGGGGCTGCCCTGAGTGTTCCAAGCAACTAATCCTGGCTGGTCTCTCGGTGACCGGCCCTGTCCAGGAGCTCACCAAGACAGAGACACTCCCATGTCACCAGGAAATTCCCAGGGGTTGGGGTGTGGCAGGAACTGGACTCAAAGACCAGATATCAAAAGGTGCTCCTTGCACCCTGTGCTCAGGGAGTTCTTACAAGGCTTTTGAGAGCTCTGTTCCCAGGGAGTAGGGTGGAAACCAAATGTATATTTTATTGTCACACTGTTCTAAAGCCCGGATGTGCTGAGCTGCAGCATTCCAGAGGCTAATGTGCCTCCCCAGTCAGCCCAGGGGGCTCCTCCCAGAGAAGGCCCTGCAAGGCTCTGCCCAGAGCTGGAGATGGGCTCCGGGGAAGGGCTTGCATAGGTGTGTTCGGGATGTGCCAGTGACTGGCCACACAGGTGTCTCCACTCTAGGAGTTTTTAGCACCCCTAAGACCATTTGTGCGTTCTCAAGGGAGAAGCATGGTGGGAGATCAGTGTTCCCAAATTTATTTGGCCTGGAACCAGTTTTTCATAAACTTGCTCACAGAGTAAAATTGAAGAAACACTAATTAAAAAGTGACAAAACTGAAGCTCAGGGAGGAAGGGGACTTGCCTTGTCTCCTTGCCAGGGGCGGCTGCCAGTGATTCCTGGTTGCCCCTGGCTGCCTCCACCCCAGCCTCTTCCACCCGCCTTCAGGACCAATGGGAGATGCTCCGCTCATCCTGAGGTGGCTGTGGGGTCTAAGCACCACAGGCTTTGGGGTTTTGGAGTCTTGCTGGTAGCAGATCATCTGTTCCTCCACAATTCAGGTTCTGAACCATGAGGCTTCTTCAGAAGCAATTCCCTTGCTTACCTCTGTCCCTGAGGATAGAACAAACTTCATGGCAAAGTGACAGTGTACTTGTGTCCCATCCTTTTCTAACTAGAAATCCTGGCACGTGCAGAGCTCCTCTGTTGCATGGAGTACAGTGGGGTCATTCAGATGGAAGGAGGGAAGGGCAAGGGGCCAGAGCAGCTGGGGTTCCCTGTGGGGCTCTGGGTTGGAAAAGGCCCCACTGCTGCGCAGATGGGTCAGGTCTTTGAGTGACCATGGGAAGCCCCACCCACCCACCCACCCACCCACATTGACTCTACCCTCTCCACCTTCGGTCATGTTGCCCCTTCTCTCCCTTCAGCCTCTGCCTCTACACATGGTTCTGCTCAGCATTCAGAGTGGTTCTTTCCACCATGTCTCAGCCCTTGATGCACATGCTTGCTCACTTACACATGTGTGCGTGTGTGTTGTTAAATGCGTGGACGAGAATGCTTAAACACTTTGTGGCTCGCTTTTCTTGTTCAGAAAATGAGAATAGTAAGAGCCCCTCGTGGATCATTTGCCTAAAATGCTTAAAGCAGTGCCTGGCACAGAGCAAGCACCAGATATAGCCCTACTGTGCAGTGTGCAGCTGCATACACGGTTCCTTGCCTATTTGGAGGGCTTGCGACTCTACGAAGAACAGCATAGCACTGCGGCAAGTCATTTATAATCTTCACAATTTGGTCTACATTCATAAGTCTGTTTCCAAACCATACCTGCCCAGGAGAACGATGCTGAAGCCCGTAGGGTGAAAAGTCAGCCCAACTGCCTACTTTGTGGGCAACAAAGCTGCTGCCATGGTTCCCGAGGCTCACGTGTCAATACAGAAGAACAACTGGGCACTCTAACTCAAGTTTGGGGCTAAAACATGATGTCACTTGTAATTCCAGCACTCAGGAGGTTGAGGCAGAGGATCGCCGTGAGTTCGAGGCCAGCATGAACTACATAGTGAGACCCTATCTCAAATACATACATACATACATGATGCGGTTAATCTTAGTTACTAAGTTTTGTGAGCCACTCTTGTGCTCTTGTTGGCCAATTCAGTGTTTAGTTGTAGATTTTAAGGCAGCGTCCCCTATTTGTAAGTTTGTCTCAGGCTGGAAGTAATTTGCTGGTTCTGAGTTAGTTTAGTGTTCAAGATCTCTCTCCCATCATGACCCATTTCCCTTTGGGACTGTCACCACTTCCACCTCTATTTCCCCCATGTGGCATGTTCTAACTGGGGTTCTGCATTCTAGGAGTGGGCCTTGACGAAGGAGAAGTCAGTGAAGCACATGGACTTGTGCCTTACAGTGGTGGACCGGGCACCTGGTGCCCTTGTCAAGCTGCAGGGCTGCCGGGAGAACGACAGCAGACAGGTGGGTGTGCCAGCCCCGTATGTCTTGGCGGGTGTGTGTATGAATTCCTGTCCAACCTGAGCCAGAGGTGTGACATAATTATATTCACACTCGCTTCCCCATGCCACACAGCATTTTAAAGAGAAATTACGTGTTTGTGTTTATCCATCAAATATTTTTCCTATTCAAATTTACAAAAAAAATTTTTTTTTGGTACCAGGGATCAAACTCGGGTCCTTGCACTTACGCAGTGGGCGGCGAAACCACTGAGCTAAATCCCCGGCCCCCAAAAATTTTTAACAATTAAGGCTCCAGTGGACATGACTCATACATGTACACACTCTTAACACGCAAGTGTGTAAAGACAGAATATACTTACGGTTCTGCTTAGGATGGTGTGAAAGCCATCCCCATCCACTAGAGACCATACTTGAATTTGGGCCTTTTCCAGGCTGGGGTTACATGGCATGATACTGTCTTGAGAGACTAGGCAGGGACAGCCCCAGCTCCCAGTCAGCCCTTTACCATGAGGGTGAGCCATGAGCCCTGCAGTGCCCTGTGTGCTGAGCTGAGACATCCAGTAGGTTGGGCGTATTAAATATGTTTTCATATCACACTACTTCTGACTTGCTGTGGTTTCTTGGGACACAGCTTTGCTGTAGTCCAAGAACATCTGTGCTGCCTTTTCTGTCAGTTCAGAGAGTGCCATGCTCCCCAGAAGATGGCTTTTGTCTGATATACCCACCATGAGAACTTGGAGGTATCCCCCTTCCTGGAGCCCTGGGCAACAGTGGCAGGAATAGAAATGTAAGCACCAAGAGACCATTCAGCATGCTCTGTGTAGAGTGCTGGCCCATCTTCCTGTGGTCCCTCCTCCTAGCTGAGGTGGAGAGAAACTGAGGCACGGAGCCTAATGCAACTAAAAACCTAGCAGGCTTCTAGTTCAACACTCATTCCACAGAAGGGGAATCTGGGGCCCAAAAAGCCAGCAGCTCATCCCCAGTATCAGCTGGGAGAACTGAGGCTGGGATTGGTCCCTGTTTAGGTCCCAGTGGTCAGGGAAGCACCTGCAAAGGGCCCTCTCCCATCCATCACCTCTGAATCCCTGTGCCCATCTCTGGGCGGCCTGTCCTTCTGCACAAGCTCAGCCTGTCTTGTCAGTGGGGAGCTGGTGTCCGGATTCTGCTTGCTATCTAAACAGTTGTCTGCATTGATGCAGCTTCTTGGCTTGAATGATGTCCCAGAGGAGTAGCTGTTGGACTGAAGACAGCCACCATCTCCTGCACCCAGACCCCCTAGAACCAGCCAGGCCAGCATCAGAGGGGCCAAGTGGTACCCACCCCTCCTTGAGCCCAAGCAGCATTTCCCCTACAATGGCAGACAGAAATGTCCTTTGATATAAAGTGACACTTTTGGCATCACTTGAATATTTGATAGGAATTCCTGCTCTAGTCTGAGTTTGTGGGAGCCGTAAGTAACCCCTTGAAAACTTTGTGAGATGGAAACTGCATAATTGGCCTTCCTGTATAGTGTGTGGGTCACAGGATCTCTTGGGTTGTACCCCAAGCCTCAGAATTAGGAATGTCCACATTACTGCATCCAGCAGACGTCAGCTAGTGGAGCCACCTTCCAGGACAGAGCTGGATTTTCTTAAAGACACTCCACTTAGTTGATACTCTATCTGAGGGCAGAGGTCAGAATCAGTTTCCATTTCTCCCAAATTCTTTGTTGACTTCCTCAGAGGACTTGGCAGCTTCATTGTCCCAAACATAAAAGGGGGGGGCGCCAGCAATGTGAAGGGACAGGTAGCAGTCAGGAGCTAGAAGGAATGAAAGGGCGGGCAGGTAGCAGGGACTCCAGGTGAGCAGGTGGGTGTAGAACAAAAGAGGTCTCATGCTTGGGGGTGGGGCTCACCCTGCTGCAGGAGACCTCAGTCCTTTGCCTCCAATGAGCAGCAGCTCAGCACTTCTTGTGGAGTGTGGTCTCACCCATAGAGATATTAAGTTTCCAGGCACGTCTGTGCCTTCATACTGTGTACGTTTACAGAGTCAAAGGGGAAAGGAGGTGAGAATGGGAAAATTAAATTCCACAATGTCAGGATTTGCCTAAATACTTATGCGAAGGAGCTTTGGTGCATATGGTGTAAAAACTTAATTAGAACCACACTGTCTCCTAATAAAGGGAGAGCTTTGGGGAGAAAAAAACGTGTTTTGTTTTTTTAAGAACAAACATTGGAGAGATCTTGAAATAGGGATATTTGCATTCCTTGCCAAACATGAACAAGGAGACCTCAGATTTCCTTGAGGCTGTCATAGGCTTTGTTTTCCCTGTGGCTGCTTGGTGGCCTTGTGTGAGCATTAGGAGCATTGTGATTATCCCCTGTGCTCTGCTAATGGTGCATTCAGCACTGGGCCAGCTTGGCTGTGCCATGCAGGTGCTTGGAAGCAGGCAGTAGTTCTCACAAGGCAGTTGCACATGGTGGAGGGGGTAGCAGCATGGGAGTTGGCCCCTTCCCAGCGGGTGCCTGTTCCCACAGCATCTCTCTCCTCTTGGGGACCTGACACCACTCTGGTTCTGCTGAGCCCAGAGCCCCATGTGGATACTGGCAGGTGCTACGAGGCCTCCAGGAGGGTGGCTCCCCACAGCTCGGGCTTCCCAGGGCCCCTGACAGCGGGGAGACATCACTGCCCCAGCCACCCCATATGCAGGCTCCTGTGTGTGAGTGCTCATGTTAATAACCTAGTAAGCAAGGGAGGTGCTGGACGTGGGGCCCTGTCAGGAAGGATGGGGTGTTAGAGTTCTGTGCCCAGAGAACCCGGATTTCTCTCCCACCCTGTGCACGCTAGGGCTGGTCTGCTGTGGCTCATGCTGAGCCCTGTCCTTGATGTCAGAGGCCGAGAGAGGGAAAGCGAGTTGGTCGGTTTGAGTGGAGCCAGGGGACCTGTCGGGGCCTGGCCTGGCCCTGCCTGCACCTTCTCCCTCAGCCACGCTCTTGTCTTGTGCAGAAGTGGGAGCAGATCGAGAGCAACTCCAAGCTGCGGCACGTGGGCAGCAACCTGTGCCTGGACAGCCGGACGGCCAAGAGCGGGGGCCTGAGCGTGGAGGTTTGCAGCCCGGCCCTCTCGCAACAGTGGAAGTTCTCGCTCAACCTGCAGCAGTAGCAGACCAGAGCCCGCGTCTGCTGCTGAAGCACTGGCCAAGCTGGTGATCACATTATCGATTATGTTTCTTAAACTTTCCGTGAAACTATATACCTCAGTATTCCATCATGGTCTGAAGCCGGAGAGCTCCAGCAAGGCGCAGCTGTGTTGACAGACGCAGCGGTGGCAGGGGGCCAGCCCCTCTGCGGGGGCCCAGCTGGCCCCTCCCATGGCCACCCTCCTCCTCCTCCTCCTCCTCTCGCTCAGTAGCCAGGAGCCACCTGGCTGAGGCACAGAGTGGAGAAGCAGCTCTGTGTGCACAGTGGCAGAGGGAGGAGGGTGCGCGGCGGCCTCGCAGCAGGAACTCTCAAAATGATCATTTTGATCCCATCAGAATCACATGTGGGCCCCACAGCATGGCTCACGTCATTGCAGGTTCCCTGTCACCCTTCCCTGCGCCTCCAGGCCTGGCGCCCTTCTCCCACTGATGTGCTTGCTGTATTTGAACGTGACTTTTCTATGGTGGGACGCTAAATATAAATATATATAAAAAGAGAATGTACGGTCAGCTCCCCACGGTCTCTCTAGGTCTCTTCTCACAGGCTCCTCACAGCGCAGCGCATGGCAGGGTGGAGGGGCCGCTTCTCCCTTGTCCCTGGAGCCTCATAGCCAGGAGACGCTACTGCGGCCAGCAGGGGCTTCCCAGAACCCTGGCCCTGGCCCACGGGCATCTCTGTGTGGCCTCCACGTGGGAGTCGCTGCTGTGTGTTAGAAAATCCATTCTCTTGGTACTCATAAGGCCAGATAGGTTACTTACTTTTAGAAGTATTGCTTTAGAGTTGTTTTTTTTTTAATTTTTTTTTTTTTCTTTAGAGGAAAAAACCCCATCCCCACAGCTCCTAATGTGAGCTGGCACTGCCCTGTGACGGGGCAGACCAATGACCCTACACAGTTGTCGCATGCTAACGCTGGGCTCGTGGGAGAATGAGACCTTATACGCAGGCCTTTGGAACTGACTCCTGCGAGTAGAGTGCTGGCCGTGAACCCCAGACCTGCTGATGGCCTGGCTCCCAGCCTGTGTGGTCGGTGTCCTTTGCCCAGCACCCCTAATGTGGCTGCTTGGAGGCTTTGGGTAGAGTTGGGAAGAGTCAGAGCCACACAGTCCCGTGCCCATACAGTGAGACAGCAGCCTGCATCCTGTGTGAATCACAGGCACAGAGGGACTGGCTGCAGCAATGGCAGGAGATGCCCGGGCACCAGCCTCGTGCACAGGAATGTCCCCACAGAGCTCCCTGGACTTTTTGGTGTCCCTGTCACGGCACGGCCCCGGCCCCATCAATCTCACGTGGAGATGTCCAGTCTCAGGCTGCTTGGGCTCAAGGTGCCTGTGCAGGCTGTGGGGGCCGTGAAGATACATGGTGGCCAGGAGTCGCTGATGCGCGCTCTTCCTGCTGGTCTCCCTCCACTGCCAGCTCACATGTGAACAGCTGACCACGGGCCCTCAGTGGAGACCTGGCCAGGTGGCCGCCCTATGTCTCATTTGCTACCCCTGCCAAGCAGCCATACACGTCTTAGAGACAGGTGACCATATGCCAGGTTAACGCCACACACTGCCGTCTTCCAAGGTGGCTCCAAGGGAAATTGCTCATGGGCACAGGTGGAGGCTCAGAGCCACAGAGCAGGGGAGGGTGGAGTCTGTTGCTCACGCCAGCACTTGGTGGCACCCCATCGCCTTTGAGCTGCTTTGTCAGACAAAACCCACAGGAGGCAGACAGGACTGGTTCCTGCAGGAGCTTGTTGAGGGGATCTGGGCCCGTAGCTCTCACCTGTGCACCTGCTGTGTTGTCCGGCCACCTGGGGGCATCATGTGGGTGGCTTCCAGCCCAGGCCTCTGGGCCAGTCCTCAAGGTGAGCCCCGTTTACAGGACACAGCATGCCAAAGTGACTTACTGTGCTCATGTTATTTTGTAGTCCTCGGGACTGTCCCACCATCCCACTCCTGTTTTTAAAACAAACTTCCCAAGAGCTGTCCGCGCACAGCAGGCAGAGACAGTTGTCTTCTCTGTGGTCCTTGTCTCTCCTTAAAAGCTGAAATGATGGTATCTGTGGGTGTGTTTTGCAAATTTAAAATATAGTTTGGTAATTTTTTTCCAGTTGATTTTTAAAAAGAACTGCTGTACAGAGCTTGTACTTTGTCCATTTTATAGATGGAAACCATCCTTGAAATTGTTTAACTTAAATAAAGAAAAGATGCTTTATAGATAGTGCCGTCTGGTGATAGCTGCAGTCTCTGGGTCTTTCTAGGGTGAGCAGCTGGGTCTGAGTACAGTGGTCCCAGTCTGTCCTCTGGGGCCTGCACGGTCACTCTTCCCCGCATGCTCTAAGAATGTGTTTGCCTGTTACTGCCAGCCTGTCTGATGTTTGTCCCTGTCTGTAATGATCCTTACTCTCTGTGAAGTGGCCATGATGTTCTGGGCACCCGGCCAAGCCCTTGAATGCATTCACATTTTACAGCTGCTGGGGAAGCTGGTGACAGGAGTGGCACCTGCTTGGGTCACACGGTTCCTACAGCCACCTGCGTTAGGCCTGGGACACTCCACTCAGGAGCCAATATGTTTGCATATTGGTGTAGGGGATGCGCCTACCCTCTCACTAGGTGTCTTTGAGTCTCTTTGGCTCCACCCAGGGTGAGCTCTGAGGCTCATGACATACGGATGTGTGAATAGCCCCAGTGTGGGTGTGCTGAGAGACTCAAGTCTGGATGGCGATGAGGCCTTGCAGGATGGGAAGGAGCTGTGTTCAGGGCCAGGAGGAACAGATTAGTGCCAAGCACACAGTGTGCCACACGGGCAAGTGGAAAGCTCGAGGGGTGGGGTGTTATGGGGAGTCCTCCCAGTGACACTGGCTGACACTGGCCAGCCCTGCACAAGTGCCCACCTCTAACTCTTACAGCCTGCAAAGATGTCACTCTCGTTTCACTGCTGGGGAAACGGCTCTGGTGAGCTGGGTTGATCGCCCAGTTCACTCGCCAGCACTTGAGGACACCCCAACTCAGACTGTCCCGGTCCTGGTCCCTGGGAGGGCCCACTGCAATGCTGTGAAGGACAAGGGCCAGGAAGGAAGCAGGCCCTGGGTGAGGACAGGACATGGCCTTGCCACTAACAGATAGAGGGGAAGATGGGCGGAGGATCCCCCACAGCAGACAAGGCTTCCACTGCGGGCCCTGCCATTCATGTCCCGCCTCGCCTTAGGACAGTGACCGAGTTTCCTCATCGGCGTCACTGTCTTAGGTGAAGTGAGAAGAGCAGATCCCCTCCTGGGCCAGCCTGACCACTGCCACCCAGAGCCTCCCAGGCTTTCCCCTGAAGGCCAGCAGGACAGTCATGGGCTCTCCCAGGGGAGAGAACGGACCTGGGACCTGGAGAGATTTCTGCTGAAGTGCCGAGTCCCTGTGAGCGCGTGAAGATGCGGTGGGGGGCAGGATGGGGAGAGCCCGGCCTTGCAGCTTACCTTGCACTCCTTGATCCTGGACCGGACTGTGAGGTGGGGTGGGGACCAGAGCCAGGCATGAAGACTGGTCACACACGAACAGGAGCTGATCCCAACAGGCAGAGCCAGCTGGAGGACGGAGGGTACGAGATAGGCCAGGCTGCCCTGCCCCAGTGGAGGAAGGTCACAGGGCGGGGCATGCTAGAGGCTGAAGAAACAGACTCAGGAGGAACAGGTGCTGCAGCAGGTGAGTTGGCCACATGGCTGCTGGCTAGGACTTGGGCAGGACCTGAGGGTGCTGGTGCGGCTGGGTAGAGGGGGAGCGTGGGCAGCCCCTTCTCCTGCCCCCAAGTGGGGTTTGGTGGCCGTTAGTGCTCAGGTGTCCCATGCTCTGGCCAGGGCTTCACAGGGCTGGACAGTGATGGTCTCCCCATTGTGCATCTGCCAGGCACCAGCCCAGTCTGTGTACAGTGTGGCACATTTTGTCACCTGACTATGGGACAGAGTCATCTGGAACTGCATTTTGAGTATGTTCAGAGCATGCCCACTCAGCACTTCCGCCTTCATTTGTTGGATGACAGCTTTGCCTGTGTCACTGTGGTTAGCAAAGCCATCTGAGCCTACTTCTGGGACTTCGGGATGTTACCCTTTGTGTCATTTACATTATTTAGAGCTTGGGAGTTAAAGGGTGCAACACCTGAAGCCCACACCTGGCCTTAGAGCTGAATCTTGTTGGGCTTGTGCAGCCCCCCAGCCCCTGCCTGCCCAGAGTTCCTCCAACTACAGGGCCCTGCAAAACCCTGGCTCAGGTGCTGGGTGGGGCCCAGGGTCCTTGTTTCTGGGGCTCCCAGGGATACTGCTGCTCTCAGGGACACTGAACTGCAGGTCTGAGCTGTTCTTGTGGAGGGCAGAGACGTGGCTCCCTGTGGTGGATGGACAGCTGTGTGAGGGACCACAGTCTCCACCCCCTTGGTGACTGGTTGTGCCGACTTCATGTGCGGCCTGGAGAAACAGTAGGTGTGATGCCCAGACCATATTGGCTTGCCTGTGGGCCCTGATCTAGGACCATGGGCCCTGTGACCTCTGGGTCCTGGGCTGTTTCTCCTCTGTTAAGTGGGTAGGTGGTAGTCACAAGGTTAGAGGACAGAGCTCCTTGTCCGGGAGGCTGCTGTCACCCTGGGAGGCAGCTTTGCAGAGAGGAGCCCCTGCTGTCCCTTGTTCTGATAAGTGCACGGCCTCCATTCCTGCCCTTGATAACGCCACTTGGTGAAGAAAAGGGATGCTTCCAGAGGCACCACATCCTGCCCCTGCCAGGGACGGCAGGTCTCCTGCTGAGGCTGCCCTGAGAGGGGGCCTTAGGTCTGGGCTGCCAGAGCAGTGAAGGCTCTTTCCTGTCAGAAGCCTCTTCAAAATGGCAGTTTGGGGAAAGAGCTGCTCAAGCTGTTCTGTGGGTCTCATATTCCTGGCCTGAATTTCATTAGTCACTTCTCTCTCTGAAGACTCGGACATTTTCTTTTTCTTTTTTTTTTTTTTTGTTCCATCTGTATTTTTTTTTAATGATTTAAAATTGTTTCCTTCCTCCTTCATGTCATGGTCTCAGAGCCTGGTCTGGGCCTCAGGGACATAAATCTCGATGCTGTCTGCACTTTCTGTGGCCAAGTTCAGCCACACAGAAGCTGCCCGCTTGGCTGCCAGGAGTCTCTTGCAGGCCTCCTGATGCTGCTTGTCCCCTGCATCTGAGGCCTTGTCATGGCTCACTGCCGGCTTGGATTTGGCTGGCTTCTTTGGGACTGGAGGGGGTGACTCAGACATTTTCATCCCAAACCTGCTTCTTTTAGCCAGATGAGCCCACCAGGCAGAAAATACCATCTGGAGGAATGTCCCCATACTGTGGAGTGCTATGGAGCAGGTGTCTGTGGGTCAGACACTGAAGTGAGGACAGGGTGGGAAGGTTTGTGGACAGACTGCATCTTGGCTGCTTGGGCCCACGCCAGCTGCCACCTGGAGCTGTTGCTGGGTGATGAGATTCAGAAAATTTGAAAAGCCCCCTCTTGCACTGTCCCCCACCCCACTGTCCCAGCACGCCCTTCCCCTGGGCCCTTAAAGTCACCTGTGCCTGGATGGATGCTAAAAGGCATCCCCCAGAGGTATGACCACAGCACTCTTTAGCTTGACTCCTCTCTACTGGCCTCCTGAGCTGTCTTGATAACCACATGATGGCTCAAAGTACAATGGACAGGGACCCGTGGCTCCTAACCTGGCCTGAGGTCTTTCTCCTATGTTCCTTGTCGTCACAAAAATAAAGAACCCCACTCCCCACAAGCTCACAATTGACCCTCCTAAGGTATTTGGCACAAGGCACTTTCTTGGGGGATTCCCAGGGCCCGCCGGTTAAACCAGGCGCATGGTGGTGCCCAGGACAGACAGGCATTGCAAGGCAGGAGGTTCTCAGTGACTAGGGGACTCCCAGAAGAGGGCAGCAGTGAGCAGCTAGCAACTGTAGAGAAGCACAGGGCTACACTGGAGGATGCTGATAACAGACTCCAGCTGCATTGGGTCCCTCTGCTGGGGACCTGGATTTGCTCCTTGTCCCAGAGGCAGATGAGTGCAAGTAGTGGGTGTGTAACTGGGTGGGGGAGACACATTGCCTCTGTCCTCATCTACAAGGTGTGTGTGTGTGGGGGGGCTATTCCTAGGTGCCATTGTGCGAAAAGCCAGGACAGAGGCCACTTTAAAAAGCCAGCTCTGGAGGGGGAGGGCTACCCAGCACTACCTAGAGGTGGTGGCCTAACACATGTGGGATGTGCCTGAGCTGTCCTTCCTCTGTTGAGTGATTTGCCTCTGGTTGCTTTGAGCAAGCAGGGAAGACCAGGTGACACTCCTGTCACCCCTGTCACCCCCAGGCCACATTTGGAGCAAATGCTGTCTTACCATGGACCTGAGGCTCCCATGTTGTACTCTGCTGCCCTCTGCTGGACATGCTGGGGGCAGCCTCATCTCCTCAAAGGAGGGGACTGAGCCCAGAAAGATGAGCAAGGGCAGTTTCTGCCACCATGGGTGGGCAGTCAGTAGAGAGATACAAACATCTCGTGTGTGGGAAATGACTGGCTCAAGGCAAGACTGGATTGTTACATATTTTTTGTTCTAACACTCGAAATGAAAGAAGACGCCTACACTGTCCTGTCTCCTGCCCTCCAGTACCCACACCAGGGAAGCAGTCCGAGGTGCTTGGATATTCCTCGGTTGTCTCCATGAATACACGTACTCTTGCAGGCCCAGTCTCAGTTTGGGGCTGGGGTCTCCTCTGCCAAGTCTCTAGTCATTCTGCCTTGCTGGATGGGAATGTGGGCCAAAGGACTGCTGCTATGGCTGGGCTGCTGGTGACCCGAGGACAGGTTTCGCTCGTCTCTGCGGGTGCCAAGGAGGGGACGAGGGTGGGAAGGACCAAGTGGGTGCAAAGTCATAGCACAGAGAGCCTGGGTCATTTATCTCCGGCCTCCTCGGGTCCAGGGACGGTCCTTTAAGCAGCAGCCTTGGTGGGTGTGCAGATGTGTTCTTTTGCCCAGAGTTTTGGGGCAGACTCTAGTTCCTTCCAAAGGAGGAAACAATCCTACATGTTTTTAGATTTGCACCCACACAGTCTGTGGTCCAAGCACAATTCCCTCGTGGTTCCTGTAACACTCTGCCTCCTCCAGCCCCAGCAGGATGTGGTCTGGCCAGTGCCCACATGTGGTTCTTACTTTTGCTGTCCTGGCCACACAGAAAGTTTGTGTCTCTCCATGGCCCAGCAGTCCCTGGTGACAGAAATTGCCCTTGCTAACCCACCACCCTGGGGCTTAGTATCCCCTCAGAAGAGCTCAGGAAAGGCTTTTTTAAAAAATTAAGTTCCTTGGTACATTTTAGGTATACATTATGATCACATTCGTCATTGGGAATTTGTACCTGTACATGACAGATCTTCGTCATTGAGGAAAGGCTTTTAGATAACTTTGATCTGCTTGCCCTGTGTTGTCCTCTTCAGCCTAGAACACAGCTTGACTTTCTGAAGATTCCTGTGGGCCCTTGCTGTGGCTTGGGTACCTGTGTCCCCCAAGGACTTGTTTGCTACAGATGAATCCCCATTGTGAGTCATTGAGGAAAGAGAAATTCAATACAGTATGGTGTTTAGAGGTGGAGCCTTGAGGGGGTGACTGGGGTGGGCTGGAGTCCCAATGATTGAATCCTGGTGGCTTTTTAAGAAGGGAGACTAGAAGGCACACACAGACATACATGCTGTCTCTTGCACTGTGACACCCTGAACCGCCTCAGGGCTCGGACAGCAAGATGTAGCCAGATGAGGCCCTGACCTCAGACCTCCAGTACGAGGAGCCAGAACCTCTTTTCTTTATAGATACTCAGCCTCCAGGATATTATTATAGTGACCAAAGGTGGACTAATACAGCCCCCAGAAGCCCACACCACTGGGAGGTAGGATCAGAATTTAGTAAATGCAGTTCAGAAGGCAGGGCCTCAACATCAGTAATCTAGACTGGTCACGCTGTTCATTTTCAGATAGTCTCTTATCTGCTCCTTGTTGGAGTCCGTCCTCTTTCTGGGTGCCCCTGCCTTCAGGAAGTCTTTCATACAAAAGGGTCCACTCCCACCCTGCTGCTATGGAGCGGACAGTTCTTGATACTTAAGGACCTGTAGCCAGGTGGCAGGTGGCAGCTATGGTGTGCATGGAGGGGCAGGTGAGGACCAGACTAGTGCTGCACCCTAGGGAGGGCCAAGGGACTCTGGTGTTACTGGGCCACCAAGGCATGGGGCAGGGGTGAGGGCTGAGGAAGTGGGGGAGTAGACAACTGCAGAGAGTAGTCAGAAGCAGAGAGACAGAAGATGGGATCGAGAGAAAGCCACTCATTTTATTAAAAAGCATTTCATCAGGGATAAACTTAAAGGTAACTCCACTTCCTGAAAGATTTGGAGAGTGAAAGTTTATAAGCACTGAGATTTTTATAGGGTGTTTGAAAATTACTTTAGGCTTACAGAAAAACTTAAAGCATTGGCATCATGTGTTATAAAAAATATTTTACATCCTATTTTAACTTGAAAGGCACATGCTTCTCAAAATCTTTTTATTCCCCGAAAGTGAGGGGACAGCCAGGCAGCTGGGGCTCCTCTGGCTACTGACACAGGATCATCCGGGCTTCAGAATCTTCTGGGAAGCAGGAGACGGGGTGCAGGGCAGCCCTGGGCAGCAGTCAGGGGAGCATCAGGCAGCAGAACAGCCTCAGAGCAGAGGGAGCCAGCAGGGCAGGGACCAGAGGCAGGGCTGAGACCTCCAGCACCAGCCTGACTGGCCCCAGGACCCTGCATGGCTTCCCTGACCTCCACCACTGTTCCTGGGCTGTAGGCCCTGGTGCTCCGATGAGGGATCTTTCACATGCCTTCCCACCCCACGGAGGAGCACCGCAGGCCAGCGTGATGTATCTGACTCCTTTTCAGTAGCTTTGTTGGAGAAATAACCACAAGATAGCGGAATTAAATTATAATTTGTGTATGGGCAGGCACACTTCACAGTGTAGAACCCAGAATTTAGCTTATGGCGTACATATTTGTAAAAACTTACAGCAAGTATGCCTTAGTGTAAAATCCACACCATTACAGAAGGATACAGAAGGGTATGTCACCCTAGGACTGGCTGGCTACCTGTGCAGTTTCTGATGGGATTAACGGCCCCCCTACCCCCCACCCCCAGTTGCTTAACTGAAAACTGGGAGGAAACTGAGGAAAAAATAATGAATTAATGGTAAAAATGGAAATCTCAAACTGCGCAGTGTCTTTCTGGAGTTACTGACCACTGTTTTCCTCATCATCACCAATGGCCGCTCCCCTAAAGTGAGTGGCGGTCCCTCACCTCAGAGGAGAGGCCTGGATGGGTCCTTCATGGACCCAGAGGCAATTTGGGGTTCAGCAGTCTCCTCTTGCTGAGGTCAGGCCCAAGCCAGTGTCCACCCAAGTGCATAGCCTGCAGTCATGGCCACCTCCACCCCAGCCCTTGATGCTGGACACTGCTCCCCACCAGGTTCAGCCTGGGAGCTGCTCAGACCTGCCTGCATGCAGGTGACCAGGAAAGCCAGAGGCAAGTGGCTGGTCCCCTTGGGTTGGACCTCAGCCTTCCCACCAGCACCCCCTTCGTGTGGTTTCTGTGTGGGCCCCCATCCTTGGCCTCCTGGACCCCCTAGCTGGTCCCTGTCTTGTCACAGGATGAGCCAGGCCTGGACAGGAGGCCAGACTGCTGGGACCCACAGAGCCTGGTCTGTGGCAAATGGATACTGAGCTGTGGGTGAGGAACTCAAAAGCAACTGGCCCTGTGGCGTAACGTTGAGAGGGGTTGAGTGATGCAAACGCCCTCCGCCACAAACCTGTGACCCAGAGCTGCGCTCACACCTTACAGTGCCTGTGGTTGTTCTGGGTCCACCTCCCACCCAGTGAGACGAGACACCCCCTGCCCTTCTCCCGCCATGTCTCTCCTTTCCCTACTGGAAGCCCTCGGGGCAATGGAGATGAAGTTTTTAAAGAGAGCAAGCATAGCTGGGTGTGGTGCCCATGATCCCAGCACTCAGGAGGCTGAGGCAAGCACATTGCTTTGAGTTCAAGACCAGGGTAAATTACACAGCAATACCCTGTCTCAAAAAACAAAATGAAATAAAGAGAGCAAATCTAGGAGAAAAAGTGATTGGAAAGCTAGTGTCACTGCCCAATTACTGAATGTTGACCATTCTGTATATTCTGTGTATTTTCAGAGGTGGAAAGTAAGACACAGAGGGACTGACAGGGCAGGAATGACCACCCCCAGGAAAGGCCTCTGTGCGGGGCCACGAGACACCCCTGGCCCCCATCCACTCTCCAAATATTGCTCACAGCAGGTGAAGTCTCCTCCATTTGTTTTCACCTCCAAATCTACATACAACGAGCAAGCTTCCAAATACCTAGAGGTTAAAGAAAAGTAAAGTTTTATGGGTTGTGAAGTAGCCAATGAAAATGACATTGCACAACCGAACACCTTCGAGCAGTCTCCTCTCTCTACAGCGACAGACTCGCTGCACACGGAAGGACAGTTGAATGTGCTTCATGCTGTGGGGCAGGGGCAGGAAGGAGTGACCTTGGAGACCTCGGCCAAGGGCCCCACAGAGCTCAGTGTGGGAACGGTGCAGGGCCGCCCATGTGCACACACACGCGCGCGCACACACAGGTGCACTGACAACCGAAGACTGATGGTTGCCACGCCTGGTGCAATCTGTCTGCTAGAGTTTTATGGCAACAGCTCAAGTGCCGCCTTGGTACCTGATACTTTCATCTCTTATGGGGAGACTGATGTACTTAGACAAAAAAGGTTATGAGCATTCAAAGATGAGACGCCCGAGAAGCCACACAGGAGGAAGTGCTAATAGGGTGAAAAGCAGATTGAGGCAGTGTTCCTGACAAGGGCAGGTGTTGGCAAGACAGCCTAGATGTCACAGATGCCCCAGGGCTGTAGTGTTACTGGATTGAGGTCTTATCCAGGTTCTCGATGTCCTAAACAATTAAGCAGGACAGCTGAGAACAGCAGTATGATCAGTGACGTATTTGAAAGAGAAAAGACAATATGCAGTCCACAGAGGGGGTGCAGGGCAGTGGGAAGAGCTCATGGCTCCAAGGGGCCTTGGTGTGGGATTGAGGAGTTTGTCTGAGGCATGACTCCCACCAATGAGCAGCTTGACTCAGCACCCGCCCCCCTAGGATTTTGACCTTTTATGGCCCTTAGAGGAGCTGTCAAGGCATCCAAAGTCCACAGGGTGGGGTGGCCAAGGGTTGTAGAAGACCAGTAGGTGCGAGCAGGGGACTTACTCTGTATAAAGTAAGTTACCTGGTTACTTTCTCATTGTGTTTACAGCTGGGCATTCTGGTCCTGGGCTAATGTTTAACTCAGAAGGTGGATCTAGTCCCACAGAGTGGGCCCCAAGGTGGCCGGCCCTCCTTCTTTCTCCAGCCTTGTCCTTAGCTTCACCCTGCCTCAGTAACAGCAGTGGTGTCTCTGGGCAGAGGTCCTTCCACAGCAGGCAGTGGGGGCACTTTCCTGGTCACTGTACCAGGCTCCTTTGGTTCTCTGACCACACCAGGCCTGGCTTACTAAGCTGAGACAGGAGGAGCCCATGCAGGGGGCAGAGTTCCGACATGGAGCTGGTTGGTGCTCAGGTTCAGGAACCCAGTCTCAGTGTGGCGCCGAGCAGAGGGTTGCTTGGCCTGGTCCTCAGGTTACTCTGCTGATACTCCACAGCTGCACTCCCCAGGGCCACAGGTGAGATTCAGGGCTGCTGCAGCTGGGGCTGCCACAGGAGGACGCAGGCTCATGCAGGCAGGCTCATGCAGGCAGCCTGGGTGCCACAGGCCTCTCCCCAGCCTGTCTCATAGGGAGAGACAGTGGCCCCCTGGGGTCCTCCAAGCCACACAGCATGACTTGACCATCAGCCTTTCAGACACTGCTCTGACCAGGGGAGGTGACACATGGGTGGGCATGAGCCCAGCACACAGGGTCCTGCATAAGGCCCTGTCCTGCAGCCTGCAGTCTTCTGTCTCCTGCACATTCCAAAATTAATACAACTTTGGTGTCCAGGCCTTACCTGATTCACTCAGATTTTCTCACATGACTCACCTGGGTTTTGAAAGATGGGTCACTAACCACTGGAAGATGTTATTCAAAAGAGCCTCTGTGAGGATCAAGTGTGTGGGAGTGTGGAACCAGTAAGGAAAACACTTGTCAACTGGAATTCACCTAAGTCGCCCCCGAACCCCACACACCACTGCAGTGAGTGTCTAGGGGCAGCTTTTCCTGGAGGAGCCTAGAAGCTTTGGTTTTGTCTTGCATGGGGGCCAGGAACCTCATAGTTCTTTCTTTTCTAGACATCATAGCAGGGATGAGTTTGGCACAGGGGTGGGCCCGAGCAGAGAGGGGTGTCATTGGCCACGGGACACGAAGGTGCTGGCCTGTCTCACAAAAGCCACTTATACAGCTATCATGGGTTTCGACCCGAGTGTCTCCCAAAGCCCCTTTGCTAAAGACTTGGTGCCCAGCCCCTGGCACTTCTGGAAGGCAGTGGGGGCCCATGAGAAGGAGTTGGGTCACTATGTCCCCTTACAGAGGACCCTGGGACATGCCCACCCCCCTCTGCTTTCCAGCCACCATGATGTTCTGCCCCACCACACCCCAAAGCAAAGGACCAAGCACCATGGGCCAGAACTTGAGACTATGAGCTGTGGTAACCCTTTCTTTCTCTTCAGCTCATTATCTCAGGTGTTTTGCCCCAGCAACAGAAAACTGACTCACGCAGGGCCTTTCCCGGTCACCAGAAATGGCCAGTGTCCACCTCAGGACCAGGAAACAGTGGGGCTGCTTGACAGCAGTTCCTAAGTCAGGTCCTGAGGGTTGTCCCAATCAGTACCACACACCATTTTGTCCTAGGAGAAAGAAACTTTTCCCCCTGCACACACCTCATGACTATAGGAGTCATCTCCGCTTCCCCTCAGGCCCAAAGTGGTGCTTCACCCTCATCAACAGGAAATAGGGCCACAGAACCGGAGGCAGCACTACCCTCTGTGAGACAACTCTAGCTGCCCAAGGAGTGCAGTGCTCCTCCTGCCAACTCGAAGACACACAACACATGGAGGACAGTTCAGGGAAGGCAGGCCTGGGGGTTCCTCAGCGGGATGGGTACCTAAATGCCTACTTTCCCCCTTGTGCAGGGGGCATGCTTACCAACCCTGTGGGCACCTGACACCATGGGTGGTACCAACCCTGTATGTACATGTCTTGGATAAAGTGTAACTTATTAATTAGACACAGTAAAGGGTGAATAATAATAAAATAGAACAATTATAACTATACTATAATAAAAGCTGTTTAAAAGTTAGGAATTGTTTTTCTGAAATTTTCTATGCAATAATTTTGGATTGCAGCTGATCTCAGATAACTGGAACTGTGTATGGGGCTATAGCCCAAAATGACCACTGTCAGCAGCTGTGTTGCTCTGAGTCACCACTTAGCTAAACTTCTCTCAAACTGCTCAGGGCTCCACGGTACCCAGAACGCAAGCTTCCCCACCAGACTGTCCAGGACAGCAGTTTGTGTTTTTGTCCCTGGCCTTCCAGACAAATCCACATATTAACAAAGATTCAACATCTAAATAGACTTTTATTTTTATTTTACTTATTTGGACAGAAAAGAAAATTCTTCAGCTTTCATTAGTCTCCCTAAGTATTGGAAACACATGAACTCAGAAATAGTGGACCTTGTAGAAAAGCATCACAAATTAAAAATATATTTCTCCATGTGGTAAAAGTGCTTTCAATCCAATTAAAGGGCATGGCAAGGATGTTTTGAAACACAATCTAAAATCTGACCTACAATCCGTGGCATCAAGTTCAAACCACAGGGTTGGGGCAGTCACCATGACCAGGGTTGAAGAGCAATGTGGGCTGGGAGCATGCTGCTGGCACCACCCGGGGACCTCGAGTGAGCAGGGAGGAATGTCCCAAGCCTGAGTAGAAGAGATTCTGCATTGTAGAAATGAGGTGGTTACGTAAACAGGGTCAGAGGGGATCAGATCGCTCAAGAAGCCCCTTGTTCTTGCAGTGGGATAGTCGGGCCTCTCCTCCCACAGGAGGGCTTGGAAGAGCCCAGATCTTGGGAGATCCCCTTGCCCACCCTGGGGTCAAAGCACACCCAACCCAGCACGTGGGCACAGCCAGGGCCAGCTGCACCTCTTAGAGCAGCAGACGCTGCCGGGGTCACTGCATGGATGGGACTATTAGCAGAGGGTCCTCCAGAGAGAACTGAATGTTTCAGCAATGCTACATAGTTTTCAAGACAAGTAACTCTGTCAACAATGACATCTGCGACGAAGATCATGGCCTGCAAATGTGGCGTCCTGGGAGCCGGCGGCCCGTGTTACCCGCCACAGGCACAGACTGTGGTCATGCAAGGGACGGTGAGGGGTGCAGGCAGGAGAGGGGTCACCTCCCTGTTACAGTAGACCTTAAGCGACAGTAAGAAAATAACCTGAAGATATTTAAAAATAAAAAAACACACCATCACCCTTCGCTGCAATCCTGGCGGCTCCCTCCCACCGCCACCCTCACAGAGGACAGGAGTGGACGCTTGCCAACCCATCTCTGTTTTAATGGCACCGGTTGGGTTTCTTCTTCCAAGAGACCGCTAAGCTGCTGGCAGGAGGCAAGTGCTGAAAAGCTCCCTCCTCCCCCACACGCCTGCACCGTTCCGTGTCCCCAGCTCTGTGTGCCCCCGTATGACCTTGAATGTGTCAGACCCTGCCAGGCAGGTGATCTCAGCGTGCCAGGCTTGTCCTGTCGCTGATGCCTTCTGTGGCCACAGACTCCCTTCTGGTCACCTGCACACTGGTGACCACAGGCTCCACAGGCTCTGTGGGTGTCTGAAGACGGACAGGGCACTTGCGAAGGGACACGCTCTTCTCCACGCACAGGGTCTCTGGTGGCAGGCCACAGTGACGGTGGGCTCCCTCCTCCTCCTGCCACACCTGGGCCGGCCTGGCCTCAGGGGGCCGGCGACACATCCTCTAGGCCCAGCAGCTCCCTGACAAGTCTCTCCCCGAACTGCGCCCGGCTGTACCTGCTCACGTGGTAGGCATCTGACATCTTGTATAGGATGTAGGCATTATTGACGGCAATGCTGATGGCAAACCAGAACACCTGTTGCCAGGTCTTGTTGGGTTTGTGAGAGATGAAGTACCTGTGAGAAGGGGCCGAGATGGTGAGCCATGGTGCATGCACCTGGCAGAATGTCCAGAGGCCCAGGACCCAGCCACGGGACTGTCACAGGCTCTCCAGGAGGTGGGAAGACTTGGGACAGGCTGGGGCTGTCACAGTAAATTCTACTAAGACAAAGACAGGAAAACGACAGCTCTCAAGAAATCAGAAGGGACCAGGGTCACTGCAGAGCTGAACAGTGGTGCAAGTGTCCTGGGGTAGCTCACAGCATAGCCAGCCCTGCCAGCCCCAAGCTTCCCAATCCATGGTCACTCCCCCTGGGCTCTTCCCCATCCTGCAGCTTGGCCCTCCAAGTCGCTTCTTCCCAGGTGCACCCTCACTGCCCATCTGCTCCAGACCTTCCTGGCTCTGTCTCCACTCACTGGGTTCATTCCCTACCTGCACACTCATCTCTGTGCCCCACCATGCAGCGTCTGAGGACCAGGGCCCTCTGTGCCCCACCACGCCCAGCACAGGGCGGGCACCACAGTGTACACTGAGTAAACGCCAGTTTCTCTGCAACAACCCGTGGAAACAGCTGGGACCAGGCATGGAACACCTGGCTGGATGTCCCCAGGCTGTGGGCTCCCTCTGCAGGCAGGTGAAGGTGCGCAGAGAGGACCAGGCCGCACTTCTTCCTCCCCACTGGGAAAAGGGCGGGAGACGTAGGTGCCCCTCAAAGGGCCGGCAGACACGCAGGCTCAACCAGTTTTCTCCTGGGTTCTAGGCACACCGTGGTGACACTCCGTGGGTGCCATGCCACATGCATTGAGTGTGTCCCGTGTCTACACACTGCTTATGTCCTAACCACAGCCCACACCAGGTCTTAGGCATCTGTATTTGAAAGAGTTAAGGACTCACAGAAAAGGCCCTGGGTTGGTGCTTTGGGTGGCCACAGGTATGAGGGGCAGGGCGACATGACTGCACAGAGGGGGACACCTGGGCAGTGGACAAGAGAGGAGGCCATGGGCTTCACAGAGGGGAGCAGTGCAGGCCAAGCCTGGGGCTCTATAAGCCTCAGCTCCTACAGCTCAAAGGAAAAAGCCAGTGACCCTCCAATGCCCCTCTGTGATGGCACTGCCCTCGTGGAAACAGCTGTGCACTTACTTGCTGTACTTGTCATCGTATCTGCAGATGTAGCTGAGGTGGGCAGCAAAGGCCTCTACGGCCAGGGGACAGGGGATCTCTCCGCTCCTCCTCTTAATGATGACACCTGTAGGAAGACAGCACTCAGTCCTCCTGCCTGCTCCCAAGCCACCTGCGAAGGGGACTGGAGCCCCCTCATGGTGATGAGGAGAGGGGTGACGAGCAGTCACACCCAAGATCTCCAACAGGCAAGGAGAGGTCAAGGTGAAGTGAGTGCCGAGTGTCCGTCATGGAGACTCAGTGCGAGTCACAGGTACCATGGATGCGGGGACAATGATGGACTCAAAGGCAGCTCCAAGTGGCTCGGGTAGGGAGCTATCTGACCAGGCCTAGAAGGGCAGAAGGGGGACCCAGGACACCCCTACCCAGCTAAGCTGTGAGAAGAAAGAGGATGGAGGCCGCACCCAGGTGGGGTCAGGAGGACTGGAGCCGCCTCTGCCCGCTTCCTCCACAGCTGGGATCCAGGCTCAGAAAAGCAAGGGTCCCCGCCTGTTTTATGCTCTCGGGACTCCTGGGGCCCTGAAGATAGGGATGGAGGGGACCCTTCTGTGCCCTTGGACTGCTCAGACAGAGCTACACACCATCCAGCATGCTTTCCCTCTGGATGAGCCACAAGTTCCTCCAGGAAAGCCTGAGAGCCACATAGGGATGCATCACCCTCCTTGCTGTGCCGCCCAAGCTGCTGCTGGGCAGCCTGTGTCCCCTGCTGGGGCACTGTCCCTGCCTTCACAGGCCACACAGGAGACATTCTACCCTGCAGTCATGTATGCTTGGTGCCTTTCCGCCTTCCCATGTGCCAGTTTTTCGTATATTCCAAGGACTTAATTCCCAGGATTATGAAAGTGGACAAGGGCAAACTAAAAAGGTCCTCCATGGAAGGCCCACAAGCAGCTTCACCTGGGGCCAGACCCCTCCTGTCCCTCAAGTGTCGCAAAGGACAGGTGAGGCATTGAGGTGGGACAGACCTGAATGCATACCTGAGCTGGGACCTTTCTTTTTCCCTAGAAGTAGCGGCACTTCATGAGGGAACATTGCAGACCTGGGAGAAATGGGGGTGCACACAGTATCCCCACAGCTCTGAGAACCTAGGTGCACAGCCACCTTGTACACATCTGACTGCAGATTCACAAGGCCAGCCACAGAGCTGCGTTCCTCACAGCTGGAAGTCCTGCCCCCAGCCATGCTCAGGCTCCAAGTGCATCTGTGGACACGCCCGCCACCGCTATGCAAGTCTAAGCAACCGAGTCAGGACTCCCTATGGCCTATGGACATTGTCTGGCCTCAGCATGAAGGTGAAATGTCTACACCATGAAGGTGGAGTCATCAACATTTGCCTTTGCAGGAATAAAAAACTTCATACTAAAACATAGCCATCACCCAGAAGGAAGCTCCCCCGCCTCCATCCCAGGCTCCTAGGGCAGTGAAGCTCAGCTGGTCCCAGCACCCAGAAGGAAGCTCCCCGCCTCCATCCCAGGCTCCTAGGGCAGTGAAGCTCAGCTGGTCCCAGCACCTGGAAGGAAGCTCCCTGCCTCCATCCCAGGCTCCTAGGGCAGAGAAGCTCAGCCAGTCCCAGCACCTGGAAGGAAGCTCCCTGCCTCCATCCCAGGCTCCTAGGGCAGTGAAGCTCAGCCGGTCCCAGCACCTGGAAGGAAGCTCCCCTGCTGCCA
>NW_004624775.1:18960461-19060919 GCF_000247695.1 Heterocephalus glaber | reverse complement strand
AAACAAACAAACAAAAAAACATAGCCATCATAAATGACAATAAAGGGAAAAAAAACAGAGAAAGAAAATTTCCTATGAGCAGAAAATCCACTTTCGGAGTTAATAAAAAAAAGACAAATACCTCAACAGAAAGATTTTAACGGCTGTGAAGAAACCATTCAAAATTAGCCAGTACAATATACTCGTGAACCTTCTCCACAGTCACAGCAATTTATAGCTTAACCTTTGCAGCAGTTTCACGTGCCACACTGACAAAAAAAAATAAGAGTAGCTGAGTGTGATGGCCCATGGGAGGCTGAGGCAGGAGGACTGCAATTTTTTTTTGAGAGAGCATCTTGCTATATAGTCCAGGCTGCCCTTGAACTCACTACATAGCCCAGGCTGGCCTGGAACTCATGGCAATCCTCCTACCTCAGCCTCCTGAGTGCTGGGATTACAGGCCTGCACCACCATACCCTGTAGGAGGATTGCAATATTGAGCTCAGCTCAGGAAGTTTAGCAACTTAGAGGGAATCTGTGTCAAAAAGGGCTGGGGATGTAGCTAAGCATGAATGCTCTAGGTTCATTCCCCAGTATCATGGGGGGAAAAAAAGGAGGTCTGTCCATGACTCTCCCACAGTAAACAGCACAGCCTGGAGCCAACAGAAAACTTAACAATGTCCCTGCTTGTTGACCCTGCACTGCTGCTTTTAGATTCACCTTGAAGAAATAAATGCACCCAAAGATTCAGATGTGAGGTCACTCAACACACCTTTATATACATCAGAAAAACAGCCATGCATAAATAAGGACCAACATGGATGATAGATATTGGGAAGCAGGAAGAAAATCTTCAAATGGGAAGGGGAACAAGGGAGGGGGGAGGGGGAAGTGCAGGAAGGGAGAAGAAAAAAAAGAGAATAGAAGGAAAAAATGGAAACAAAGTTTTTGTAAATAAAGAGAGAAAGAGGGGGTGAAGGGAGGGGAGGGGAATGGGGAAAAAAGAAGGAACAAGATGGGCCGGGGATTTAGCTCAGTGGTTTCACTGCCTGCTGTGCAAGCACAAGGACCCGAGTTCGATCCCTAGTATCAAAAAAAAAGAAGAAGAAGAAGAAACAAGATGTATCATGTACAGGAACAAATTCCCTATGACGCATGTGATCATTATGTATATCAAAAGAATACCAATAAAGTTAATTAAAAAAAGAAAAACAACCATGAACAGGAGCAGATAAAAGCAGGGCATCTCCAACAAGGTGAACACTGCATAGACTTTTTTTAAATCACATTTTTGAAGTACATTAAAAAGAAAATTACCTCTTCCTTTAAAAAAAAGTGCTCTAACATGTGAACTGAATAGGGGGTTTCTTGGGGGAGGAGCAGCCTAGTCCTGCCATCCCCAGGACCCCACCTTTCCAGGTGACTTCGTCATGGCACCTGAAGCTCTCCCTACTTGTGGGACTCTCTGTCTGGGGAGCTGGGGGGTGTCAGCAGTGATATTGCAGCCCAAGTACCCTGGGGGTTAAGGGAGTCTGGGTAGGTCTCAGGACTTCTGTGTCATGACACAGAGTCCTTTGAACTGGAAATTATAACCAAATTAAACACAAATGACAAATTTCAGCAGAGCTAAAAGTGAGTGCTGCCAGCTTTCTCTTATTCTTCTGTGTCCTTGGTGGCAGATACCAGGCACACACACACACACACACACACACCACATACTACACATGCACGGCACACAAGTGCCAGGCTGTCCCATGAGCTGACACCTGCAGATCTTTTAGTAAATGTCCCATCTTTCTGGATCCAATTTTCCTTTCAGTAGTTTAAAGTTTTTACTTTAAATATGAAGCCCTGGCTAATTAAGTCCTTCATTATAAATAGATTTGCAATTAGGGAGCCAACACAGGCAGGTTCCTGGCTTCTCAGGAACACATGAGAGATAGGAACGGTTGAGATTTGATCCCCTCAGAGAAGACTTTTCACAGCATTCTGGATAAGGTGATCCCCAAAATCACCACATCCTGTGTATACCCTGGGGGTCACCTGCAGATCCCATCTTCTGGCTCAGGAACCTCCACACCACATAGAGGTGGCAGTCAGTGACTCAGCCAGCAGCCTAAGAATTTTGGCTGAGCTTCAGATTGCCCCACACTTGTCCTTCAAGGGCTCAGAGATCCCCAGGAAGCCCATGCCCAGGCCTGTGCTCACCTTGTTGCACCGGAGAATAGGCGTTGGTCAGGAAGCGGAAGTGGCCCTTGTTGTACCAGCAGATCAGGGACATATTCCCCTTCGTCTTGATCTGGTGTTGGCCACGGGCAGGGGGAGTGGCGGGGCTGGCCAGCATGGATGGTGGGAGACCTGTACAGTCACTTTTTCGGGGGCTGAGCAGACCACAGCAGTAGATCCCTGTGGGGTGATGCAGTCACACACGTCCTGTCAGAGAGCCCAGGCACCCCAACCCCACATACCTAATGGGGGAGGGACACAGGACAAGGATACAGGCCCTCAGGAAGCCCTCAGAAGATGGCTGAAGTTGGGGCTTCCTCCTGCAACTGCCCGCAGGCTTTTACAAGAACATGTCCTGAGACTGCAGGAAAAGCCACGATCTAAGCAGTGGACCAACTGTAGCAACAGTGGTCTCATCAAAGGGGCCGAGCCAGTGCTCAGTACCACGCCAAGCACAGCATTCTAAATGCACCCAGAAACTTCCACACTTACTAGGTTATTACACACATCAGACAAGAGGAATGGAGGCTCCAAGGGCAAAGCCCCAGATTACAGCTGGAGGGCAAAGACAGAGTGACTTGTGGGCACAGGGACACCAGCCCAGAACATGCAGTGAGTCCTGAGGTGGGCACAGCCATCCCTGACCCTCAGTGTGGGCACACTGGATGGAGAACCACCACTTCCGTGACTGCAGACAAAGCCTGTCTGTGGCACAGCTCAGTAATCTCAGATGCTTCTAAAATAGGCAATGAGATCTTTTTTATCTGTTACATAACCTTCTCTTGAAAAAAAATTCAAATTCTGCATTGCATTATCTTCTTCCAGATGAAGAGACCCTTCCCAGTCTCCTAATTTCCTGAGCCAGGAGAGCCCCTTCCTCTCAGCTCCCAGGAGAAACACATGGCTTGTGGGGAGACAGCCCCGATGGCCCAGGTCACCCCCAGGACCTCCACCCACCAGCATCAACCCCACCCAGAACACACACTCTGAGCCAGCCTTGAACACGCCACGCAGCTCTTGGAGTGGGCTGATGTTGAGTTAGGGAGTGCCTATCACATACAGAAGTCAGCAGGGGCTGCCATGCATACATCCCCCTTGGGCATGTGGGCAGGGCAGTGGCCCTGGCTCTCCCCACTGGCTCAGCAGCAGAACACTACTCTTCAACATGACCGCTTCTCCAGTGGCGGGGCCAGTCCCCACAGCTCTCCCTCCTGGCCCACCACACCACCTGGTCAGATCAACACATATATGCTTGGTCTACAGATGGCTACAGATGACTACTGAGCCCTGTGGGCGTGGGCTGCACAGAGGAGTTGGATGCAGGCCTGCTACAAGGAGCAGAGGCCAGCTGCTTCCTCATCTTGCTGCATCTGAGGCCTCCGCAGCCTAAGGGGGCCGGTGTTAGGGCTGGTGTCTTCTGTATGGCTGCACGAAAGGTCTGTGGCTGAGTGGCTGCTGTATCAGCATGGTGCTTTCTGCGTTTCCCAGAGAAGACGAGATCCAAGCCTGACTGCAGGGTGGCTGAGGTCAGCATGCTTAGCCTGGGACTCCGGCCTGGGTATCTCCCCTGGGGCGCTTCTCTGCCACAGCCCTGGGATTGCCTTGCCTTTGTAACAAGGAGCCTAGCATCTTATCCCCAGAGGGCCTGAGACCTTCTGGAGGCCACTGGATCATTCCCTGTCTAAACACTTCTCATCTGCCAGGGATGAGGTCATGATAGAGAGGGAGGGTCGATCAGGAGCCCCCAGACCCTCACTAAGGCCAGGTTGGGGTCTTTGATGGCCATAGCCATACAGAAAAGGATACACAAGAGTAGTGCCTAGAAGACCAGGCCCAGCTCTGTGCCAGCGCATCCCTGAGACTGTGGCCAGGACTTGTACACTTCAAAGTTACCAGGGCCTTTCACTGGCTGGTACCCTACAGTCTGTGGTCACTATACCCTGCATCCCCACCCTCCACCACCCCCTGGCAGGAGGGCTGTCTGGGACACTGCATGACAAACCTTGCTTCTCAAACTCTTCAAACAGTGTCAGGCTGGTGATGCTGGGCCCTGTGAAGATGATGTAGTTCTTGCCAGCCGCATCTCGGCACAGGCTTCTGGCCACCATGCTGTGGAGCTGGGGCTTGCTCTTTAATGTGTCCAGCCCATCGGGGCCCCCACCTTCCTTCAAGTGGACGTAAATCTGTAGAGAGACACATGGAGTCAGCACACTCCCAGAAGCACAGCCGGGAGCCCAGGGCTGGGAAATGTGGGCCTCCATTCCCAGGCTGGGACCACGTGAGAAGCTGCTCTATGACCCAGGGTGGCCCCCAGCGACCTCACACCCAGTCAGCTGGTGACTCAGCCCAGATGCTTCTGTGTGGAAAGGTCAGAGTGGAGAAGGAACAGGCCAGGAAGCCACAGGTGCCCAGGTTGGCAGCCAAGGTCAACACAGAGTACATTCTGCACATCTGCAGATCTCAAGACCTTACTGATAAATAGAGCACCCACCACCACCCTCAATCCAACCAAAGCCAGCAGAGCAGGGGATGACATTATTTTATTCCTGGAATCAGACAGATGTCACCTTTCATGTGGACCAACAGTGAATCCCGCCTTCCCAACCCCAACAGTGTCAGTGAAGAGCCAGGAATGAGCATGGAGCGCAGAGTTAATGTGCAGTGTGGAAATTTCTGCAGGGAAATCTGCACTATCAGGGGAAACCTTGAAGTCCAGCCATTATGGAAAAGAGTAAAGAGGCACAATGGCCGAGACACCAATCAGCCCATGGCCATCAACAGACAGATGGAGAGCGAGAGAAAGTGTGTATACAGTGGAAAACAATTCAGCCTGAAAAAGAAGGAATCAATCACAGCAACAACCTGAAGGATATTAAGTAAAATAAGCCAGGCACAGAAAGGCAGGTACTGTATGACCTCACTTATATGTAGAATCTTTCACTGATAGAGGCAGAGAGTAGAATGGTGGTTACAGGAGCCTCGGGTGGGGCAGTACTGAGATGTTGACCATAGGGTTTAAAATTTCAGTTGGATAAAGGGAATAGGTGCAACATAGTGACTACTGGTGATGATAATGTATCAGATTCCAGAAAATTGCCAAGAGAGAATTTAAGTGTTCTTACCACAAAATATAGTGTGTGCAATAACACGTTAATTAGGTCGATTTCATCATTTCATAATATGTACATATTCAAAACATCACACTGGACACAACAAATTTATGCAGTTGCCAATTACAAATAAACATTTTAAAATCTTAAAAATTATTCACACAATTTTACTCATGATTTACACTTTTAGGAATTCAACCCAAGGCAGCAATCAGAAACGTACTAAGGAATTCACATATATAACACCACGTCCATCTCAGACTTTTTTGTAATTGCAAAAAAATTAGCAACAACCTAATTAAACTACACAGTGGAGACTGATTATACGTGTGGGTATAACAATACAGTATACTGGGCCAGGCATTTGGCTCAGTGGTTTCGCCGCCTGCTGCACAAGTGCAAGGACCCGAGATCAATCCCCGGTACCAAAAAAACAAAAACAAAAACAATACAGTATACTTCTTTAAAATGTAGAAAATATATTTAATAACAAGATGCTTGCAAAAATATCCATGTAAGGGCCGGGGATTTAGCTCAGTGGTTCCGCCGCCAGCCTCTCAAGCACAAAGTCCCAAGTTTGATCCCTGGGACGCCCCCCCAAAAAAAATATCCATGTAAGAGAAGTAGCCAGTGGTTTGTTTAGATCGATATGCTATGTCCTCAAGTGGCTATTTCTGTATAATAAAGTACTTATGGAAATTATAGATATTCTGTATTTTGTGTTTTTGATGCTAATAAAATTTAATCTGAAAACAACACTGAATGTCATAAAAGGATTTCCTGTCAGCATGAACAGAGATGTGTGTGGCACTCCTAGCACGTCTGGGATTGAAGTTCCTGCTCCTTACCAGACACTGTGTTTGGCACAGTCTGATGGCCTCTTGTTCCCCTGCAGTCACACTTTTCCAAACACCAGTGACAGCTGAGAGCCCTGGCCCTTGGGTAAGATGTGGAGGACCAGTGTGGTCATTAAGACCATGTGGGATTCCCGACCAGCTTGCCTACATAGGCAGGGCCATGTCCTCGGAGGTGTGGACACAGCAGCTGTCATAGGTAGGGAGCAGCACTGAGGGACAGGGATTCTATTCCCATCAGGAAACTAGGAGAAGGCACAGCCAGGAGGGGGCAGCAGCCATTGGCCACTAGTCCTAAGCCTGAAGCATTCGTCACTGTAGAGCAATGAGCTCTTAAAGTGAATATAAAACAGGATCTACACTCAAATAAGTAATACAAAAACACAGTAATCTCAAAAATCCCAGCCTAAGGGTATGATTCAGAGTTACAAGGGCTGGGAAAATCCAGGTCTGCAAAACCCACACCAAGCAGGGGCTGCCTGCCTTGGGGCCACTGGTCTAAAACCCCACTGGTCTTGGCTGCTATGCCTGACTTCAGCTGGCCTACAGGAGACAACAGGGTTCCCTCAGTGGACAAGTGAGTACCAGTGGAGCCTCATACCCACCATGCAGTGCTGCCCCACTCCATCCAGAGGAGAGCTGGTGACCACTCCACCCAGAGGAGAGCTGGAGACAGTGGAATCACAGAAGCTACAAGCATGTTCTTACTCTACAAGAGCCTCCACACACGGCACCAATATGCACGCCATTCCCGAGTGGGGTAACTCCTGGTCTGCACATAAAGAGTGAAATTATGGCTGGGCAGAGTGGTGCACATCTGTAATCCCAGCACTCTGTCAGGCTGAAGCAGAAGGATCCCAAGTTCGAGCCCTGCCTGGGCAACTTAGCAAGACCTTGTCTCAAAATAAAAAATGTAAAAGGATGGGAATATAGGGTTCAATACCTAGTAGCATAGACAGGTGTGTGTGCGCTCGTGGACACACACACACACACACACACAAGAAACACAAGATGTCTCTCCACGCACTCTAGCATCACACTCACAGTCCCACCAGCACACAGTGACAGGTTCCTCTCTGTGGGGCAGGGTGGGGTCTGCGAAGACACTTCCCCACCCGAAATATGAGCTGGGCTGACACATTTTTAGGGCAAGAAATGTACCTTTAGACATCAAACTTGTCACTTTTCCTAGAAAATTTTTTCTTATTCCCATGAATTATTAATTTTTAAATACATAGATTTAAAAGTAGGAAAGAAAGCTTATTGATATACAGGGCTACGCTTTGCCCAGGACAGTGTTACTAATCCTGTCTGTCCCACACTGAAGCTACAACACTGATGATGAAAGGACCTTGGGTGCATAGGCCAAACACCAATGTCTCGGGCGACACTCACACCCCACAGCACCCACCCAGCCTTACTTCTGTGACGCCCCAGACCTTTAGAGGTAGGGCTGCGTCCACCCTTCCCCAACTCCGCCAGAGAATATGGGCCAGCTGCAGAGACTCATGGACCCAGAGGCCATCCAGAGGCACCACTGACAATACTGCCAGTTACTGCTGTCCTCCAGTCTTAGGGAAAGCAGGGGAACCCTTCCCACATTCCGCCCAGACTCCTGGCCCTACACAGTGCACACTGTCTTCGGGAATATGATTGGTGACTTATGGCTGCATGTGAGGAGCCAGTGAAGGTGCAGGTGATGGAACTGTGGGCAAAAAGCACAAGAAGCAACCTGCCCTCTTGGAGGGATGCAGGTGAGGATGGAGGTGTCAGTCTCCTGGGATGCTCATGACACAGCCACTCATGAGTCAGGAAATGCAAAAGTGTCCATGCTTGAGAGAAAGGAGACCATGTGAGTGCTGAAACAAGAGGGTGCAGCTGTCATCGATGGGTCTGTGGGGCTGAGTCAAATTACCTGAAGGGTTGGCTGGGGAGGAGAGCATGCAGGGACAGGCTGGTCACCCCTGCCTCGGGTAGAGGGAGCAGCCAGCCTTGCCTCCTCGGTGAACATCATTAAAAGATGAGAGAATCTGATCTTGGTTAGCACAGGCCCAGGCCCAGCAGCACCTGCTTCCCCAGTCACCTGGACGATGAAGCCAGTGGAGGAGCACTGCCGGACCCACAGGCTGAATTTCCGCTTTTTCCTCTTCCGCAGCTCACGTTCTGTGCATGTGGCGATGAACACGGGGTCCTCATCAATCAGGGGTTCATGTAGCACCTACAGGAAAGGAATGGCAGAGGTTCTCATGGGGGGCAGCATGATCTGAGTCTCTGGCTCTAATGTTCTGGGGGGGGGGCGTCCAGCAAGAGCCTAATGGACCTCTGAGCACAAGCCCTGATGTGCAGCAGACATCCTGGTAACTATTATTATTGACCTAAAGTCCACAGTCCCAACCCCCACCCGATGGAAGGATCTGCAGAAGGGGCCCCGGGCCTCATGCTGGGCATACCCAGTAGAGGGCATCCACTCCTTCCAGGGAAGCCTCTTCCATGATGGACAGCCCCACAGCTGAAGAGCTCTTTCTTTTACTGAGTCAACTCATATATGTTTAACTTAAACCTGATCTTAAACCCGGGAGGACTCCTGCCCATGAGAAACAAAGGAAAAGCACATTTTCTTTAGCTTTTCTTTGGTGCTGGAATGGAACCCTGGGCCTGATGCCTGCTAAGCTCCTGCTCCACTACTGCGATACCCAGCCCCTTCAGGTCTTCTGCCTGCTCCTGTCTGCCCATGACCTCGCTCCAGGCTGAGAGTCCTCTAAGCCTGGCCCACGGACTGCCCATCTCTGCTGCTGTGTGGCGGCCCTCCCCTCTCTCCTGCAGTGCCTGTATTCCGACTTGGGATGCCCCAGGCAGGTGAAACTTCACCTGTATCACCTTGATAACATGGTTATGTGACTTTTTCAATGACAGGATGATAAAGTAAACAGACATGGCATAATGAAATAGGCCCAAGACGGGTAAGTTTTAATTCTTCAAGCTAAGCAACTTGGGTGGCTTTTAGGTAAATTTTTATTTCATTAAAAAACAAATTTTGGCACTGCTGTAGGGCCTCATGCAGGTCAGACAAGCACTCCACCACTGAGCTGCACCCCAGCCCCTCAGGTAAATCTGAGAACATGCTACATCCTCCTTCAGTCCTATTTCAAGACGAATTATGAATTAGAGTGCATATCTGTAGTTAACTAAAATAAAGGGTATAGGCAATAACAATTCCAAGAATTCTACACAATGCTATAGATCAGGGACCAGAAAACTATGGCAGGGTCTGACCTACTGCCTATTTTTGCAAA
Organism: Heterocephalus glaber; assembly: GCF_000247695.1. The sequence continues at coordinate 19,051,457 of NW_004624775.1, read as the reverse complement.
TAAAGTTTTACTGGGACATCACTACACTCACTCATTTACATATTGTCTATGGCTGCTTTAGGGCAAAGACGGCAGAACTGACAAGATCCAGCAGAAACCATATAAAGTCTAAAATATTTTTTGGCCATTTACAGGAAAAGTTCCAACAAATGAATCACCTGGGGATCTTTCTGATGTAGGCTCTTAGTCAGTGTGCTGGGGCCCTGCCTGGCAACGTGCATTTCCACCGGGCTCCCTGGGGCTGTCGAACCTGGGCTGACCATCACAGCGAGGAGAGTGACACCCCATGATCTGCAGTGCCCCGTTCTTCTAGTAACAGTACCTCGAACTCTGGGGTAAAAGGCATCGGCCTGGCACTACTGGGTGTGGGTAGCTTGTTCATTGGCTTGCTCCCCTTGGTTTTTTACTGTTGGAAGCACGGGGGTGTCAAGCCCTGTCCCTCTGTCTGCTCATGAGGTGGGTGGGAAAGCTGCCTGGCTTCTCACTGCACTGTCTGACCCCTGACCTCTACACCTGGCTTCTTACCGTCCCAGGCTCCGCTCCTTACCCCTGGTTTCTCCCACTTGCTAGCCCTGCACAGCCTGTGAAACATTCAAAGCCCCATTTGAAGCCACTCTAGCAAAACAGGTGACCTACTTGTGGTGGGAGCAGAGGGACAGGATGGTAAGGATACATGGAGCTGCCTGTCCTACCCCTGCTCACCTCTCTCTGTCCAAGATGTACAGCTGCTCTTGCTCCTGCCCCACAGGAAGCTGAACTGCCTCATCCTCAATTAGCCAGCCAGCACATGTGCCTCTTTCTGCTCACCAGGGACACACCTTCAGCTGTAATCTCAGATCTATTCACACCAAAGCGAAAGGCCCAACTGGAATTGCTGGTCCTCTTGATGTCCCCCCTTTTCTGTCATTAAATGAGTTATGAATGGGTCAGTACTAAGCATAGCCCAGAGCAATACCTCTGATCTCCAGAAACTGCACGCTAGAAAAACCCTTCTCCTGAGGGAGAGAGGACAGCAAGTCTCTGTCCCTCTGTGCCAGCTCCCGAGTCTCCTCCGTGCATGACAGCTGATCCTGGGGAGTGCCAGCGGCATATCCACTATTTGCCTACCTACGTAGGCCACTGAGAATATTTCTCTGGTCAACTTGGTTGTAAGAAATGTGGTGTTTCCTATTTTGCATTGTGTACTGGTGGGACCAGAAGGCTTCTGAAGGCACCAGGCCACAGTTCTGGGCACATCCGTGAGGAGACACGCAGGGGTTTAGGCCAAGGAGGGGGTGGTGATAGACAGCGGGTGCAGAGAAATTCCTGGGACTTGGGAGAGCAGTGGGAAGAGGACCATCCCACAGGTCTCCAGAGGCAAAAACACCACCCTCCAAGGAAGCCTGAGGGACACAGATGCCATGGAAGCTTAAGGTCAAATCACTGTGCCTCCATGAACCAGCCAGGGACTCAAGGGGTGTTGGGGGGCAGGGAGCCAGCATTTCTGGCTTCTCCAATCAAGGGTCAGGAAAAGTACCTCCCCCGCCCTCCCCGGCCCCGCTCCCTGCCCTCTTCCTCCTCCTGGAAACGAATCTCAGGGATCTCTGAGACCATAACCTAAGGAGCCAAGCCCAACATGACTGATGCTAGCAGCAAGGCAAAGCACCCCTGTGAGTCCCAAGAGAGGAGAGTACATGCTGAGACAGCCCGGCAGAGCTGCCACCTGGGCAGGAGGTGACACCACCATGAAAACCCGCTCCCGCTAAACGCTCAGCAGCTCAGGGGTTCTCCCCTTTGACTTTCCCAGCTTGCACTGATCTGCAGCGGGCTCAACAGGTCTCTGTGATAGCAGACAGGCCCTTGGCTTCCCTCAGCTCACATTCAGCTGTAAGAGGGGTGTCTGGGTACTCTGTCTGGCCCCCATGTGCCCTGCCACCTCGCAACCCTGCACTGGGGCCTGAAGCCAGCCTCTCACAACTGCACCACAGCTCCTCCAGCCCTGGCTCTGAGTTTGTGTGGCCAAGCAGGAGGCACCAGTGAGAGCCTCCCCAGGCCTCAGCCCTTTGGCTTCTAGGTGTCCCTTTTTCTCTTGGGGGCTTCACCTCCTCCTTCACCTCTCCCTGACCCTGGTCATGCCCCGCAGCCCTTGAGCTACACAATCTTCAACTTCCTTTCAACACTCAAGGATGTATTTCCCTACTGGGATCTGACCAACCCACAGGGTTGCTTTGTAAAAAATGGTAGCAAATAAATAAATTTAACAGCAGAATTAAGACCAAAAAGATTATGCAAAGTTTTTTTTTTTAAAGTAAAGGGAAAAACAAACAAACAAATATGCCCTGGGAGCCACTCCCAGACTGAGCCTTGTCAACCCAGATGTAACGAAGAAAAACCGAGCACAGAGTAAAAGGATGACCTCTCAGGGTCTCCCTGCCACCCCCAGCCCTGCCTATCAGGCAATGGACTTAGCAGTGCAGAGTGGCTTCCAGGGACATCTGTCCCCACAGCTACAGCTCAGCTGCTGCCTGCTGCAGGCTCAGGAGGGCTGCTGGACCCCCTCAGGATGCCTATGGCCACAGCTTAAACCTGAGAATGACCATGGGTGAGGCTGCCTGGATGGGAAGCCAGCAAGGTCTCTAGGCCCCTGCACACCAACCATCTAGCCAGCTGCCAGGTCCCAAGAGATGCCATGGAGAGATGCCACAGCAGCTCCTGACCAGCAGACTCCAGGAAAGTCAGGAGGTGTTCCTGCCTGTTGGGTCCTACCAACATATCTTTAGTCTGGTTCATTTTCAATCAAACAAGTTAGCCGGGCATGATAGGACATACTTGTAATTCTGAGTAGTAGGCTGAGGCAGGAGAACTGCAGTTTGAGGTCAACCTGAGCAACTTAATTGAACCCTATCTCAATAACAAAAAAATTTAAAAGGGCTAGGATTTAGCTCAGTGGGACAGTATTTGCCTAGCATGTACAAGGACCTGGGTTCCATCCCCACCACTGGAAGGAAGGAAGGAAGGGAGGGAGGGAGGGAGGGAGGGAAGGAGGGAAGGGAGGACAGACAGATACAAAGAAAGAAAGGGCAAAGAAAAGAAATCATGTGCCCTGGCTACAACTGGTCTTAAAGGCTTGTGACAAGCAAGATGTGTCCACAAGCATCTCTCCCTAGGAAGGTAAGTGACACCTGATATAGGAATAAGCACTGGGTGGGATTCAGCAAATGGAATGAACAAGGATATGTGGGCCTGACACTGGGCCCTGGGACTGGATGAGACTGCAGAGCAAAGACAGAAGAAAGAAGCACTCCATCATCCAAAAGCAGGCCACAAACCATGGAAATCACGAAGAACCAGGCAGGGAGGGCTCAGGCGGACAGACACGAGGCAGAGAGGACATAGGTGGACACAGGGCAGGGAGGACACAAGTAGACACTGGGTATGGAGGGCTCAGGCAAACACCAAATAGGGAAGGAGCTGAGAGTGAGCAGAGCCAGCACTTCTGGGACGCACTGAGGCTGTCAGGAGGGTCAGGTAGCTGTAGTAGGTCCTGGGCTCTCAAACCCCTCCAGAGCCTCTGGGCTGTGTCCCAAGCATCCAGGCAGGCCCCTGACAAATAAGCAGTCTCAGTGGCCTAAAGAATCCCAGTCAATGCTTTCCCCACCCAGAAGGTACCTCAGGCCCAGCATACTCAAGAGCATACAAGAAAGCTAACTCTGGGGTTCATGAAATCTACCTGGGAAGGGGCCCTGCTGGGGGATGTAGAGAAGCCCCCTTCCCAGCAAAGGGCTGAATACTGCTGCATCTGGGGCTAAAGCTGTGGCTCCCAACATCACCTGATCCAGGTTGGGCTTATACAAATGGGTTCATAGGATGGAGTAGCAGAAGAGGAGATCCTGAAGTGACCTCCAAGGCCAGGCAGGGCAGAAGGATAGCCCCATATCATGCCTGCAGAGGGGGAGACCAGGGCACCCCATGGGTCTCACCTGGGTCTGGGAAGGCCGGAAGGCAGCATGGAAGCTTCCCTGCAGGGCATCCAGGAAGGGCTGCACCTTGTAGAGCCCGTGCGAGGACTGGCTGGAGCGGAAGGCCACCACGTGGAAGTACTTGAGGATCTTCTCGAAGCGAGCCTGGCTCATGACCAATGCCAGGCTGCGGTTGCTGTAGAAGCCGCCGCTCCAGATGCTGAGGACCGATTCACAGTGGGAGACACTGGTGGAGATCACATAGCCCAGGAAGGCCTTCATCTCGGCCAGTGTCACCTCTGCCCAGGCACCATCGCTGCCAAAGCGCTCCTGGAACTTCCTGGCATACATATTGGTCTGCACCACCATGTTCTTGAGGACATTGTCAGGGACAAAGAGCTGGAAGAAGTCCATGGCACTGGCATTGGGGGGCATCTTTCGGGTTGGACCTGAAACCCAAAGATAGGCCAAGCTCTCACTACTGTACCCCCCCTCGGCCCCATATGCAGGACAATGCCCCAGCCCTGGGCCTCTGCCTCTCACCGTGCCTCTGCCACCCTTCCATTCTTTGCTCCAGGAGGTGACCGCATGCCCACCCTAGCTGGAGGCTGGGTCTGGCCCTCCTGTCACAGGGCCCTCCTGTCCACCCCGCCTGTCATCCAGGGCTCTGCTACACCATTGCACCCGGGCTGCTCCTTTGTAACACACGCCACACAGAAGGCCGGCATTGTACCCACGGGCATAGATCCAAAGGAGAGGGACACAGGAGGGAGGGAGACACAGGCAAACACGGTCTTGACGATGCTTTTCTGGCTTTCATTTTCTGTAAATAAAATGCTTCCCCACGTGAGGTTTGAAAAAACCATTCAGGCAAGGCAGTGATTTATACTAAACATTCTCGACATGGCAATCTCAAATTTATTAGTGAGTAAATCTGAAGGGGCTGGTCTAGATCATTTTACCAATGTTATAAAAAGGTCCACAAATTGTGACTAATGCAGCCCCTCTGAAACACTTATAATGGGTTACATCCTGATAAACACATCGGGAATAGGAAATATTGTAAGTGGGAAACGTCTAACACACCCAATCTGCAGGCATCACTTGGTTGGAGCACAGCACGCCATCGTGGGTAGGTAGCTCACCCTCAGGATCAAGGGGTGACCAAGAGCTGTGATTCGCTGTCCTTATCCAGGATATCATACCACATATTGCTAACCCCAGAAAAGACCCAAATTCACAGTTCAAAGTATGGTTTTTACCAAACTATGTTACTGCTTTTACATCATTGTAAAGTAGAAAAATCCTAATTGAACTATGTTGAGGGACTGTGTGCATCTGTGTATGTGTGTGTGTGTGTGTGTGTGTGTGTATTTACATATATATTAAGAGCTATGGCTTGCAATTCTCCTTAAGACAGGCTGAGGAAATGTAGATATCTGAAGATAAGCTTTGTTTCTTTTGTCTCCAGACGGTAATTTTTAACAAAAGCTATGTGCATTTTTTAGAATTTTAATCGGTTTGCCCTAGCCTTCCTTTGCTGCTGATTCAGACAGTCTCTGAAAAACAAGGTTTTTTTTACAGCAAACTAAGATCATGTAAACAAGACAGTGTGGGTTTTTGAATCAGATGGACAGGTCTGGACTGTTAACACCCTGGATTTACTTTTAGCTAACTGTACAATCTTAGGTAAATTTCTTAATCTTTTCCAGCACTAGTTTTCTGATTTTGAACCTAGAAATGTAGAGTTTGGGGGCCGGGGATTTAGCTCAGTGCCTCGAAAGAGCAAGAATCTGAGTTCAATCCCAGGTACAAAAAAAAACCAACACAAAAAACCCAAAAAAACTCCATAGCCTGTTATTTGGAAAATACAGAAATGTAGAGTTTGAAAGGTTGTCAGGAAGAGTAAAATGAACACAGCCACACCCATGGTATAGCCCATCAGAGGGGAAGACACCTTAGGCCTGGCCACTGTCCCTGAGACGACGCCCATGGCGATTTGCCATGGGTGGAGCACTTTTCAAGGATCAACCAGCCTCAGCTTCCAGAGGAACTGGAGCCTGGGGAGGAAAGCTGCCACCACAATGTCACCAACCACGTTTGGGAAGGTGGCCACATGTCCAGCTGGGAGGATGAATGGGCCTGTGTCCACACCTGCCCAACATGAATCTTGGTTTTTCAGCAGAGCCTTGAAGCCCCCCGGCCCAAAGGAGAAGCCATAAATTACTTAGCAGTGGCACTCGACTGGGAGGGAGATCAGTTTCTCTCTGCGATATCATGCTGCCTAAGTGGGATGGAATTTTCTTTCCTGAAGTTATGTTTAAAGTAATTCTGCCTCCCAGGCCACCTCAGGACTAATCTATACAGCAAACCCTGGCCTGGCCAAAGGCTTCATGAGAAAATTGGGAGGTGACTGGCTCCCACTTCTCTATTCAGCTTTGATTTGTGAGCTCTCTCCTTGGTCTCTCTTCCTGAAGTAACTCCTGACATGGTGACAGGAGGAGGAAAGGAGGGAGGGGGGAGGGAAATGCTACTCAGGAGACTAAGCTCCTACCCACAGCCTTCTGATGGCATGGCCCTGGCATGGCAGTGTCCCGGCCATATCCACTCATGGAGGCCTTTCCAGGTCCAACTGGGTAACCTCTGTCTCTGACACCTCACCCTGCAAGTTGTACCACTACCTCTGCTTTGGGGACAAAAAACAGCTGCCCATGGTCTTTCTCACCAACCGGCTACCCCAAATGACTCAGAGCCACAAGAATAAAGTTCCACATAAGAATACAAACCAGGCCCCAGCACCAACATTAAAACACTGTGGAATCTCCCAGGCCCCTCAAGCAAGTGACACGGCCTTTGTAAGGCCCTCAGGGGGCTGTGAAGCCTGGCCCTCCCAACAGCCCTCAGCCCTCTCTGCAGGCATGTGGCCAGCTACCAATGGTCATCCTTCCCCTCTGACCTAGCTGTGCCCTAGCATAGGCCCAGTTCACAGGCATTTTATTAGGGTGGGTGCTTGTTTCCGGCCTGCCTCTGCTGCCCACCTCTGACCCTGACTCAGGGTGAAGGTGGAAACCAAGGATGCATGTTCTGTATCCTCAGGGCTACACATGGCACATTCACACTGACATCTGGTGTTGGGATGGACAGAGGGGGAGACAATGCCACAGAGTTTAGTGTGAAGGCCCGGATCTCTGTGTGGCAGCCCATCACACCTGGTGACAGCCTGATCAGCCAGGAGCACCTGTGTGTAGTGAGCACAAGCAGTCTGCCTCTGGCCACATCCACAGGACACCAGAGAGAATCAACCGGGCCAGGTGGGGGCCTAGAGTGGGTAGGGGGTGACCTGAAAATTTGGGATGCTTTCTCCTGACAGAGGGCAGGATGAGGGAGGGTATGAGGCCAGCCTGGGGGCAGCTCTAGTCCAGCTTAGTCCCCTCCCTTCCAAACTGAGAATCCCTTGACCCTTTCTGGCCACTTGTGTCTTCAGTCCCTCCCTGGGCACCACACTGCAGGCTGTGTGACCCTGGGTGGACTGCATGACCTCTCTGCAGCTCAGTCACCCTGCAGAGACAGCTGGCCAGCCAGAGTGAGGGTGTGGCCACTGCCTTCACAGGATACAGGTCATGACCCCAGACAAGGAGGCCTGAAGGGCATCCCCACAGGTGGAGCTGATCCACTCCCTGACCCCACTGCAAAGAAAGGGTGGCTTTGTGAGTCCCCTGAACTGCAGCCTATAGAGACAGCCTCACTTTGGGTGTGAGACAGGCATTTTGAATAAACTGATATTTTTTGGTATAAACTTTCAGCAGTTTTGTGACACAGATGATTAATATTTTTAAAGTACAATTTCCATTTTATCTTTCCCAGAAACTATTTTAAATGAGGGTTAAAATAATGAAATAATTTATCTCCAGGTTAAATCAAACAAGTACAAAAACAAACCAGAAGGTCCTACATCACCACAAAATTTATTCTCATTTTCAGGTAGAAAGAACCAACACCATTGTCTATACAACACCCAGATGGGGCCAGGACCCAAATGTCACCCAAATGCCACCTGTCCTGCCCTCCTTCCCCCACATCCTCCTCAGGGTGGGCCAGGCCACCAGCCCCAAGACCCCTCAACAGGCCAGGGTGACTTCAGGGCCTCTGATCTCATAGGAGCCAGGCTCGAGGGACAGTGATGCCCTCCCTGCTCCTGCTGCTCCAGCAGAACCTCCCTGTGTCACAGCAGGCTCAAACTTCTGACCTGTGCCAGTGATCCTGCCCTGGCCCTTACCCCCATTGCTGAGAAAGTCTTCGAGCAGATCCACAGATACACAACTGCACATGTGCAGGCAGCAGCTGCTCTACAGAAGCAGCTCCTCACAATACTCAGTCAGTGGAGGAGGGTGGCCAGGTCTGAGGGGTTCCAGGGATTACAGGCAGTGCCCCCAGAGAGGCTGCAAAGGCTGCTAGAAGACCTCCAGTAAAAGCTGCCAGAGAAGCCATGAGTTTTGACAACTGACGAGCTGATAGGGTTGGCTAAGAGCTTCAAAGAGATGTGACATGGAAGGCCAGGGGCTACCACACAGAGCTGTGCTTTGTGGACTCACAGTTTCCCCAAATTGAGCAAAAGAGTCCTAAGCTGACTGGTGACCATTCCCATAAAAGGATAATGCAGGAAGTACCAGTGCCACTATGCTGAATGCTAGGCACAGCAGCCTTCATCTTTAACTGAACTGATCACCTGTTCTTTTGAATACTTTTGCTCTCCCAAGGTTTATGCTAGACAAGCTTCTGTCTTTCTGGTCAACACCAGGGGTGCAGAATTTGGCCACTCACCAGCAAGTGCTTCTAACTTCCTTCCTAGCTTTAACCTCTTCATCAAAACCAAGTGACCAGCAACAAGCCTGACTGTATAGGACCAACACCTCTGCAGGACAGGACCCCTATGTACATCTTGGAGGCCATCCTGATGGTTAAGCATTTTCCTCCGAGATGCTATTAGGGGGTACATCACATGTGACAGCCAGGAGGGTCATGGGGGCATCCCTTTCCCACACAGGAGTGACATGTCCCCAAAGCACAGCATATGGGACATTTAAAGATGTTCACTTCCAAACCACTCCCTACCCGAGGCACGCACATGGGTAGGAGACGGCCATCCTCCTACAAAGCTTAAGATTTCACTCCTGCTTGATGGCCAACCCAAGCACCCACCACCTGTAGATGACCTGCTCAAAAACATTCCTCTAAAGTGCTCTGCTGGGTGGGGTGGCCCTGATTGTCTCCCAGGGTACTAACAGTGGAGCAGTCAGAAGATAAAGTCGCCATTGTCCTCCTTGAGACAAGCACCTCATGCTGGGCCAGCACTGCAACTGTGACTCTCCACATGCACCCTCTCCTGCTATAGGTCCCACCTCTATTTCAGAGGCATTCAACATTCAGGTTCACAGGGACAAAGGATTCTTTGGACTTTATTAGTGAACAGGGATCAGGTCATATTGTCTGTACAGACTGAATGAATGACTTACCCTCTGACCGGATCCGAGGACTGATGTCAATGGCAGGACAACACAGGAAGGTTTATGAACATTGTGTCCAGCACAGGGCTGGCATCAGAGCAAACCCAAGGCCAGGCTGTGAAAGAAAGGACCACTGCAAATGCAAAGCCTCATCATGGCCAGACTTCATTAGCAAAAGAAGCCTAAAGGGCCAAGAGGTGATGGGGCAGCTGTGACAGTCTGTGTGAATTGCTGTGCCTCGATAAGCCACAGGCCCCTCACTCCATGCTGCTCAGGAGAGAGCCCAGCTTCTATGTCCTTGACCAAGCCCATACACTCCCCTCAATTAAGATCATCCACTAAGATACCCACAAAATTCACTTTTCCTGAATGCTAGGCTAACACACAGTACAAGAGAGTGTCTGCGGATTGCGAGATGGAGTTTCCTGCAGCTCGAGTCAGGAGGGATAGGAGCTGGGTTCTGTTCCAGCACTCCACCATCTATCTGAACCCAAAAAAAGATAGCCATGAGAAAACAGAGGCCTCACCCCATCCATGTGTCATCTGGATGCTCTGTCTCTCACATGAGGCTGTGTTTTAAGCCTCCACTGGGTATGGGAAGGGAAAAAAGTGTTTCCCATTTCTGTGGAGAACCACAGGGTGGGCATAGTGGTGAGGAGACTGGCCCAAATCAAGTGGCTCTATTCCACAATGACTGGTCTGGCCAGGTCACCCAGACCATTGGTCACTATCTTCCATAGCCTCACAGCCCTCCCACCACAACCACAGCCACTTAGCTCTGACCCTGATCAAAAGAATCCTACCCACTTTCCATCTGCCTAGGATGTAGTCTCTTCCCCTGATTGACCTCCTCTTGTGATTGGGCCTCAGCTAAAGCCACTGATATCCCCACAAGTGTCCCCCCAACCACCCTGACCTTCCCTTGGGAACACACAGCAGAGAGAGGAGCCATGTGGGCACTTATACTAGACATGGCAGTATAGACAGGATGCTGGTCACCCAGGCACCTCTGGAGAGTCCTCTTCATGGTGCAAGCACTGAGCCAGCCAGTTTAATTGCCAGCAGCCCCATTGAGCAGTGCTGGAAGGCTCTGCAGATAGCAAGGCTCAGTGAGAAATTGCTTGACGCCATGGACCTGGGGAATGAGGGCCTAGCACCCACCTGCATGGGAGCAAACCCCAATGCTGGGGGACACCTGGCCCGGTGGTTGCTTCTTGTTTTCCATGCTTGCATGATGTTCTAACTACAAGGATGGCCGAGGAGGGATCCAAGTTCTCGGAGAAGGAGGCGATGCTGAAGCCTACCAATCAGATAGACACAAACTTGGGATTTGACTCTGTGACTAAAATAAATTCTTAGAAGGAACTGTGTGCTGCTGAGGGAAATAGCTCCTCTCCAGGGCAACCTAGAATGATGCAAGTGGCAGAGGCCCAAGGATCTGGATGCCCATGTGCAAACAGTAAATCCTAAATATTTGCAGAGGAAGTACATGTGGGGGTGTGATTTATGGTGAATCCCCACGGAGAGGTTAAAGGGTTACAGGTAAGAACACAGAATCTTTGTTTCTGGTTGTTTCCTCAGGATTTAGAAGTGTCTGATCTACAGGAGACACATGGGGTGAGCAAGGGAGTAGATGGGTGGGTGGGTGGATGGATGGATAATGAAATTAAATGAAGTCTTCAGGATTGAAGGGGGTCAGCTGGACCCCGCTGTTCAAGGACCAAGGACACTAAAGAGCTCACAAGGAAATGATAAGAAGGGGAACACAATGGGGCAGAGTCCCTATTGCAGGGCAATGTCCAGGGCTAGGGCCTTGGGGCATGGGGAAGGCAGGTCTACCCAGTGTGTGTGTGGCGGGGGGGCACATATGGTAAGCAGAGACAGTTCACTGGGCCCCACAGTCCCCAAGACCCTGGATTTAGACCTTTGTTCTTATGTCTCAATGAGCTTCAACACATAGTCACAGGGACACACAGAACAGGCTGGGGAGTAAAATATGGGGAGGTTTTTGTGACTCCGCCTTAGCTTTTCAAAAATAACACTAGGAGACCAAAGCAACAAACAGACAGCCCATGCTGACTTCTAGCGAGTATCAGGCAGAGAGCAGACAGTGAGTCTCTGGAGAAGCCAGAGCTATTCAAGGCCCCAGACCAGAGTCTGGCTCCTTTCACCCCAAACAAAGCATGAACCCAACTGTGGACCTGGAGGGGCAGACATGAAGAAGTCCACTAGGGCCAGAGCCCTGCAGCAATATTTCTTGCCTACTCCAGGTGTCCATGTGTGCTGGGGCAGAGGAGAGGATGGCAGTATGGCTAAGCTCAGAGGCAGCAGGAGAGCACACAGGCATGGTCTCAGGTCACGGTCACATCCACGGTCCCTCCATACCCATGGCATTCCATGGACAGACAGCATTGGCCTCACTGCAGCACAGCTCATCTCAGAAAAGTACTGGCAGACCACGACTGCTTTGTCCCTGGAGCTAATTATATCCCTATAATTCCCTGCATAACCACCCACACCCAGCTGGAAGGGAGAAAGGAGAAGGAAAGAAGATAGGCAAGGGAAGCTTCTTCCAGCAGAGCACACCACCTCCATGCAGTGCTGAGAGTGCTGATGACAGAGTGACAAGCCGCCCAAGCCTGGGGGGCAGGGGGTCCTATGGACAGGAAGCCCTGCCCAGTCACTGTGAAGAGGTGAGTGTCATCTAAGTGTTTCCCAACAGCATGACAGCAAAAAGGTCAAGGCAGCATCCAGGAGAATGGCCCACCACGGTACACGAATTTCCAATGCTGTGAGCCCAGGAGGGAGCAGGTCAATAGTGTTGGATGGAGGTTGCGCGGGGTAGGCATACCACATGCAGGTGGAGAGCAGTTCACTGCTGCTGGGATGTTCTAGATTCCTTTCTTACTAGAGGTAATCTTACGCAAGGAAGGCTAACAGCAAAACACACACACATAAAACCACATTTGATCTTCATGGACAAAGACAAAAAAATCTACAGTGAGCAATCAAAAGGGAAGGCCCCTGGAGACACAGAACACTATAAACTGTACCTTGCACATGCAAGGATTCTATCTTTCCCTCCACCACCTACTCATGCTCTGGATTTCACAGTGAGCTGCTCTGGGAGAAGGCCCTGCACAAATGCCAGGACCCACCTTCCCACAGAGCCCTTCCAATCCCAGTAAGCACAGCAAGGAAGGCTGGTGCCTGTGCTCTGCACACACACTACTTATTCCACCTCTTCCTCAGAGAGCTTCTCTGCTAACACACTGCTGGTTGCCTGGTGGTACAGTGGAAGGTGTTTACTCTGCTTATCCCACAGAGCCAGGGCATTCATCTGCCAGACAGAAGCTGATCAGCACAACAATGTATGAGTCCCTTGTCCAGGGATCTTCACTGCAGCAAGTGAGGGCCCAGTGGTGATGTTCCAGGGCCCTGCAAGTGGCTTCTTTCCTATGCCTCCTCCCTGGCCAGCCTTTCTCTGGTGCATCATCTCCCCAGCCACCCCACACTCAAAGTGCAGCTCTGCCAAGATGCTGACCAAGAATGAAACGCCAGAGGACAAAGCTTTCAGGTACAGTCCTCTCCAAGGGTTTTCATTTTAATAAAGCCTCCATGAACATTAAAGGCTTTAACTTCCTAAACCACTCAAGAGGTAGGATGACAGCAGAGTGGCTTCTAGGTTGTAAGAAGCTGGGCATGGGGCTGCAATTGTGGATTTGGGTCATCGACAGATGCCTACAGAAATACCACCCAGCACGTATCTAAAGTCACTCTGCAAGACATTTCTCACACAAAGAAGTAGACATGGCAAATAAACATAAGAAAAAATGTTCAACATCACTGGTCATTCGAGAGATGCAAATGAAAACAATGCTGAGATTCCACTTCACTCCAGAAAGAATGGCTGCTATCGTGAAATCAAGGAACAATAAATGCTGGTGGGGCTGTGGGGAAACAGGAACTCTGCTCCACTGCTGGTGGGAGTGTAGACTGGTGCAACCACTGTGGAAATCAGTATGGAGACACCTCAAAGAACTAAGACTGGAAGTCCCATTTGACCCAGCTATTCCCCTGCTGGGGATCTTCCCCAAAGAATTAAAAGAATCATACCACAGCAATACATGTGCACCCATGTTCATAGCAGAACAGTTTGTAATAGCTAAAACTTGGAAACAGCCCAAGTGTCCATCAACTGGACACTGGATCAAGAAAATGCGGGGTTTTTTAATAAAATGGAGTACTACTCAGCCATCAAAAAAGAGAAATTAGAGACATTTATTGCTAAATGGATGCACATTGAGGCGATACTCTTAAGTGAAATAAACAGGACACGCATGTGTAAATACCAAATAGTTTCTCTAGTGTGAGAAACTGAAAGTGTACATAAGGACTAACAGGTATAATAGATAATGTGAAATAGGAAGAAAAGGGGCAAAGGGAAGGGGGAAGTGGGAGGGGTAGGGAAAAGGAAAGCAGGGAAAGGAATAAATATGAGAAAATGAAAAAATGGAAACAAAGTCTTTGTAAACAGGGAGGGATGGAGGGGTTGAAGAGAGGGCAGGGGAAGGGGGAAAAAATAAGAACCAAGAGAGGATGTAAAGGTGCAAATTTCCAAGGATGAATGTCATTATATTGTACACCTAAAATGTACCAATAAAAGGATATACAAAAAAAAATATAGTCACTCTGCAGGAGTTTCCCCTGCATACCCTTCCCTGGCCCACATTCACCTTCCCTGCGATGAAGGATATAGGACTTTGCACCTCTCTGCAGATCAGGCATCACCCTCTGACCAGAGACAGCAAACTAGCTCCACTTGTGGCTCAGCCATTAAGTAGCAGCTGCCTGTGCACACTCCTCAGGGTCTGAAGTGGGATCCAAAGTCCCAAGTGGGACCCAGAAAGGCACTGGAAGGCTGAGTAATTTCTGCTCTGGGTGACAGGACCAGGGAGGTGGGGACCAAAATCTATTTGGCTCAATGGGACAGGGTAAACAGGAGGACACAGTTCTCCCCAAATATTTGAGTGTGCTTGAAAGGCTAGCCCTAGTGATATTCAGAGCTCAAGAAACATACTATGTTTGCGAAAGAATAAACAGGTACAAAGTCTCCAGGGGGAAACAGGACTTTGTGCAGAACGTTCCTAAGGCTGAAACTATGTCAAGGACATAAGCAGAGATGCACATGTGTTGTATGACAGACAAGAGCGTGAATCAATAACATGGCCCCACAGGAGGGAACAGATAATGTTTGGGACATCCAAGCTGCAGAATGAACACTACATCAAGAAGAAAGCTATTAGGGAACATTTAAGAATTTTGAAAATTTTTCTTAAGAATACATGTACAAAGTACTATAATATGAATGGGATGGTACAAACTAAAATTTTCAACAGTGTGCCTTGGAATCAAAAGGGCCAAAGGATGTAAGGCAAAGGGTTAGCCACAACCACCTTTGCCTGGCAGGGTTGCTAGGGAGTTCAATTGGTTATTTAGACTTATATAGTATGATTTTTGGAAATAATCCACATACCTAAATACATAGTCTTTATAAACAGACAGAAAACACAGCAAATGGATTTTGTCCACATGTGTGGTGCCGGGGATGGAACTCGCCTACTCTACGCATGCGTTCCACCACTGAGCTGCACACTATTCACACAAATGGAATTTTACAGAAAGGGGCAGAGCAGTCCTGATATTCTAACATCCCTCCAGGTAAAGGATTAATTTGTAGAACCAGAGTAAGATTAGGGAGTTTCCCTTCTTCCCTTCCTCATGGCCAAACTGCTACAGCATCAAACTTTACCCCATACCTAGGAGTCACAGGAGAGAGCAAGTGCAGAGTTCAACCCTGGACCCCTTCTGTATCCTGGAGCCCGCGGCTTCCAGCAGCTCACAGCTTTTCTGTGAGGCTTAAATCTCTTCACAGACTTCCAAAGGCTTCCAGACCCTTTCTCTTTGGAATTCCTGCCCCTGACCTAAGTCTCCAAGATAAAGAGCAGACATGCAAAAACACCCAAACTCAGGGAGACTGAATGCAGTACAGACCTTGGATGATGCATTTTTAATAAGGCTAGAAAAAATAAAAAGAATTTCAAAAATGTTAATTTGGCAGTCAAATACTTGTTTGTGCTTTCCACTGGTTATAAATAGTCCTCTTTGTAACTGAGGGCATTGTTTGTCCAGCCGGGAAGGAAAAACAGCTGTCAGCAGATGTTGGCAAAATGTAAGTGAGGGCCATGCAGGAGGGCTGTGTATACCAATGAGGGGTGAGCAAGTGCCAAAGACACCATCAAGTCCCCCACACACTTACCTCCCACTTAGCTGTGAGTTCATGCCACGTTCAAAATGCAAGCTGAATTTTCCACATGGATGCTTCAGGTGTACAAAGAAAGATAAATAACTCCATCCTCCTGATCCATAATGCAAATAAGTAGACGGTCAGGTTGGATTTGAATTTTCAAAGACCAGAGCTCTTGTGAGCTTTCTCTCCTCGTGTGCCTTTTTTTAACAGACAGAAGAACCTCACAGTGAAATAGCAACATACCTAGGAGGACATCAGCAGAGCTGTGCTTCCTCCCCAAACTGGCCCAGGGGCAGCAGTTGTTGAGCATTTCCACAAACCATTTTTCTTTACATCCTCCAGCCTCCCTTGACCAGCATGGCTAGAGTGGCAGACCAGTGACTGCATGTGAATGGCCACTTGTCAGCTGTGTCTCCCCAGTACTTGGCTCAGTCCCCTTAGTAGAGTTGCTCCAAAGATGGAGTCAATGAGGACCTGTCAGGATAGACTCAGGAAATGCTGGCTACTCTGAGGATTCTCATGCTCTGAGGTCCACAGTAGCCACAAGAAACAGACCCATCCACACCAGCAGCCTCATCTGCATGTGGGAAGCTGCAGCATGGCCTCTGAACTTGTGTCTGGTGGCCCAACCCTCAACACAGCTACCCTTGGGGTGTTACTGTCAGTACCTAATAGTCTTCTCAGAATATTGCTCAGAATTCTCATTCCAACCCAAGGGCTCTGTACACAAATGCACGGTTAAA
The DNA here is from genome assembly GCF_000247695.1 of Heterocephalus glaber. Next base: position 19,034,962 of record NW_004624775.1, on the reverse strand, counting down.
GCCTGGGCCCTGTGCCCAAGGCATGTGGGCTGGGTGGGCAGAGTAGGCCCAAGGGGATGGGACACCAGGGATTGACTCTGGTGTCACCACTGATGAGCTGAGAAACACCAAGCAAATGACTCACTTTCCCACTGACGGGACACAGCACCCAACACTCACAGCTTAAAGGAGGAGAGGGCTAATTTGGTTCATGGTTCAGGGGATTCAGTCTATGGCTGGCTCCAAGGCAGTAATATCATGGTGGAAGGATGTGGCAGAGCAAAGTTGGCCAAGGTGGCCATCTTACCTCAATGTGGCCAGGAAGCAGAGAGCAAAGGGAGGAACTGGGGAGGGAGATGAACTTTCCAGAGCCAGACCCCCAGTAACCCACCTCTTCCAACCAGGCCCCACCTAACAACGCAGTCAGCTAGGAACTGACTCATCCATTGATAAGTATGGTACCTCTCTGATCCAGTCACCTTCCAAAATTCCCATCACCCAACACCTGAGATTTGGGGGGCCAAATAACAAGTCCTCAATTCACTGCTGCTGCTCCTGCTGTAAGAAGGGGAAGATGCCTCCTTGCTCAAAAATTATAGATGAGGATGGGGTGCCCTCTGTACAGTGTTTAGCACAACATCGGCACAGACATGCTCAGTGAACAGTGCTGCATTCATGGTTGGCAAGCAAGCAAGGCTCTCCTCCAGCAGAAACAGTGAAAAGGGCAGGCAGCCTCCAGAGTGCAGAGATCTGCCGGGGATTTAGCTCAGTGGTTTCGCCACCTGCTGCGCAAGCGCAAGGCCCTGAGTTTGATCCCTGCTACCAAAAAAAAAAAAAAAAGAAAAAGAAATTATCAAACAGAGTGCAGAGATCTAATTGGATAAACACAAGGTTCTGGGTCTCAAGTCCCTTAAAGTGAAGATAAGAGCAATGGTGGGCTCTTGGGATGACTCCAACCTCATTCCAATGTCATGTGCTGCTGGGTTTGCAGAATGAAAGACATAGAAAGAATTAGCAATTGGGGTGATAGGTTGAGTGCTTCAGTGCCATGCACATGAATACTTCACAGAGGCAGAAGCAGTGACGATAATGATGCCAACAACACCATAATGAAGACAACTCAGAGCCCAGAGCTGCAGGGCCTAAGCCAGCTCTGCCTGTGAGGGGTCACTCAGCCGCAGAGATTGGCCAAGTACAGAGATTAAGCAAGTACAGCCTGGGACCTCCAGAGCCCCCAAGACTGCCTTGTATGAAAAGTCCTGGGTTCTGCAGTTAGGCATGCCTGACTCCCAAACAGGCACAGTGATGAGGCACAGGCCCCACGAAGCCCTCGTTTCCCCAACTAGAAAATAGTTCTGACCTCAAAGAGAAATTGTGGAAATAAAACAAAATACTGTGCATAAAGCAGAGTACAGCATCTGCTTCACACAAAACTTGGAATAAGCTCTGGCTATTATCACTGTCAATGCCATCTGCCAAAGCACTGGCACTTTAAGCATGTGCCACACAAGCAGACATGGCCACTTAAAGACTACTGAGGCTAATTAAGGTTGCACCTCTCACTTCATTCTGAGTCTGCAGAGAAGGCACACAATAGTTATAGACACCAGTAGTAAAACATATCCCCTGTGCCCAGATCTCCTGGCTGTTCCTCTGAGTCCAAGTACAGAGAGCTCAGCAGGAGAGAACATCATGGATTAAGAAACACCAAGCCTTCACTCTTGAAATCAAAAGTGACACAAAGTATTGGGGATGTTGTCATGGGCCTCCAGCCTCTGTATACAATTTTAAGCCATCGCATGAGAGGTGGCATTGGACTGCCTCTGGTGCACATGTGACCCTTGTGGATTACAGTGAAAGGACATCAGGTGGCTCCTTCATGAACAGCCCTTGCTGTCAAGTGGACACTTGATTGCAAAGGAGATAAGACAGCCTTCCCCACTGCCTCCCTCTCTTCTCTCTGCATTCAAAACTCCCCTGCACCTGAGCCTTGTGGCCAGTTCCCATATCTCAACTACACGACCCTGAGCATGCCCTGGGAAGGGAAAGCAAGTATGGGTGCTGCCTGAAGCTGGGAAGCTGAGGCTTATTCTGGTGGTATGTGGTCCTCATAAGAAGTTGCCACCTCTCCATGTGTGAACCACTCACCAGATCCACGTGGTCTGGCAAAGACAAATGGCCCATGAACATTCCTGTCCTGAATGGTCACAGACCCTGGCACAAAGGCTTCCCACCAGCTCTCAGCATGGCCAACACCTCCCAAAAGCCATCCACCTTCTCAGCAACCCTATGAACAGTGCTGGCACTATCCTCCTTGCATGAGTCAACCAAAAAGGGCAGCTTCCACCCAGGTTCCAGGGTGACATGCACACAAGGTAGGGGAGACTTGTGACTGTAGCTGCAGCTACCCCAAGGGACCTTGCCCTGGTCACACAGCCATCTCAAGAACCAGAGCCCCTGAAAGAATTCATCGCCAAGCACTGCACTCTGGTGACCTCTAATGCCCACCCAGTCCAGTGCTAGCTATCTTGAGCCAACCCTGGCAGGCTCAGTGAGGCAAAGGCCCTCACTCCACAGCATCCACCCTCCACTCTGCCTGCTGCCTCCAGAGCACCTGTCCCACCAGGCTTCCCAGCAGCAACTAAAAGAGAAGATGCCTCAGCCTCCTGTAAAGGCAGAACTCTTGTTTCTGTAGCTCTATGGGACCAGTTTGCCACACTCCCAGCATACCTCACTGTCCAGTGTCACTCCATGGCCCCTGCCACACTATGCATGAGCAGACCACCTGCTCTGCAAACTAACTTCCCATCTTCCACCCCCTGGTTCCCACTTCACACCCCGCTGCCAGCCTTGGAGTACTTCCTCCTCCTCTACTCAATTGTGAGGGTCTGCTGCATCCTCCATGTGACACACAGCACCAGAGGCCATGTGGCAAGTCTGCCACAGGGCTAGGTTCTATCCTGTGGACTCTGCCAAGCCCTACCATCCCCCTGAGATCTTACTATCTCCACATCATAGAGGAGGCACACTGAAGCCAGAGATCTGCCTTCTATTATCTGGACTTGAACTAGGAAATCTTGCTCCAGCACCTCTGCTCTTAATCACTACCCTTAGCATGGTGATTGGTAAATTATGGCGTGTGCATTATCCACTGCACAGGGCGGGGCAGGTCAACGAAGCAGGGGCCACAGGGCTCTCTATTGCAGCCCCAGAGGCAAAGCCTGTCATATGCTTGTGGAGTGTTTGACCAAGGGTGAAGAGAGAGGAGCTGACACTTTCAAAGTAAACTAACCCAAACGGCTTTCGGTATTTTTGGTACTGGGGATCGAACTCAGGTCCTTGCACTTGCGAAGCAGGCAGCGAAACCACTGAGCTAAATCCCTGGCCTCCAAACAGCTTTCATTGTTAACTCCAGGATGGAGAACAGAGCCCCACAAAGACGACGCAGCAGGACTGTCATGCCAGTTCCCTTGACTTAATTATATAGAAGAATTAAGCCCCTTCCAGTTCCCAATTCAGATGCCAAATTAGTGTACCTGGCAGGCTCAAGAAGCTGCGCCTCCCTGTACTGACCGCTGGGGCAGAGCTCTTAGCTGGACCTGCACCACATCTCTGTGTTGTCCCTCCGGACAGGGTTCACAGGGCTGGACCCATACCACACTGACCCTGTGCTGTCGCTCTGGACAAGGCTTGCTCACCCAGACCTATAATGCAGTCTTTGCAGGAGCCCACCCCAAGGTCTGACTCTTCATGATGGGAATAGTCACCTACCCGACCACCTTTTGGGCTAAAATCCACCCAGCAGCCCCTGCCTGACCCTCCTCATTCTCCAAGGTGACATCAAGAACATCTCCCTCTCTCCTGCTAGCCTACATCCGCTTTGCCAAGCAGCTGTGGCTTTAGGGCTCCCTTAAGCAAATGCACACCTAGCAAGAGGGAGATTGAACAGTTGTACCCACGCCTGCACCCAAGAGCCAAGTGCACCAACCTCTGCTGTTGGGGACCTTAAGTCTCAGCTCAATCAATCACAGTGTACGTGGCTTTGTCTGTCACAGTGCCAAGAAGAGGAGGAGAGCTTATTTGGGATCAAGGTAAGAGCAGCCGGAATAACCCAGAAAAAACAAAGGCCAGATCAACCCAGCCACAGGAGGAAGAGTGGAAAGGAGCACTGGGCCCCCGCAATCACCAAGGACAAGAGCACTAGGGGTACACATCTGCTGGTGAGTTCTCAGGGAGAGGTCAACACCTTTCCCTGGTACACTGCTGTACAATTTGTAAACCTCTATCACAGTCTCCTGCAATTCACACCCTGAGTCTCTGAAATCCCTACCATTTTGCTTACACTGTAGATACAGAAATTGAAGGCCTAGCAAGAGCAAGGAACTTGCCAGGATCAGTTTAGATCTTCTGCCTCAAACCTGTTCCTGGAGAAGCTGGAGGCACGCTCAGCCACAGCTGAATCCTAATGGTGCAGACCAGCAGACAGCCTCCCTGTGTGTCCCTGGGGAAGGGTGCACATGCTCCAGCCTGGATTTCAATTCAGGGGCCACTGTGAGCTGGCACACCACACTCAGCCTCAGAATCTCAGCTAGGCAGCTCACACCATATGGGCCAGACCCTCTGGCAGCCTGGCCTTCTCACTGAGCAGGCGCCCTTGCAGGCTGGGCAGTCTGCAGCAGGACACTTGGCAGAGCAGGACGAGGCCAACACCTATGGCTACACTGTCTGGGTCCTCAGCTGACAGCCCTCACACCCAGGGCCTGGAGCTGCCTCCGGAGATCTCCGCCTTTCAGACCCTGCAGCAGGGCATTCAGGATGAAGCAAGAGCAGCCCTTCCCACCTCTCCCTCTCATTTCACACCCTTCCCCTCATCCCAAGGAGTCCCGTGTGTGGAGCGACTGCTATGCCCATGCTGTGCAGGGCCAGGGTGCCCCTCCCATCTCCACATCCATCCTCTACAGAGCTCGCAAAACCTGTTCGTGAAATGTTCCACATCGTTCATTTTCAAAAAACTCAAGCCTCTAGGCTGGGGGATGTGGCTCAATGGTGAGTGCTTACCTGGCATGTGCAAGCCTGTTTTTTCCTAATACCATAAAAAAGAAAAAAAAGTCACTCCTCCCTCTGGATTCTGGAGCACTTTACATCATTCTCACAAAAAGTTTAATGTCTGTGAACTACCCGGAACTACTCTGATGCTGGAGGCTGCCATTTCCCCCATCCATCCTGGTGACCTATGCTGTCACTTCCCTCTACAGCCCTCAGCCAACTGGAACCAACCTATACCAAGCATGCCCAGTGTTCCCTGAGGAGTCACTCTGTGGCTGTTGAAGGCACTAATACTTTCTCCACCTTTGAACTACTGTATTTTGGAAGAGTGTCTTGGACCAAAGATGAAATCCCCCTCCCACAGTCCTTCAGGAGAAGAAGTCTTGTGAGCTCATATCCATCCCCTGCGCTGGACAGTGACAACGGGTCTCACTGGTGGCAGGTAGGGCAGGCCCTGGCTCTTACGTTTGGGATACACCTGATGGAATGGAATGGGCTCTTTCACCCACACTGTGTTCTTTTAGGGTACCAGTCAGGCAGGTCTGCATAGGACTAAGACCCAGTACTTTTCATCTCTGTCCTTAGGCCCCATATTTTTCATCTCTGGACCAGGAAAATCCTAGGCAAATCAAGATGGCACATGCTGGTCACCGGAGGGTGAGAGGAGATGATGTGAGTCAGAGTGGAGGGCCCTTTAAACATCAGATGTGACAATTTATAGGATGTCAGCTCTTGTCACTTCTGGCTGAAGTTTGGTGGGGAGTATCTGCCAATGGCTCTGTGCATCTCACCATTTCCTGAGACGCACAATGCCCCAGTTCGAGAGACCAGAGATCCATTATGAAACCAGTGGGTCTTCAAGGGCACCCAAACTCTGAGTGCCCACCTAGCCTGGTCTCCAGCCAGCTGTCAGCCAGTTTCACTGGCTTGCACTTCCATTTCCCACTTCCCAAACAAAACCCATTCCAGGAAAGGCACCCTGTGCTCAGGCCTTGTGAACAGAAGATGGCACGGGCTGGCAGGGTAAGCAGAGAAGGGACAGGGAACAGTGTGGTGAGAAGCCAGGACCAAGACAGGCTTGGCAGGCTCAGCCATCCCCCGTGAGTTTAGGAAAAAGCTATGAGGTGGTAGACCTCAGGGGGCTCAAGCACAACTGGGAAGTTTCTGACAAAAGGCAAGCTAGTCTGCAGTTTGGACAAGACTCCTGACTGCTTTGGGATGTATTTTTTCAAAGGTGGGGGCCAGAGAAACTGGAGACGGTCTTGGTCCTGTATGTCAGCTACTGGGTGCAATTTAAGATTACCAATGAATATCATGTTAAGGAAAACAAGACGCCAGCCCAGTGGGAAGATCCCAGTTGATGCCTGGACTTTGGGTCACAGGCCTTAACTGCATGAAGTGGAAGTAGGAGCAGGGATGGCTTCTGAGAGCTGTGTTTGGAAACTTGCCAGGTGGGCACAGGGCAGCGGACTGAGACAAGACCATGCAGGAACCTGGACAGGAACCTGGACAAGACCACACAGAAACCTGGACAGAGCCCCGAACAGATCAAACCATGCAACACCAAGTGGGGTGGGGCATCTTAGCAAGGCATACCCCAACAGACTCCCATCTGCTGAGGCCCACCCTCTGCTGGGCACCCCCCAGGCACCTGCATATGCGACCCTGGCCTCCCTCAGCTTTGCACACACATACGGAGGGGTGGTTTCATGACACACATCTGACAAATAAAGCCATAGAAGTGTGGAAGTGGCTCACCCAAGGCCACTCAGGCAGAGGGGCAGGACCAGGAACCCAGAACTATGGGACTCTCCCCAGATACCATGCTGGCCTCATCTCAGTTGCCCATCCTGGAAATGGGCATTGCTATGACTACAGGAATAGTATTCCAAACTCTGTAACAGAGCCTGGAGACCAGGTGCTCGATTAAGAATGAATTCCTGTCCCCACCTTTCTGCCTCCTTTTGGTGCTTACCACTGCTCTGAAAAGCTGTTTCAGAAATCCTAGCCCAGGACTGCAGGTCCCGAGTGAAAGGACCACCTTTAGGTTAATATATTTTCAGTTATCAAATTCACCTCAGCTTTTATCAGGGGCAACAGTTAAAACTGTTGCCTTTTATCTTCGTGGTCAGCCCAGCATGCACATGGAAGAGATCATTTGCTCTTGCATCACACACTCATGCCCAGCCAGGGGGCTGAGACGGCAACCTCATGTCCACAGGGTTTCAGGGCCTCGGTGACATCCTCCCAACTCACTCTGTCCTTGTCTGCTGAATCACAGCGTCTGCTGGCCATGGAGCCTTGACTTTGAATTGAGAGACAGATGCTTGGTAATTATAAGGTTTCCATCCTACAGCAGGGGATTAGCAAGTAATTGCCTTGTTTTTTAAGGGAGAATTTTAAGCAGCATTTTAAAGAGCCAGGCCCACAGCTTTTGGTGACAGGAAAAATGAAATCAGTCTTTAGAATACGTATTTGCACTTCCTTCTTGACACAAAAGGATCTGAGAAAGGGAGTCACTACTGAGACTCAACACAAGGGGCAACAGGAGGAAGAAGGTCAGCATGACAGCGACGACCCATGCCAACTGTGGCCCCCTTCTTTATAAACCTTAGATCATTCGATAGAAACAAATGGAGCCTCTTCCCCAATAGTGAACTGTCCAATAACTAGCATGGTTAAACACAAATTCATTTGCTCACTGGCATTTTGTTTGGGTTCTAGAAATCATTCAGGTCCTTCCTTGGAATTTTCATTTGAGGTGGCTGATCGCCATTTTTCTTCTTGATTTAATAAGAAATCTTTATGTATTTAGAAAGTATCTTTGAAATGGGTTACAAAAATAGCCCCAATTTCAAACACACCATTTTGCCCAGCATTGGACAGTGTACTCAAGGTGGGGCAGGGCTTTCAGACAAGATGGCTGGGCTGAGGGGACGTGTTCCACCTCACCGCAGACCTTTCCTCTTCAAGTCCACATACAAACGAAGGTGAGCTCAAGGTCCTGACCCGACAGCTCTACACCAAGACCAAGATGGGCCCTGCTATCTGGGGCAGGGAAGAGCTTCCTCCGTTGTGAAAATGGTACCTCATTCCCGTCTTCAGACTGTGCAGCTTTTAGAGCACAGAGCTTTTAAATTTTTTAATAAACCTTGCAGTCTAGCAGATATGTGGTTATAATGTAGAGTATCACTTATATACCATTTTAAACTTTCTAAATGCAAGGTAAGCAGAGACAGACAGGAGAGGTTGCCATAAAGCTGCTCCTGTTTCTACACAGCCTGACTTATAACCTCATTTCCAAGATCCATTATTTCTGAGCCAACAATAAATTAGGTTTCTTGAGAGCACCTTTCTCTCCTGACCCTGATTCAATTCCATATGAAGGAGCCAGTGTGGGTCAGATTTAGAATTAGAATAAAGGACAAAACATGGTCCCAAAGGCCTGAGGACTTGGGGGAGGCACCTCTAACTTCCCCCTTGGTATGCTCACCTGCCAGCAGGAGACCCAAGGTAACCCTCAGGTCAGCTATCTGGATCAAGCCCCAGAGAAGGAAGAGGTCCTCTTACTTCTCTCTGGCACCTATCCAGGAGCTGTAGGCAACCGAAGGCCTGTAGGAGGGTGCTGGGCTGCCAGGTTCACAGTGCGGGATCCCAGGATCAGCAGCCTCTTGGGTTACCATCCAACAACCTCCTTCTAAAAGCCTCAGCTGGGTCCTCGGGCCTGCAACTGTGTCCTGGAAGTGTTTGAGGTTTTGCCATGCAGATTGGATGGTGAGGGGTTAGCCACAAGCTAGACCAATCAGAAGAGAAGTTACAAGGAACAGTGTGGCACCTAGGGAAGCCTGTGTGCTCTGACTCACCATAGCCAGAGAGCACCTGGGAGCCACCAGGCCACAGCTCCTTTGCCCAACACACTGGACAGGACTATAAGTAAAACTAACTTTACTGAGCTCAGTGACCCTGCCATCCAGCATGTCAGGCTCCTTGCTCAATGGAGAGCCACTGGAGGGCTGAGTAAGGATGCAGGCAACAGCGCCCACACATAGGTGTACTGTAGGCTGCAGATACAAGGTCTCCAACATGGGACAAGATAGGCACCCTCAGAGTGGACATGCTCTGCCAGAGCAGGGTGTGTGGATTTCTAGCAAGGCTGAAGCAAGCCAGGAGGCCCTGGCAGGGTCTGAGGAAAGACAGCCTGGCTTCCTGCTCACAGGCACACCACCATAATCCTCTAGGCACACCTCCCAGCTAGCCAGGGATAGGCTGGAGGAGGTCAGGCCAGAGGCCTCCTGGGGACTCTGGTCAGCCTTTGACCCCTAGAAGGAAAGTGGCAGAGGAGTTCCACTACCCTGGGCTTTGGTTTAGTCAGGCCTTGGTAATGGAAAAGGGGGACTCCTGGGCTGGGTGGGCCACGGCAAGGGCCCCAGGACAGGCTGTTGTCTGTTGACTCTCTCCTGAGCCCAGCTCAGCCTGCTCTCCTGGGAAACCTGGAGGACACTCAGGGAGCTGAGGTAGGGCAAGCACCTCAGAGTATCTCCCTCTGCCCTCCAGATACTCCATCACTCCCCAGGCCCTGCGTCCACGTACTCTCCCATCAGAACTGGTCTCAGCTTCCTCACACCTGGGTTGGGGTCCCCCACTCCCCAATCAGGACACCACACTGCTCTTCCAAAGTGTGTCCTCTCCTACTACAGCAAACGGTGTCAACCCACATTTATCTGATAATGCTGTGTTCCCGGCAGACTTTCCCAGTGGGCTTTGAAAAGGCTGAGGGCAGAACCAAGGTCAGGATCTCACCTGGTACAGACGGGGTTTCAGGGCCACCAGAATGTTTTCAACACCATCTGTCCCCACCTGCCAGCCCCAGGAGCCTGGCTTGCTCTGAAGCTCAGCTTCTCATGGTTGGGATGCTTGCAACATCTGGAAGGGCCAACCCACAGGATGCAGGTCAACCCCTGGATGCAGCATCCAGGACTGAGTACCAGCTTCTCTACCTCGTTCCATACTGAGGAGCCAGTGACTGGGCTAAGGCCACCAGGAAAGCACTAGGAACTCCCAAGGTCAGTGCACCATGTGTGGGGGCAGTGGGGGTGGCTGACAGTTGACATCTAGAGCATGCAGATGGGGGCTTAACTGCAATGGCTCAGAGTGGAGGGTCCAAGCCAGGGCCTTGACTCACTTGTCTGTTTAGTCATCAGCATTTAGAAAGGATTGAGAAATGGCAAACAGTACTATAGTCCAGCAATTTTCCAGTTTTGCCCCCTCATTTTCTCTCCTAGGAAAAAATATGAGTCTGTTCCCCCCTTGCCCATAGGAAAGCAAGGATGGTTTTGCAGATAGAGAACTTGGTGTTATCACCACAAATCAGTACACACTAAAGGGCAGACTGCATCTGATGCCTGCATTGGTGAAATGCATGACATACTTCACAGCTGTAATGCAGACCCTTCTCCTCAACACCCTATAGCCTAAGTCACAATAAGCATTTGCTCCTTGTAATTTCCCCAGGTCCAAATGGGATGCTGTGGCTGGTTCCCCATAAAACAAAGCTCCCACTGCATTTCTGGTAAAATTAAGAAAATGTGCTATTTCCAGAGAAATAAGCCTCATCCTCACCATTTCTAGTAGCCGGTGAACAAAAGAGGCTTTACAGTCACTGAGTGGCCTCCTCCACCAGTGCTGATCTCCATGACACCATTAGACAAAAATGAGCCATTCGCCTCATTCTGTAACTCAGCAGCAGCCTTGGTAGCAGAGGGGCCTAGCTGCCCTCCTCCTGCACAAGGAACAGACACAGGAGCCTGCTGGGCATTTGCTTGTTTCTGTGATGAGGCTGGGAAGAAGAAGATGAAATAAACATTTCATTTCATAGGAAAAGGCTAGCTTGAGGCTTCCTGGGATTACAAAGCTTTTCCAACCAGATGTGCAAATAAAATCTTACTTCTTTTGATTCTCCTCTTATAAAGGGCTTTTGTGAGCTGCCCTAGCACTGATCCCCAGCTGGCCTGGGCACCTCTGGCCATTCCCATGTGGGCTGCAAGGGGAGGTGTGGTGGAGTCGAGTCACTTCGGGCAATTATGGCCATGGCCCAAAGGACAAGCCCTCCAGGACGCCTGCAGCCCAGCTGCCCATGACTCCTCTCTCTCCATCCCCGGAGGGGACCAAGGTGAGGAAGACAAGGCCTGTGGCCAGTAATGAGACAAAGGCTTTGATGACAGGCCGCCATCTGAGGCTGTTTTACAGAAAGCTTCAGATGTCGCTGAATTCCTCGAGCAACCAGAGCTCTGTCATTTTATCTCTGCCTCACAGGAGCCCAGGAAGGCAGCAGCCTTTAGAACTTTGGGTCAACTCCATTCTGTCATCTGGCCTCCACTCAGAGCTGCTTGAAAATGTGTCCTTCGCCAGAGTCTAGATTTCCTGCCTCTAAAACCTGTGCTCTATGGGTCTGGCACCTATTGGGTCCACATGTCCAGGTGCGGTCCCCAGCACAGGCCTGGCTCCTCAGCTCCCATCTTTCCCCAGACTCCTGTGGAGGCCTGGGAGCTCACACCACCCACATGCCTCAAGGCCCCACAGAGCTGCTCCATGGACTGCCAAGTGGGATATATTTGCATAGAAAAGGGACTGACTGACATGAAGGATGGCCTAGCAGACAGTGCACAGCCCAATATGGCCAAGACAAAGCACTTGGACAGCAGGAGAGAGACAGTGACACAGGGAAGACAGTCTGTGACAGGGACCCAGAACAAAGAACCACCTGGTGTGTGGGGGGTGGGGGGTACATACACGTAGAGGCCCATGTAGGGTACTGCACCACTGACCTTTAAGGAGGCTCAGGATTCTCATGGGACACAGGAGGGGCTGTCAGACCTAGAATGCCAATTTCTGCTCCAAGAGGCTGCAACTTAACCCCAGCTCTGTCATGGGAGCTTCAGCACCAGCTCAGAGAAGAGGAACCAGAGTTCTCCCAGGATCCTCTTGCACATGGTGGCCTCAGAAGAAATGGGCACTCAGCCTTGGCACTCTGCTCAGCCTGCGCTGGCTGGGCCATACCCCTCATGGATAAGAAGGCTAGACTTCTCTGCACTCTACCTACCACTCCTCAGGGAATGCAGCCCCATATCTTCACCTCACACATCCTGTTTCTCAACCAAACACGTTCAACATATTTTATCTCCTGAGAGACCCAACCCTTGCCAATGGTGTTTTCATGGTCCAGCATGGAGGTGTTCTGCTCCACCTCAAATTAGGCAGAGCAAGTTTGGCCCTATCTTCTCCTAACCCTGTCAGTCTCCCCAAAACATCCACAGGAACCAGCTTTGGCCCCCTTCCACTGCCTCTGGGCTGACCCCAGGCAGGTCACTGCTTCTCAGAGCTTCCATCTCCTCACTTTAACATGAGGCACTGTACTGTGGGAGATACCCTACTGGCGATGGCTGGGTGGATCAGACCCAGGACTATACCAAGCCTGTTTATATCAGACTATGTGAAATATCCCTGGTGTTTTAAAGTCACTCTACAAACCAAAAGGACTCCATGAAATTTCACACACCTGAAGACCCTCTCCAGGGCTTTGGAGCCACACCCTGGGGCCTCACTAAGAACAGCTGAGGCAAGCTGGTGCTTCTGGGGACAGAGTTCCCTTCTGGTTTATGCCAAATCCTCAGCGGTCCAGCCTGGTTCTGGTAGCTGGGAATCACATTCCCAGGTCACTCCGCCAATCTGCACACACATGTGTGCCGCACACATAACTGTGTGTTCCCCTGGGTGCTCACCAAGTCAGTGCTGATTGAATCCCTTCCCATCATCCTAGCTCAGGATCTGGAAGGAGAAGCCCCCAGGCAAGTCACACTCTACAAAGCAGAGTGACCACCAGCTTTATCAACCTCACTGGCCACATATCTTCCAATCAAAGCCCTAACCGAGCAACAAAGCAAATGCTCCAGAACAGGATATGTACTGGTCAGCTTTTGTCACTGGGGCAGAATACCTGACATACACAACCTAAAGAAGAAGAGTTTATTTTGCTTATTGTTTCAGAAATTTTAGTCCATGGTCCGTTGGCTTGAGGGCAGAAACATCACGGCAAGAGGATATGGCAGGGTCAAGCTGCTCTCCTTGTGGCAGTCAGGAAGTACAGCACAGGGGAAGAGAGGAAGGAAAAGAGACAGAATTTATCCTTCAAAGGCATGTGCCAAATGACCCACCTCCTCCAACCAAGCCCCACCTCCCAATAGGCCATTTGGCTATGAACTCATCAAAGAATTAATCCACTGATACGGTTAGTGCACAAAATGTGTGAGTCTTTGCATGTCTCACTTAAACCATGCTAGCCTCCAACTAGAAAAAGTTGCATTGTCTGAAGTTCTAAGGCATAACGAAACCAATAATCCAGAATCAAGTAGTCCAGTTAACCTCATTCTCTTTGCCCTCATTTTCTGCATTTGAGGTGACATTTTTATGAAGACAAATTTTTAAACGGCAAGGTGATCCAAACAAGAGAGGGAATTTAAGAATATTTATCAAGTTCATTCCTAAGAACAATGATATAAAGAAAAATTTCATTACTCAAAGATGTCACTGCCATATAAATACCTTTTGGAGAATATTTTCCCAGACTTCTTCAAGGACTACATGGGTGTACACATGTGCAGATCCAGTCACTCCTGGGCTGGATCCACACAGGCCTGTGGGCTCCTCTGCCCAGGGCCACCATGGCCCAGCTGTACCACCCTAGCCAGCACTGTGCCCTGGAGGATCCATAGGCCAGCTGCAATGGATTCCAGCAAGTCTGAAACAGTACTCTGGTCCCGAGCAATCCCACAGGTCCAGGAACAGACCCGGAGGCAAAGGTCTGGGGCCACATGGCTGAGACCACGCATCCTGCCCTGAGGGCCCAGCCAACCCACACAGCATTCTTGTCTCATCATTCATGTCTGTCTCCTTAGACTGTGCATCAGTTTGCTAGGTTACTCTAACCAAGCACCACAGACTGGGCAGCCTAAACAACAGAAACTTATGTTCCTAGTCATGGAGGCTGGAGGTCTCTCTCAGGTCCAGGTGTGGGCAGGGCTGCTTCCTCCCGGGGGCTCTCTCCTTGCTTTCAGAGGCCATTTTCTGCCCACGTCCCCACACGGTTTTCCCTCAGTGTGTCTGTGTCCTAATCTCCCCTTCTTACCCAGAGACAAGTGGGACTGGATTAGGATCCCTTCTAGTGACCTTGTTTTAACTTAATTACTTGTTTAAAGACTGTGTCTCCAAAGAATGTCATATTCTGAGGTATTAGAGGCTAGGGCTAAAACACATGAGTTTATGGGAATAAAGCTGAACCCATAACAGATGGGAGGTGCTGTTTAGCAGAGTAGATGCTCAAGAAAGATCTAGTAACAAGGGTCTTGGGCAGTGTCAGCTCCCCAGCAGGGCCCACCTGGATTCCCAGCACCCATATCACCACCACCTGTGGCTGAGGACCTGCAGCCTCAGTACACTGTGCCCACACCTCTGCCTCACCTCCCTTGGGGCCTGCACTGCACCATCCAGTAGGATTCTGAGCCCAGAGTGGGCCAGCACACAGTCCCTGGGCTGCTCATCCATGGAGAAACAGAGGTGAAGCAAGGGCGGGACCCTAGAGCCTCTGATGACATTCAGGGCCAGGCTCTGGGTTGCAGCTCAGCCAACAGGGAGAGACAGACCCAGGAGCCCAACAGAACCAACAAAATTAAATGGCTCTTTCAAAGTCAAGTCCTGTTACTTAGCAACCTTGACAGGTTACTACAGTGCAGGCTGAGCCTCAGGTGCAGCTAGCAAGAGCTCACTAAGGCACGGGTCAGATTTAGCAAATTAAAAACAGGATTCCTAGTACTATTTGAATCTCAGATAAACAACCTATATATATATATATATATATATATATATATATATATATCTATCTCATATGTATATATCCCATGCAATATTTGGTATAAACTTATAAGAGACTGTCTATCTGAAATTCAGATTTTGCTATAATCTGTCTGGCAACCCCACATAAAAACAGGCCTCTTTGCTTCACTAATGCATAGGTGGCAACCTCTCAGAGACAAGCAGGCAGAGCAGGTGATGGGCATCAATCACAGTAGACCCTGGCTAGGCCCCATCCTCCCTCAGCCCAGCAGGCCTGCATCTGCTCACTTTACAGCACAAGGCCCGGCTGCCCTACTCAACCTCATTGGTTCAGCCATCAGGGATGATGTTCACTGGGCCTTCTGGTCTGGTCCCCAGAGAGCTACATCAGTGCTGCTTCCACCATCACCAGTGAAAGTGATATGAGCAGTAGGACACGTAGGCAAAGCCCAGATGATCTCAGGAAGGCGTCACTGATGGTGTCTTCACCTGGTGCTAAATCCAACTTTTGTCAAGATGATACCTGTTTCTTCTGCCCAGGCTGCTGGAGATCCCTGCAACACTCATGCCCAAGGTCAAACTGAGCTGTCCACCAGGGCACCTGACTGGCTCTGGCCTTAAACACGAGAAGTCCAAACACTTCTTATCATCCCACCATCTCTCTATACCCACTTAAAAAGAAAATGGATACAGATGGTCACAGATTCCATCAGGGCAGCACTGGTCAGTGGTTGAAAGAAAGAAAGAAGAAGAAAAAAACCTACCTGAGGAAAAGAATTTGACCAGGCTCATGGAGCAGAACAAGAAAGTAAGGCCTGTATCTGAAGCAGGACTCCACAGAAGACAGACTCCACAGAAGAGAGAAATGATCAGTGAGTCAAACGCACTTGGGCTTAATAGGGGTAGAAGACAGATGCCAACTTCATTGTCATTTCTGACACTCTTGACTGGATGTCATTTAATCATGGAGATCCCCAATATGCCTCAATAGCAAGACAATTCAGTGTAATTTGTATTTTTACTAATATCTGACTATTTGTTTTCACATACGATTAAGCATTCTAATTTTTTTTTTTTTTGGTTCCAGGGATTGAACTCAGGACCTTGTGCCCGCGAGGCACGCATGGTGTCAGTGAGCTACATCCCAGCCCCTTAAGCATTCTAAATTTAACTCCAACTGAAAATATGTTTTTTACAGAGTTGAAAGTACACATGTATAGTTATTGTAAGAGTAAAGTGTTGAAATCATTAAAGATTATAATAGCTGCTAATTTTAACAAAGTATTAAGAGCCTTCAAGTACAGAAAATGAGAAACAGAATGGCAATTAATACAAATAGTACAAACATTATGAGTACATTGCCCAGGTAACTTTACAAGGAATATTTATCCCTTTCAAACCATTACAGGGCCGGGGATTTAACTCAGTGGTTTCGCCACCTGTTGTGCAAGCACAAGGACCAGAGTTCGATCCCCGGTACCAAAAAAAAAAAAACCATTACAAAATTTAAGTACAATAGAGTTTAGATTTTTAACATAATTATAATCTTTG
This sequence comes from Heterocephalus glaber, assembly GCF_000247695.1. The sequence continues at coordinate 19,018,501 of NW_004624775.1, read as the reverse complement.
TAGATTGCATGTGTTAGCTTGCATAATACTAACCTAAATAGTCTTTAAGAATTTAATGTAATTTTATACTCACTTAATTTCATTCAGGCTATAACTATTTCAAGAAAAAGTCTTATTTGGGAATTCATGTAGCAATGATGAATTAAAAGCAGAGAGTCAGTTTAAAAATTCAGGAACAGAGAAAAATTCCACAATCAATGTGACACTATCCATGATAAATCATTTTCAATTTATATGTAAAAAAGAATATACAAACTATGAAGAAAAGAAAATGCTACAGAAAATTGTTTATACCAATCAAACTTCAGAATAACAGACCTTATGAGAATGCTTTAAGATGAAAATTCCTTGTAGTTTTAACTCTGGAGACTAACACTACCCTAGTGAGAACGTCAGAGCAAGCACCATCGACAGACTGCCATGCTCTGTGGGTTAGAGATGAAGAACACAGACTTGGAAAGCTATGGCTTCTGGGATTAGGACCTTTCCTGGAATTAACATGCTCCCTCTGCATCTTGTACATCTGACTTTGGACATGGGAGCACTCTTAGCAGCCTGTTGGGTTAATCAGCGTCTGGCTGTAGTTTTGCCATCCTGCTGACTCCGGGAACTCTGGGTACCATCTTCTCTGTTGTGAGACAACAGGTGTTCCTTATCTGACATCTCTCATCTACTCAAGGAAGACAGCAAAACAGATGCTCCTGCATGGAAATCTGGGATACAGAAATTCAGAAATGACCCTGTTATCTTGAAAGATAGACAAACTGTTCCACTGCCTCATTCCTAGCTTTTCTTAATGACTGCAGGAAGCAGTGGGTATGTGCAAGCATTAGAAGTAGAAATTATACCTGAGGGCCATACCTTAAATTCCCCCTAGAAATATTCAAGAGAACACCTGTAGCAGTGAGCAAGGCTTATCACATTGCATCAGCCTAACTCAGCAGACCCTGGAGTCTAGATGGAGAGAAAGATAAATCTGCCCTCAAGAACTGCTATGAGAGGCAGGCGGAGCTGCCACAGCAGGCTCAGCCATGTTACCAGCCACCGCAGACCCCAAGGTGACCCTCTCCACACGTTCACAGCCATGTGGCACCAGCAGCTGCTGGACAACCGAGCCACTGGCAGCAGGAGAAACTGTTATTCCTGTTCTGTATCATTCACCCTTTCAACTTTGACTCTGAAAATTTTCTTTTTGGTACCAGAGATCGAACTCCAGGGATTGGGACCTTGTTTGTGCTTGCGAGGCAGGCGGCGGAACCACTGAGCTACATCGCTGGTCCTGATTCTGAAATTTTTAATGTAAAATTTTTAAAACAAAAACTTCAGATTGAATTCTTGTATCCTAGAAGTCCATTCTACAATGGCTTCAATCTTGACTGAAACATTTAGCGATTTGGACAAAATGTGTGTTCGGTGTACCTCCTGTATGTCTGGGTGTGTGTGTGTGTGTGTGTGTGTGTGTGTGTGTGTGCATTATAAAAGGATAGTAGTAAATCTCTGGAACTGAGTATAATAAAAAGTTAAGTAAAGACTCTTAGTACAGAAGGTCTTGTTGTTCTGGAAAAACAGTCTTAGTTGAGGAACCAGCATGTTATTTTTCAAATGACTATAGAGAAATATGAACTTAATTATGAGGTAGGGAAAAGAAAAGAACAAAAATATTATTAAAATGGAAAATGAATTGCACTACATTGATTTTTTGACAAGAAGGACAAAAGAATTCAATGAGGGAAAAATTGGTCTTTCCAAAAAATGGTGCTGAAATAACACATGCAAAAGAATGCAGTTAGTACCTTACCTTACACCATATACAAAAAGTCACTCAAAATGGAGCAAAGACATATACATATATATATATATATATATATATATATATATATGAGCTGAAACAAGAGCTCTGAGAAGAAAACATATGGACCAATCCTAGTGATCTTGAACTTGTCAGTGTTCTCTTAGCTATGACACTAAAAGCACAAGCAACTAAAAGGAAACTGCATACATGAGACTTCATCAAAATACAAAACTTCTGTGCTTCCAAGGACACCATGAAGAAAATGACAATCAGCTAAGTGGAAGAAAATATTTGCAAATCATATATGATAGGGAACATGTAGCCAGAATACGTAAAGAATTCTTACAACTCAATTATAAAAGGATAAATGACCCATGGGAAAATGGGCAAAAGATCTCAACAGGTTTCCAGTGGAGACATGCAAATACACCAGCAGAAGAAAAGATGCTTGACACATCACTAGTCTCAAGGGAAGTCCAAATCACAGCTTCAGTTAGACCCCACTTTGCACTCTTGCGGCTGGCTAGGATCAAAGGTGGACAGCAACAAGTACAGAGAAGTCACCTGCAGAATGCAGCAGACACTCAGGAAAATAGTCTGGCAGTCCCTACAAACACTGACCACAGGGTTACCACATGACCCAGCAATGCCACTCCTAGAGATACACTCAAGAAAAAGGAAAACCATGTCCGCACAAAAACTTGAAGGTGAAGTTTGGGGATATCATTCACAATAGCTGAAAGGTAAAAACAACCCAAACATTCATCAACTGTCAAATAAACAGAATGTGGTACCAGCTGAACATCCTTAATGTAAAAACCTGAAATCTCCAATGCTCCCAATCTGGAAATTTTTGAGTGTTGACAGAACACAAGTAGAAAATTCCACACCTAACCTCACATGACAAATCACAGTTGAAATACCAGTATAATAAAATATTGTATAAAAATCCCCTTCAGGATATGTATGTAAGATGAACATGAAGCATATATAAATGTTGCGTTTAGCCTTAGGTCCCACACTCATAATAATCTCCTTAGCAAACATTCCAAACTCCAAAGAAAATTGGAATCTGAAACACTTCCGGTCCCAAACATTTCAGATAAGAGATACTCAAGTGCACATCTATTCAATAAAATATTATTCCATAAGAAAAAAGGAATGAAATAGAAATACATGTAACAGCATAGATGGACCTTGAAAATATTATGGTAACTGAAAGAATCCAATCACAAAAGATGTATATTATATGATTTCATTTATATGAAGTATCTAGAATAGGCAAATTTCTAGAGACAGAAAGTAGATTAGTGGTTGTCAGGGACTGAGGGTAATGGCTAAAGTTTCTTTCTGAAGTGGTAAGAATGTTCTAAAACTGACTGTGCTGAAAGCTATACAAACTGTGACTATACTAAAAAGCCACTAACCTATGCATATTACATGGGTAAGTCATACAGCATGTGACTTACCATCTCAGTAAAGTCAATACTAATAGCTGTCCCACATCAAATAGAAAAAAAAAAGAGAAAAACCTTGATTAAAATATCAAAAATGGGGAGAAAAGAAAGAAAAAAACTATGGCTACAAAATAAACTGGAAGGAACAGGATCATGCCTGTTTGTCATTACTTTAAATGTGTGCAGACTGATTTGCCCAACTAAATTAAAAGCCCATCCGATTATGTTAAAACAGATATCTATCTGTACATGGTTCAATAAGCATACTTTAAAAACAAGTAGGGCTGAAAATAGTACACCGTTAGGGGAACACTGTGGAAATGCCAAGAAGGGGAAAGCAAAAATGGCAAAATTAACGGGGTTCTAGTCAGACTTGGAATTAAGGATCCAGAAAGACAAAGAGGAACACCATTTAAGGCACAATTTGGGAGGAAAACATAAAACCTAAGTATGTATCTGTTGCATCAAACAACAGCTAAAATCTTTTCAGAATGCAAGAAGATGACAACTTTAAAGACTATCTTCTCAAGGAGAAAAATAAAGACACAAAGAAGACAGCCATCCTCATTTCCCTCAAAGAATATGTTTTTCTTATACTTGCATATGTGAGGAATAACTGTATATCTGGCAAAAAAAATTCTTAGAAACATACCACTTAGATCAAAGAAGTCATCAAAAAAGAGGCTGAAGAAGTCTCAGAAGTAATAGGAAGGCCAAGACCAAACACCAAAATGTACAACTACGCAGGAAGTCATATTCTACAGAGTTTGGTGTCAAATGCCTTTAACATAATAGTTTCACCATATGCCTTTTATTTTTTTGTTTTGTTTTCAGACAGAGTCGCCCTATTTAATTTAGTCTACCCTTGAACTCCTTACATAGCCCAAGCTAGCCTTGCACTTGGGGTCATCCTCTTGCCTCAGCCTCCCAATGCTGCAATTACAGACATGTGCCACCTCACCCATTCTTCATTTTCCAGGTCTGTCCCTTAAAGAAAAGCACCCAGTGGTTCTCCAAGTACTTCATCCGCTCCAACTTCTTCCCACCAAACTTCCAAACCACAAGGTAAACTTTTATCTATGTTGAAGGTGAAGTTCAGATTCTCATAACAGTAACTTGCAATGGCAACAAATACAAATACCAAATTTCAAGACATTTTCTGTAAGGCTCAAATAAAGAAATTCAGTTTCAGGGTGAATGGGGCTGCCCATGGGCAAATGGAATGCCCTTTCTCCCCTCCCTACCTGTGCCCAAATTGCTTTCTTGTTGAGATACTTTTCTTCACCAAACTAATTTTTATGTTTTGGAAGTTGCAGCTCAGGGCTCACCGCCACCAGAAACACACCCCTCCCCCAGCCCAGCAGGATGAGTGACTCAGCCTGGAATCCCATGAAAATCTGCTTTCCCTGATCAGTGCACTTACCACAGACTCATCCTTTTCTCCTCCCGAACCCTAGGGGACATATCTCATTTAGGGTTTATCCCAGCAGGGTTCAATGTACTTGCTGAATTAATACCTGGCACATCTCACTCTCTGCTGGTGGAGAGTACACGGGGAGACCTATTTGGCAGTATCTACTAAGGCAGTGGTTCTTAGCGTCTGGGACCTTGCCCAAAGTGGGATTCTCAGCATCTGGGGATCCTGCCCAAGGTGGGGCTCCTCAGCCTCAGGGGATCCTGCCCCCAGGAGACATGTGATGATGGCCTTCTACAATCTAAGAAGGGGCATTTAGCAGCTAGAGGCCTGAGATATTGCTAAATGTCCAGTAATGCCCTCAATGATTAAAGAACTACCTGGCCCCAAACGTCAACATGCCCAAGTTGAAAGACCTTATACTAAAAGTAAGCATGTTAAAAAAACAGTAAGCATATACCCAACCTTTGCCCAGCAATCCCATTCCTAGATATATATGCCTAAGAGAAACAATGGGGATGTCCATCAAAACCACATACAGGAAGGCTTGCAGCAGCTTTGTGTATAAAATCCACAGCACTGGAAGTCCACGGATAGGATAATAAACTGTAGTATATCTGTACAATGGAATATATACAGCAACATAAAACTAAATCAGCCACATGGAATAATGTGGTTAGATCTTACAAATATGAAAATATAATGGGCAAAATTACTGTATGATGATGGGCCAGGAATTTAGCTCAGTGGTTTCACTGCCTGCTGCGCAAGCGCAAGGACCTGAGTTCGATCCCCAGTACCAAAAACAAAAAACAAAAAAACAAAAATTACTGTATGATGAAAAAACTTAGAATAATGGCTGCCTCCAGAGTGGGTTACTGACTGGAAAGGGCAGGGGGAACCTTAAGGTGCTAGGAACCTCCTTTATCTCAGTCTAGACACGGTGGCCTTGTAGTGCACCCATGTAAGAAGTCACTGTGCTGGGAATTCAGGACTCCTGTACCACATGCAAGTCATACTTCAACACACCTAAGGGGAATGCTTGCCCAGGCCCAGCCCTACCGGCAAGAACTACATTCTGATCTTCCATCTTATAAGCAAGATGTTCCCTCTGGACTGACCGGTCTGCTCCCAACAGGAAGGTCTGCAGCTACTTTTTCTGAAAAGCCCTTTCACAACAGATAACAAAATCCTTTAAAAATATGCAAAATCCTAGCCTTTATACTATTTTGATTATTTTATGCTAAAGAATAAATGAAAGATGTATATATAAACTAAGCTTCAGGAATAATCACCACAGCATTGATTTAAGAGCAGAAACAAAAAAGGAGCCTGAGAGAGAGAAAGAGGGAAGGGAAGGGGAAGGAGAAAAAGGAAGGGAAGAAAAAAAGGGCAATAAACTCAGTGTAGTTCCAAAGGGAACTACAGGGTATGATAGACTCATTAAAAATACCTTTCTAAAATTCAAATGGAAAATGTTCACAATTTTTAAATTACAGTTAAAATCAGGTTACCTATCAATATGTAATCTAAAAAATATGAATTATGTATTCACTATAACTCTGGTTATCTCTGGGTAGTGGAAAATCATGAGGTTTTAAATTTTTAAAATCTTTTTTACCTTTTTATTTTTTAAAGTGAACCTATACTATTGCTTCATAAGAAATAATATAAAATCATAGTTTTTAAACATGAAGGTGAATTTGAGACTAGAACTGGCTGGTTCCTCAACAATTCCCTTGCTGCATTCAAAGCCCTGCCTCCTGATACCCAAAGCCCAGCTTCCTGCTCCACAGCTTGGGTTCTGGCACCAGGATATACCTGGATTAAACAAGGAGCTAGGTAAAATTCTAGGTTCTTCTCTTCTGTGATCCAACTGGGATATTGATTTTTTTTTTTTCTTTTTGGTACCGGGGATCGAACTCGGGACCTTAAGCTTACGAGACAGGTGGTGGCAACACTGAGCTAAATCCCCAGCCCCGGGATATTGATTTTTTAAATCATGTATAAAATTCATGTATAAAAAAGCACAAAACAGTATGTCCCCCCAAGAAGTTAAAATCAATTCCATTTATCAATATGAACATAAATATTTTGGGCTGAAAAAAGTTCTATTAAAAAAAAAAACCTGAAAAGCGCAAGGACCTGAGTTCGATCCCTGGTACCCAACAACAACAACAACAACAAAAAACCCACACAAAAGCACTACCATTCCTAAATGATCGAGTCTGGCTAGTTGAATGGAGATCATTAAACCAGGTAATCTCACCCCCTCCATAAACACACACACACACACACACACACACACACACACACACACACACACTGAAACAGTATGTCTGTATTTCTCTGCTACAGAGTCTATGTGGAGCTTAGGTGTGATAATGCATGAAAATGCTATGTGAGATGAGAACTGATGTTCTGCAGCATCACCAGCTCAGTTGCCCACCCACAAACAGGCTCCTAGGGAAAGTTTCCCAGGCAGCTCCCTCCTGAGTCCCACATTGCCTGAGGTTCCTCTTGGTACCAGACCTGGCACAGAACCAAGGCAGAGGGCGGCTTACAATTAGGGGTCCTGGTATCCGAGCTCACTGACTCTTTAGAGCAGAGGGTGAACTGTAGCTCTTTTAAAAAGGTTTTTCTTTTCTTATTAGTCAAAAAGACTTTAAACTAACAAAGAACTCTAAAGACAAAACAATCAACAATGTTAAATTTTTAGTGCCACACATTCCTATCCACCTTTTCAAGGTCACACCTTCCCACTGGATGATTACACAGCTGCTAGAAGGGTACAAGCATTAAAAAAAAGAGCCCTTTCTATGAGGTTCAACCTGTAGTAGAAAGGCCAAACAACTCGGACCCCAGCCAGCCATAACAAAGTCCCCGACAAAGCCAGAGACAAGAGCTCTCTTAGCATCTGTGGATCTGCTTGCTTCCTTCTCTCCTCTGAGGGAAGAATCACAAGACTGCTCAGGGAAAGAAACCAGAGGGCAGAGGCCCAGAACACAGACAGAATTTCATGCTGCTTCCAAAAGTGAACTCACAGGTTGTGTTGGTTATTTGCACAACAGGCAGGCAGGCTGATGGCTGGAGGGGCCACTTTAGGGGGATCTGCCTCAGGCCTGGTTAGGAGCAACTCCCAGGCCCTGCCTCCCAGAAAGCATCTCAGCCCCCAAGAGGACCCTTCAACACCCCAGGGGTTAGGCCTTTCGGCCAGCCTCCAAGCTCAGTGTTTATATTTAAATCATCCCAAGGGGACCCACATCGCAAAGCACAGCCAGAACCTGGGGGAGGTGAGAGGAGAGAGAGGAGAGGCTCCTCTAGGAAGCTGAAGACTAAAAAAGAGAGGGAAGGGCTGAGAAGACTAGAACAGCTTGAAGAAGGCCAAGATTCTCACCCTTAACTACTGCTCTTAGAGTTGGCTCTGAATCCAGTTCTGCTGTACCCCTTCGCTCTCCCTCTCAGCTGAGCACCAAGTGTTTCCCTACTGTGTGCACTCCCCCCCACGGGGGCTACATCCTGGCTCCCACTGCAGCTCAAATCACAATGGCCGTCAGTGTCCACCTCCATCCTGCACAGGGTCCCTGAAAAGGTCTCCAGGCTTCGGAGGGCTTGGAGCAGTCTCTTTCTGAGTCAGTCTGTCTGACAGAAGAAACCCTACTCAACTCAAACTAGCACAGGAAATGCACATTTACATAGAACAGTTACACACACACACATCCTTATGTATTTGCACACCTGTTCTTACATGAGGGTTAAAGCAAGAAGTCTCATAAACTAGAATCCTGTGCTTTCCTCACTGGTTTGTAGCAGCAACTATAATTTCAAGTACAAAAGCTCTATTGTGAAACCTGGTTACAGACCAAAATGCCAACCTCTTTCCTCCAATCCCTCTCTGTCCACTCAGATCTCAGAACAGTGAGATCCGTTGATAAACTCGGAAACAAAGATGATGGAGAGATCCAGGCTGCATCCTTGCCAGTGAGGAGTGTGTACTTGCTTGCTGGAGTGTCTCACATACTATGCAGGCCTGAGCCTGGCAGATTGAAACTCTCCCTTCTAGGGGTGTGGGTGCAGCTCCTCACTGCTAATAAACACATTCATCTCTCTCCACACTACTAGGCGCAAGGATTTGCCTTGACCAACCTGTACTTGGGCATCTATTTTAAGCCCCTGTAAACCACACTCCTTTGCTTCATGGAAATCTGAATTTAAGCTTAACAAGCTAATCAGTGTCCTTCCACCCCACTCCACTGCAAATTTCGAACAAGTAGAGGGGACTACAAAGAGGAAAGCCTAGATCTGGCTCTAAAAGGCAAGCTCCTACACAGACCAGGAAAGAACACTAGAGATGATGAACATAGCCACGGGTGCATTTGGTTGAGAGATTCACTATGGCCCTCGGGTCCAGGTGTGGACTCAGTGGGCATCCACAGGAGCAGAGTTTGAATCTAAAGCCCAATGATACGTGATATTGTGCTTTTGCCTTAAGCACTGCAGTGGATAGATTAAAGGGCTCTGCTGCAGAATTCCTCCCATTACAGCTAAGAAATATGAGATTGCTTTAAATTTTATTTCAGTGTGTTCTCCCTTCTTGAACCAGCACAATCATGATTCTTATTCATAACTAGGCTGAACCCAGCACAGTTTCCCTATTTTGCCCCAAGGAGTTTTATACCAAGGAGATTTATATCTCAAGGGCTCTAAAATCAAAACTGGACCCCAGATGTTCACAGCATAACATCTACAAACCAGACTCTGGGCCAGTACAATTCTCAGAGCCAATATGGAAAACAGCTGTCTGAGGCAAGAAGCCCTTATTGGCACATTGGAAAATGTAGGGTGGTATTTAAAAACCATTCAGGGTGAGTGATTTTGAAACCCCCAAACTCTTAACTACAGCCCCAGTGAATTTGCTTTAAAATTCACCCACCCAAAGCACTGCACAGCCCCCTTGGCCTTCCCAGCCCCACTCCACACACTGCAGCCAGGCTGAGGTTTGCAGACCACTCCCTTCAAGCCCAGCAGCCTTCCTGGCACCACCACCAAGTCCAAGCCCAGGCACTAGCCAGAGGCCCGGCGTACTTTCCTATGAGCCCGTTTCTAGCCAGTTGAACAATAATTTGAGAGCCACAGGAGTACAGTATGTGTCTGGTGTGTGCAAAACGTTGGGTTCCATCCTCAGCATCCAAATTAAGAAGAAAAAGGAGAGAGCACCAGGAAAAGCAGCATCATACCCAGGCCAGCCCCTCCTCATCCTCCTCAACCGGAGTTGTGTGTGTACTTCCACTGATAAACCTGGTGTGTGGGAGGGAGCACAGGCAGCAGCGCTGAGGACAGCTGGGAGGGCGAGTCCCACAGAAGAGGGCAGAGGCCCGGGCTGAGCAGGCGCAGGACCTGGCCGCAGTCACAGCTGCCCGCATGGCAGCCGCGTTCCAGGTTTCCCGGGCTAGGAGACCCACCTGGAAGTGCCTCTGGCGGAAAGGCACGCACTCTAAGCAGCCGCATCTGCCCTTCACTACTCCTGGTGCTTAGCAAGAGATCCCGAAAGGAGTCACAGGGAAGTTTCTTAGATCGAAAGCGGAGAAGAGTAAAGATGCCCGGGGCGGGGGGGGGGGCTGTCAGCGCAGGGTGGGTCGCTGGCCGGGCTCCACCTGCGACGCCTCACCTCGGGGACCCGTCCGGCCCTGTGGGACCATCATCGCGAAAAGACACCTCCTCCCCACCGCCGTGCGCACGCACATGCCTCGCTGTGCCTAGCTTTCCGAATGCCCGCTACAGGAAAGCCTAACTTCCACAGCCCACAGGTGTGACCCCAGCAAGGGAGGAAAAGCCCCTCCACGGCCCTGCCATTGAAAGCGCTGGCCGGGGCCACCACCCGCGCGAAGCCTGGTGCCCCAGGCATAGCCAGACCCTCTCGCACTTTAAATCTCAACTCCCCGATCTCATCTGTCCACGGAAAGACACAGGCGTGGCCGGTGCAGCCCAGGAGCCCCTGCCCGGCGCCTCTAGCCCCTGTCGCTGCTCACCCCCGGTGTCCTCGAAGCGCGGCGGCGGGCAGTCCCGCAGAGCGGCGCTCCACCCCGCGTCGGCCTCGTCGTCCTCGGGCTCCCTCAGGGCGAGGGCGGGCGCGGGGGATGCGGGGGGCGCGGGGCGCTCGCGCTCGTCATCCGAAGAGGCAGCCGAGGAGGAGCGCGAGGCGGCCGAGGTGCTGTAGAAGGGGTTGCCACCGCTGTCCGCGCCCGACTCGCCGAACACGTCGTCCGAGATGTGCAGGCTCTCGTAGCGCGCGCGGGCGGCCTCCAGCAGCGCCGGAGCCCTCCTCCGCGCGCCCCCGCCACCCTCGGCCATGGCCCCGCACAGGGCCTCCCAGCCGCACGCGCCGGGTCCCGGGCCGCGGCCCGCCGCTCCCCACCAGCGCAGCCCGCAGCAGAGCGCGCGCCGCCCGGCGCCCGGCCGGCCCGCCGTCTTGGCCAGTGGGCCGCGCCCGGGGCGCCTAGGAGCTGCAGCTGCGGCGGGAAGGGCTCGGCCGGGCCTGGGGCCGGAACCGTGAACCGGAGCAGGAGCGGGACCGGAACCTGGACCTGCGCCGCTGCGTCTCCGCGGCGCCCCGCGCACCCTCTCCGAGCGCCCTCCCCGCGGTACCGGCGCTGCGCCGCCGACCTTCCCAGCTCTAGCCGCTGGGCGGGCCCGCCTCCCGCACCCACACCCGGCGTCTGGCCAATGGCGAGCCCGATCCGCGTGGGGCGGCACGGCGGGAGGGGCTGTGGGACACCCCACCTCTTGGGCGGGGCTGCGGGGGGGGCGGGTCCCGCCTGCGAGCGCCCCACTCCGCCCGCCCCGCCCGGGTCCTGCGCAGTCGCGCCCGGAGCCGGTAGCTGTCTGCCCTGTGCTTCCGAAAACCTCTCCTTGAGCTGTTCCCGCTGTGGTTCCGAACCCTGCGCCAGGAGCTGTCCTACCGAAGGTTCCGATCCCGCCTCCGGGAGCTGTCCGCCGGGCAGTTCCAAACCCCCTCCGGGAGCTGTCTTTCCAGCGGTTCCGACCCTCCGGGAGCTGTCCTCCGGGCGGTGCTGAACGCCAAATAGCTCAGACGCTCCAGGGGAGGCGGGGCCGAGGCTGTGCCGCGACCCTGTGAACCTCGGGCTGCAGGGTTCTGGAACTCATTCGGTGAGCAGTGGCCTTGCCAGGCCTTTTCTGGGGCAGATACCAACGTAGTCTCCTTCAAGACCCCTGTAATTTGAGGGCGGCAGTCTTTGACGTTCGACATCTTCCGTACTTAAAACACCGATGACTTTCTAAGTATTGATCATTCCATCACCTGTGCTCCAACATCTCCTTACACACAGCCTGGATACATTCATCTTTTAAAACGTGGTACAGTCTCCAGAGCTTCGGTGCTTTAACAATGGAACACAGGCTCCCTCCTCCCGGGCAGGGACCTGGGTGGTGAAGATTATCTAGTCTTCTTTTCTCTTCTCCCTCCATAAATAGTGCAATAAGTCACATTAATGGTAATTGGGTCATAAAGTCACTTTCACTCTGAAACAAAATAAATCCATGAAGATGTGAAGTGCTTACAAATCCTACTGGGTATAACTAAATGATAATCATTCAATATGGAAAGACGTGTTGCTGTTTCTAAGCATTCATAAAGAACGAAGATATTGGGATCATTCTGCCAACGTGTGAGTCAGCTCTACTTGGGGCAGAACCAATACTCATACCCTCCCTTCTTTGATCCCTACTCTTCCTCCTCCAAATCAGGGGCTCTACACAGTCATAAACTTATCACTTGCGGTGATCACTTGCGGATAATATATAAAAAGGAAGGGATTCACAAAACATTCTTGCTATATGGATTGGCTGAAACAAAGAAGTGTTTACAAAGCATTCCAATTCCCTTGGAAGAATTAAGCCACAGAAAAGCACGGGTTGCTACCATGTCTATGTACTATGTTGAACAGCCTGAAGCTTTTGATATGGATGTAAGTAATCAGACTTCATTAGAAATGGTCATGGTGAATCATGGGTTAAAGATGCAAGGAGCAAAATAAGATTCCCTAGCTCAAGCTCAAACTCTGTAATTAAGAATTATATAAGACTCCTGCAAGATCTCATGTTATCTATTAAAAATAATGAAATGGAAAAAATTAATAAAGTGGGATCACAGGAGTAGAATCTATAGGAAAGCATTCCTTTTTTTTCAGTTAGAATATGAAAAAATCAGCAGCTAATGTGAGTCTGTGGTTTTGAAGCAATGAGTTGCTTTGCTACCTATGGGAAGCACAGAACAAAGCAATAACAGCTACAAAAATGGGCATAGTCTTTCCTTGTCCATAATTTGCATCTGTATGGCACTAATCCAGAAAAAATGATAGGGCTTTTGTGCTTCCTAGACTCCCAGGGCCTGTAGCTCACACAGCATGCCACACTGAGAAAAGGATTGTAGGGCCACAAAAGAAACACTGAGAAATCAAATTGTTACCCCAAATCTTGCCAATAAAACTTTGATGACTACTTCAGTTTAGAGTCAAGTGTTGATCATGTTCCCTTAAGCAAGTGTTTCCAATTTTTTTTAAAAAATTGCCAGCCTTTGAAGACAAGTGACTGCCTCTCATTTTTGAGAGAAGAGGGGAAAGAGGACAAAACAAGTAGCAAAACAAAAAACAAAAAAAAAAAGTTTTCATCTGCCTGGAATCCTCCTGCTTGATGATTCCAATATGATTCTGCATCATTAACTTTTAGCATTAACATTATTTGGGATGATAATTATGGAATCAATACTACACTCAGATCTCTCTTAGCTTTGAGTCCTTTGAAAATATAACTCCAAAGTACAACTAAGTAGTTTTAGATTAATACTGAGTTTTGGGTTTATGGTTTTCCCAAAGAGCTCTGGGAAGTAAAAGCAACCCATCTGTATAGTAGATTCTTTAGGTTTTGTTAAACCAAAGGTTCATGCTTTTACGTAACTGGGGATAATTACTATTTGTCATTAAGTCTGAACCTCCTTTCTAAGAAATCTGTTTTATACATCACTAAGACAGAAAAAAATGCTGCCATAGAAAACTATGACACAATGCTTTCTTTTCACTTCCAACTCCAATTTAAACTTACTTAAAATGTTTTTGATAAATATTTGGACAGATTTCTATCATGTACCACTAATACACACATAAAGACAAAAAATCTAAGTTAAAGTAAGTGGCTAAAGTTTTCCTGTATGTAGAGTCTCACTATCCTTATTTGCTTTTTAACAGAGTTGTGGATTCCCTGGTCTTTCCCATGATATGCTGCTTGGAACCATCCAGAGCTACTGTGATCTTGCATTTCCTATAAAAGTGCTCCTCCCTCATCCAGGCTTCTGACCTCTATTCTGCAAGGGTTGATGCTGGTGTTTTGTTGGTTTTGTTTTACATAATTGGGGGTTTTCATACAATAACCAGATTCATGTTCCTTATTTAAATGATGCTTACATTATAGGAAAAATATAACTCCCAACCTGTTGGATGTCAAATGTGCCAAGTTTGTGGTCTAACAACATCGAGGAATGAAGTCGTTAACCAAAGGAGGAAGTTAGGAAAGTTTTATTGGAAATAAAGAGAAAGGAAAGAAGAATAGCTCTTGGATTTCCAGGAGGGGTCCCAAATGGGTGGCCACGAAGACTGTTTGTCAGCGGTAATTTATACAGCAAAGTCACAATGTGGGTGAAACTACAATCAACCTATAGGATTATAAATATAGCCCCAAAACTAATAATCAAATAGGGAGACAAGTCACCTAACATGGATACATGGAAAGAATGGAAATATGGGGAATGGAGGGGACTATGGGTCTGGATGTTCTGGTCACCCACCTATGCACCTGATGCCTAGCTGGGCCCACTGGACAGGTGGTACATATAATCTCGTGTTGCTGTTCATCTTGCAGGCCTGGCTATTGCATCTCTATCCTGAGGCCTCGTTCTCTTCAGATTTGCCTCCAGCCATAATTTTGATGTCTCTGATATTTATGCTGACTTCTTTGAAGGCAAAATCCCTCTCTGACTATATATTAATATCTATCTAGCTTAGCTTTCTCTAATATTTAGAAGACCTTGACATGTAGAGGGGCATATGAGGCTAGCAGGCTGTAGGAATAACAGTTGAATAGACTTGGACCTGTGCTGTGGTCCCTGCATAGACTGTCACTTGCCAAGCACTGGCTACACAACCATTCCTGATGATAAGGCAGGAGAGAAGGGCCCAGCACTCCTCTAAGAGATACTGTTTGCAGTATTTCTTCTATCACAATGTCAGAGGAACCAAATACCTTGGAGCCAGCCTGGTTACATTTCCACCCACCACCACTCTGGGAGACATTTGTTTTGGCTCCAGTAGGCTTTGGTCACCACTATAAGTCCTAGGCAGATTCTGCCCTGGGGCCTCTTCCGGAGACAACGCCTCTCCACTGCTCTCCTCACACAGGTCCATGACAGAATGGAACGTCTGACATTGCTCTCACCTTTAGCCCACTTTGTACTTTTTTTCCCCAGTGGAAGCAAAAACTCCACATACCCTTAGCAAGTCAATCCATGCACTCTTCCCCCTCATTCCTGCTGCAGCATGAGTTCTAATAAAGCTTTCTTGAGTGTCATCCTTTTTGGCCATTCATGATTTTAACCTCAAAGAGAGCAGGCTGACTGGGTAGGTAACCTAAAATCTGCTAAGACTAAAGGCTGCTGGTGCTGAAAGTGACCTGGTAACACTGAAAACAACCCTGACAGCAATAAAAACAGCTAAAATCCGCCATGTCCAGTGGCCAGAAAAGTTTCAGAGGCCTGCTGGTAGCTGCTGGCTCCAAGTGACATGGAGGTCCCCTAACACCAAGAGCTGATAGCCAATGGCATTCAAAGCTCAGGGGTTGTAACACTAAAAGAGCTACACTGCCTATTCATGATTCTATACCCACTGAGCAAAAGAATCTTCAGGTGGACAGTAACATCTTAGTGGCTGTACTGGAACCCTCCCCTTAGGAGCCTGAAGAGCAGGGCCCCCAGGGGTGATGGTTGAGGGAGGAGCCTGTGTGTTCTAGAAGAGACCCAGGGGAAAGCTGGGGAAGGAGCACACTGGGGCCCAGTGAAACTAGGGAGGTGAAGCTGCTGTGCAGGGAGCTGAGAGGAATGGCAGGCATGAAGCTGGAGGGCAAGTTGGGCATTAAATTGTAAGACACGAGAGTTTATCTTGAGTGAAATAGGAGCTAGTGCAGAATTTAAAGCAGAGAGGTAAATCTGACTTTCACTTTAAGTGCTTCACTTTACTTGCTTACTGCAAGTAGACTAGAACAGTGAAAGGTGGAACTGGGAAGACAACACTACAGCAACAGTAGGCCACGGAAGAGAGTGTTGAGACCAGGCTGGTAGGGAGGGGGTGGTGAGCATTGGTTGGGTCTGGATGTATTTTGAAGACAGACCCACAGCTTTTATGAAAGAATCCAATGTGGGCAGTGAGAGAAAGATGAGCTGAGAAAGACACCACAGGGTTTTTTTGTTTTTGCTTTTGTTTTGCTTCAGCTGCTACAAAAGCAACAGAATTGGAAGGGAGAAACTGGAGGTGGGTTTGGAACATGCTGGATTTGCACATCCAGACTGTTGGTGAGCAGATATTGTAAACAGGAATCTAGAGTGCAAGAACCAGGTCTGCCGGGAGATAGAACACAAGAACCATCAGCAGGTAGGTGGGAGTCAGAGCAGATGTGTCACCCAGGCCCCCAGCACAGATAGGGAGGTCTGAGGGCAAGTCCTGGTGCAAACTCTGTTCAGAGAGCAGAGCAAGCAGGCACCATTCATGAGACTGAAGCCATCTGTGAGCTGAGACAATATCGGTCCTAGAGACGGAGAAAGTGTGTCAAGTATAAAGTGAATGGTGCCGCAGGCTGGCTGGAGATAGTAAGAGGAGAACTGAGAACTGACCCCAAGTTCTGGTAAGGAGGCTCACACTGGGATTAGAGTGGATTGCAGAGGGTGAGGGGAGAAATGGGCTACTGAAGAAAGACACATTTTGAGAAGTTTTGATGCCAAAGGAAGAGAGAAAAGGAGGAGGCATCAAAGAGGGATGTGGGAGTCATAATAGAGATTACTTGAGATCAGAAAGTGTTTGGGTGGCTGCAAAAATAATTCTACAGAGAGGGTGTAGGAGAGATGCTGCAGCAAGAGGGAAAATTTGCAAAGCAAGATCCCTGTTGTGTTGGGGCTCAGATACAACACCTCAAAGTACGATGTATGGCCTGCTGAGGGCTTCGAGCTGAAGGAAATATTCCGAAGTACAAAACTCTGTTGGTCTCCTGCATTCTCTCTCCTGCTCCTTTTATCCCCCAAGGTACTGAAAAAATAGGATTCCTATTCCCCAAGGCAGGTCATAGAAACCAAAATCCCTCTCCCCCAAATCTCCCCCAAAGCTTGACTTAAAACCTAGAAATATTACTTTAACTTTCCCTACTTTTCTGTGTAGGAGCTGACCATAAAAGAATTCTCTGACCTGCCCTGTCTGACAGTAGATCATAAGATCTTCTATCTTACAGGAAAAGGTCCTCCCCCATACCTTGGGCACACAGACAACATGAACAGGCCTTGCTGGCTTCTCTCTCAGCCTATTACCATTAGGTTAGTCCCTTTTTATGTAATTGCCTTTCTACATGCTGTCCATTCTTCATCAAATCTAAGCATAAAAATAGGTAGTTTCAATCACAGCTACTTATGAGGCCAAGGCTGAAGAATTACACATTCAAGGCCAGACCGGGAAACTTAGCAAGAACCTGTCTAAAAAGAAAAAATATAAAAGGCTGGGGTGCAGCTCAGTGTGAAGACCCTGGGTTCAATCTTTACTATCTCAGAAAATTTCCCTGGCTCTTTGGGTCCCTGTTTCTGAAGGCTCCAGGGTCATATGAAACTTTGATTAGATAAACCTGCTGCATGTTCCTGATTACAGGAATTTGACCGTGACCCTCATGATAAGTGAGAAAGGGGCTCACGCCTTTTGTCCTCCAGGTGCTTGAATGGTGAGAAGCTGAACTGCACAAGGTGAAGGTGTGGCTCCGCTCACAGAGGGTGGCATGAAGATCTCACGAATGTGCATGCATGGAGTTGGTGTGAGTCTCCAGCCTTCTCTCCTTGCTTGTCCTATTTTCTTAATGACAGTGGCACAGAGTATCAATCAGACCTGAGGAGGGAAGAGGTGCTCAGCTTGCAGTGCCGGCCAGTTGTGAGTCACCTAGAGTGCTTTAAGAGCATGCTTGTGTCCACACCAACTGGAGCAGCTCTCTAGGAGTAGGACAGGGCATGGTGTGTTTTCAAAGTTTCCAGGTGATTTGAAATCGTGGCAGAGGCAAGAGTTAGCCGGCTTAGGAGTTTGAGGAGAGAGAGTATAGTTTGGTAAAATAGCTACATAGGAGAGCAGGAGATGTGGGTGGCTACAGAAATATACCCGGGGTTGTGGTTAAGAATTTAATGTGAAATGTGCGGGGATGGCTGTGGCTTTCTCCAAATACGCTCAGGCACAGGGTTAGCAGAGGGATGGGTTTGCCAAGGCGGGCTTTTATTGCATGTGTTTAATGAAAGGAAAGAGTCCAAGAGAGGTATGACAACCTTGGACCTGGAGTCTGTGCCCAAGAGAAGAGAAAAACTGGACAATGTTGATATCCCCAATGCAATTACAAGGGCCAGGGCCAGAGGATGGAAAGGAGAGATGGGGGAAAGTTAGTTATCAGTTACACTGTAGGGCGACACTCTGAACGCAAGTGAAACCTGAGCCCAAATCCCACCGTGATCCCTAGGCACCACACTCCCTACTCACTACCCCAGCCACACAGTGGGAGTCCAGAAGCCACAGCTGCTTTCCCTTATGGTCTGCCCTCCCACCCCAAAGCTATTCCTGCTCTCTGAGATTCATCCCTCCTATCTACAACCAACATAAATTCGGTGTAAATATGAACCAACTATATCTCCTCCCTCAGATTTTCATTATAAAAATACTCTAGTTCTAGGTCTAACAGGCTTTTCCAGCTTCTATCTTGCCCTGCTGCTGCTGGATGTTGAGGGAACTTGACTCAGGACCTAGTCCTTTCCTGGCTGGCACCTGTTACCACTCAGTGAACTCTTTTATTCCAGGGATTCCTGTGTCCCAAGAGCTTTGGTTTAATACCAGCAAAGGAGGCCATTGAGAATCTAGGGGAAGCACATTTAAGACCAGGTAGGTAAACAGCTCTTACCACAGGAATTTTTTCTCTTTCAAGTTTACATGATTAACACTTCTATGAAATAATTTAGAGCAGCCAGACTCCCTGCAAAGCAGCACAAATAACTTTGATTAGTCTTTCAACCTACCCTTTTTTCTCAGGGCTTTAAATCAATTTTTCTCAACAAGTGAATATTATGAGTTGTTTAGAGCAAAAAAATACATACTGGAATTCAGATCTTCCTATTTTTAGATAATGGAATAATTTAGAGTGTCAATGCTGATTCCAAAGACCTTTCCACAATTTTTTGTTCTTGCATTTTTTTGGTTATTGTTTTTTGTTTTGGTTTGGTTTTTTTTGGTACCGGAGATCAAACTCTGGACCTTGCGCTTGTGAGGCAGGCAGCGGAACCACTGAGCTAAATCCCCGACCCTGGTTATTCTTTTTGAGACAGAGTCTCACTAAGTTGCCCAGGCTGGCCTCAAACTTGCCTCATTCTCCCAAGTAGCTGGGATTACAAGTAGGCGCCACCATGATTGACTAAAATATAATTTTTTTACTGTCACCTGCCCCCTACCTCAATCCTATCTGGGGATAGTCAAGTACCTAAACCACAAAGACTTCCCTGGATGCTGGTAATTTCTGGCTATTTATTTCTCAGAAGCCAAGCTGCCGCGTTTGTTCTGCTCCTGTCCTTTTCTCTGGCCAGAAAAGAGCTTTCCTTCAAGCTCTCTGTATTAATTGTTCAGAGATCAATTAGGCCTCAGGGGTCATACAAAATTTACTGTGTCATCCGTATTTCCTTCAGAAATTCTCAAGAGCAGGGCATCAACTTGGAGATAAAAAAGGAGGATGGGGGGTATGTTAGTGTTACAGTGAGTGATGGGCTTCCTAGTTTCTTATACATAATGAACAAAGAATTGGACATGGTACATGATGGTAAAGAAAAAGCAACAAGGTTTAATTTAGGCAACAGTAAGCCCAAAGTGAGCAGAGCTCACACTAGCTAAAGGAAAACTGCATGAGCACCTAAGACTTTGGGTTTAAGGATTTCAAATGTTGCGATGGGACTAGGGTGCCTCCCATTGGATCTTCCAGATCATGATTGACAACATGATTGACAGGACACTGTTAAATCAGCTCTATCTGTCACTCATGTCTTTTCCCGTAATTTACTCTGCTATAATTGGATGCATCAGATGCAGTCCATATGCACACACCTTCCGTGTGCTTCAAGTGAAGAAAGGTTATTGCAGGTCATGCCGACAGGTCTGGCCCCCATGTGTCCTGGTGTGGGAGTTCCCAATTTTCCAGAGCAGGCCCAAGGGTCTTTGTTTTTCTTATCTCTGCCTCAAAGTAGTAGGCCTTAGGACAAAGGTTGGGGGGTTGGCCCTGGGGCATCATCAAGGTTCAGGGGAGTGGAGGGGAGTGATCCTGTAGTTCCAGCTGTGCTATCTATATTATTAGGAAGAAGTCCCAGAAGTATTTCTGGACTAATAACGATCACTAGCCCTCATATTACCACTGGAATCACTGGCTGGTGCCTAGAATGTATTTATTGTCTCAAAATGTCTTGCCCCCTCATCATAATCAATAGCTTCCAGGAAAGGGCAACACATTACCCCATTTCTTACAATTCTGCCATAAGAATATATTTCTCAGGCCCTCTTCTGGGAATGCCATTTAAGGGGGAAAGTGACAAGTGAACAGAAAAATCTGAAGTGGAAGGGAGACTGCCACATCTGTAGAACAAAGCCATGGGTCTCCTGGTTGACCAGGCATGTCCCAAGGGTACACACACACACACACATCCACACACATCCTGGGTTGGGGAGAGCTCTGCCCTTAGGCTCCAACCAGCCAGCATGGTTCAACTCCAAGCCTCTTCCTAAGGACCTTTATTTGGCCCAAGAAGACCCAGAAACTTGCCCTCCGTGACATAGGGGATAGTGGCAAAGGCAATGATTTCCCAAATAGGAAACCCAACTGCTCAGGAAACAAAAGCAAGAATTGACAAATGAGGTTGCACCAAACTAAAAAAAAAAAAAAGGAAACAACAGAATAAGAGAGAAAATATACAGCTCTTTATCTAACAGAGGATTAATATTTAGAATATATAAAGAATTCAAAAAACTTAGCAATAAAAGAAAGACTAATACAATCAGAAATGGGCAAATGACCCCCACAGACACCTTTCCAAAGAAGCACAAATGGCCAATAAATATATAAAGATGTTCAACATCTTTAGCCATCAGAGAAAAGCAAATTACAACTACATTGAGATTCATCTCACCCCAGACAGAATGGCTACTATAAAACAAAACCAAAAAATAACAAATGTTGCAAGGATATGGAGGAAAAGAAACTCTTATACACAATTGGTTGGAAAGTAATTAGTAGAGTAACTATGGAAACATAGAGGCTCCTGAAAAACCTAAAAGTAGAACTACCATGTGATCTAGCTATACCACTCCTGGGCATATACCTGAAAGAAATGAAGTCAACATATGCAAAAGACACCTGCAGTCTGAATGTATTCACAATAGCCAAGATGTGGAATCAGCCTAGATGCCTTTCAACAGGTGAATGGGCAAAGAGATATGGTACATGTAATGCACAATGGAGCATTGTTCGGCCATACAGAAGAATGAAGTCTTGTCATTTGCAGGGAAACAGATGGAACTACAAATCATCTTGTTAAATGAATTGTTAGACGCAGAAAAACAATACCACATGTTCACTCTCATACGTGGAAACTAAAACCAAAAAAAGTAGTACAAGATGATCTCAAAGCAGAAGAGACACTACTAGGGTAAAGAACAGGGAGGAAAGAGCATGAGATAGGGTAGACCAAAGCACGATACATGTAGGTATGAAAATGTCATAGTGAAGCCCATTAAGTTGTACAATTAATGTTCTTTAGTAATTATAATAAGTGCCCCTCCCCAGAAGACTTTCCCTCCAACTCCAGCTCAGAACACCTCCCTCCTTTAGTCTTGCACTTTTCCTCTTTGGACAAGACTAGCCAGAACCCTGCCTGGGCTGCTACACCTAAGGTAGAGGCCTTACAGTGATGGGACCTGCTGGACCTTAACTGTGACATTGAGAAGGTGGGGATGGTACAGAAGTTATGAAAAGTTACATTGATATCCTGGGGTTGGGGAAATGCCATTTGTTTTCAAATGTCACACGTTTCATTTACCAAAAGAGAGGGCAAATCAGTATTGAAACAATATTCATATTTTACATTTGTATATGTAAGTACCATGTAAATATTTGCAAATGCAGGTGTAAATGTGTATATGTAAGGGTAATATATAAAGAAACGTAACATACACTTACGTTTATCACCGCATCTAGCACCCTCTCCCTGTGCAGCTGAAGGAGTGTGGGCTTTGCAGATGTGGGAAGGCCCCACTCTGATGGAAAGGCCAGCCTCATACTGCTGCATGAGACCCATGAAGCCTCTAAGGGCAGTAGACAGCAGCAAAGCATGTTCCACCCCAAGCAATTTAGCACATATGAAGGACAGAATGGGTGATTGGGAGATGCTTGAAAAGGGGTGTCCCGCTGTTCAGGATGAAGGTCTTTGTGCAGGATAAAGGTCTGTGTACCCCTGGTAATTTTGGGATTTTGAACTCAGGATCTTGTGCTTGCCAGGCAGGCTTGGCGCCACTGAGCTACATCCCCAGCCCTGGGGTTTTCTCTCTTGCTATGTAGTTCAGGCTTGCCTTGAACGCCAGGTCCATTATGGTGCTCTGTGCTTGCAGGTTCTGAGACACTGTGACCACTACCAAGGGCGATGGGAAGCAAGGGCCAGAGCTGTGGTCTGGAAGGGAGAGGGCTGCAGTCAGCATGAAGGGCCGGCTGCTGGGGGAGGTAGTGCTGGCTGTGATCCTGCAGCATGTGTTTTCTCCCCTGAGTGCCTGTGGAGAGTGGGCCTTGGACCTAACCTGGGACAGGTCTACACAAGACAGTGTGGCAGAAGAGTCTCTCCCCAGCTCGCCTCCTCACCACCCATCTCAATGCTTGCACTTACAAATGAGACCAGCTTCCTTAGGCTGCACAACCAAGCACCACAGACTTGGTGGCCTGAAACAGCCCACATGTATTATCTCACAGTTCTGGAGGTCAGAAGTTGAAATGCAGGGTTGCTGGGCTGTAGGCATGTGTGGGGAGGGCTGGTTTCTCCCGGGGGACCCAGGTGGCAGTCCCTTTTCTGCCTGTTCCCCTTGGCTCATGGCCCCTTCGTCTACCTTCGAGGTGTCTTGTTCCCATCTCTACTACCTTATATCACCATCATCTCTTCAGGAGTTACACATTCCTGTATCTCCCTCCTAAGATCCTTACTACTTATTATATTTAGGGCTCACCCAGATAAACCAGGATAGTCCCCCATCTCAAGATCCACACTCACATAGACCAAGTCCCCTTCGCTGTGTAACGGACATTCACAGGTTCACAGGAAGGGTGTGAATGTCTTAGAAGGCCATTGTTCAGCTGATCAAAAATATGCAGCATTTCTCTCCATATCCTGGCTTTCCCACTTGTTTTGATTTTTCAAAAATATTTCAAATATGGTTTTACCTTATATATTATTTCAGTCTGACTGACAAGGTTTGAGTGTGTCCTTCAAAGGTCCATGTCCCGGAAGCTTGGTCTCTGATGTGCAGAATTGAGATAGTGAGGGCTCTGAGAGATGGTTGGATCATGGGGTGCCTCTCTCAGGAGGGATCAGTATAGATCCCAGGTCTGGGTTAGTTCTTGGAGAAAGGGCTGTTATACAACAGCAAGCCTGGTCTTGTGCCCCCTTAATTATACACGTGCCCTTCTGCATCAGATTGTTCTTTTTCTTCCTCTCTGATATGTTGTGATACAGCTAGGGGTCCCTCACTTGTCACTAGGGCTGTGCTGTGTCCAGGTACCAGAATTGCAAGCCAAATTAAACCTCTTTTCCCCATAAAGTACCAGCCCTCAGGTAGTTTGTTATAGCAACACCAAACAGACAAAGACACCAACATATGTGCAGGTTCCCCCTTAGCTGCAACCTCATGGCAAGTGACATCACCCCTGACAAACCTCACCACCTCCCAGGCTCAGACTCAGGAAAGACTCAGGGCCGTTTCCAGGGGAAGCCCTAATAGCTGCCTCCTCAGGCTTTTCCTATAGGCCTCATCCTCCTGCTGCTTGGTAATTCTTTTCTAGTCTGGATAAAGTGGAAAACATTTTTTTGTTATTGTTTTATTCTGTGCTAGGAATTGAACCCAGAGCCTTGCACAGGAAAGGATCTACCAGTGAGCTGTATCCTCAGATCTTTTTATTTGACTTTGAGACAAGGTTTCACTACGTGGTTCAGGCTGGCCTAAAACTTGCAGTTTTTCTGCCTCAGCCTCCTGAGTAGCTGGGATCACAGGCATGTACCACTGCACCCAGCCAGGGACAACTTCTTTTAATCAACATATTTCCTTCCTAATCTCTTGTCTATGCCACAGTGCTTTTCTATTTTCTTAAGAGCCTCAGCTTTGGAAACTCAAAAGCTGGAAACAGACTCAGTTCCTCTGCTTTCAGCCACCCTCTGCTCCCTCAGCTTTTGAGCACAAAATGTCATACCTTGTGCTGTTAAATACAGGCAAAACCTAGGGATTGGGAGAAGTTTGAGAACACTAGTCAAGTAACACCAAAAATGCACTGTTCTACCAGAGTGGTCTGGCAGCTGAGCGCACCATTAGCTGTGACTCCAGTGTCCCAGCTCAAGGGACCTGGGGAGGGGAAAGAAAGGACAGGCAGGGCCAGCTTCATGGTAGGCAGCCTGTGGTTGCACAGGACCTGCCTTCCTGAGCTTGGCCTAATGCTCTGCAGTTCTTATCTTGAAGTTCTTAATGGTTTGGTTTTGTTTTGTTTTGGTACAGGGGATCGAACTCGGGTCCTTGTGCTTGCGCAGCAGGTGGTGTGGTTTTGTCTTTGAGCCTGTGTTTTGTGAGTGAAGTTGATGGACAGGGGAGCACATATTTGGGCAGAGGGGTCTGAGGTGTACTTCTCATGGCATGTAGCATGCAGCATGTGGTGTTGGCTCTGGCTGGAGGCTTAAACTACAGACCTTTATCCTTATAGTCTTAGAGGCTAGCAATCGCAGATCAGGGTCTGGGCAGGGCTGGTTTCTCTCTAGGCCTCTCCCTGGCTTGTAGATGCCGTTTTCTCCCTATGTGATCATGGGGTTGTCCCTTTGTGCGTGGCTGTGTCAGTTCCTTTTCTTGTAATGACCCCATTCAGACTGGATCAGGAGCCACCTGCTTACTAAATTACTTTTTTTTTTTCTGGTACCGGAGATCGAACTCAGGACCTTGCACTTGCAAGGCAGGCACCAAAACCATTGAGCTAAATCCCCAGCCCCTAAATTACTTCTTTAAAGACCCTGTTTCCACATATAGTCACATTCTGAGGTATAATGCTGGAAACTAAGACTTGGAAATACGAATTTAAAGGGCAGGTTAGTTCAGCCCATAACAACAGGCAAATTGCATTTGAAATTAACGATGCACATTTTAAAAAATAATATTTTTTGTGCACTTTAACCAATAGATTGAGATGCACCTGCAGCTTTACAGTGAAATGTTCTTCAGAAGGAATAAACAGTGTTTCCATATAATCCTAAGCTTCACAATCAAAGAAAATCAACATTTGGAATTCATTCCCCTTATGTTCAGTGACAACAGAACCTGCCTGGGGCTTTCCTTTTGTTCTAGCAGAGAATTAACAGATAGAAGAATTGTGCATTGGGTATCTCACTGGTGTTTGTTTTTAATCATACTCCTCACAGTTGTCCAAACCTAATTAACCTTTTGATTTCACAGGGCAGGGATGAGGTTACATGCCAGTGGCCATAGTGTATCTTTTTTGTTATTGTTACTATTTGTGTTTTTAAACATAAGAGACAGGGTTCATATAGAATCTAAAATTTATCAAATAAAGAAACTTACCAAGCATTTTCTACTTCAGTGCACTACTAACTGGCAAAATTAACCATTTCCCCACTTCCACGGAGAAATCATACCTCCCCTTTCTCTCCACTGGGAACTTTTCTCCAAGGAGTACCCTAAAGGCTCAGAAAGGGTTTGGAGGAAACCTGTGGGCAGCTGGCCAAATCCAAAAGAGCAGTTTCTTCTAACACAGGTGGATCTCGGATATCTAAGCAGAAGGACTGCCCTAAGGTCACCACACACTGTGGGTTCAGTTGTCATGGTAACAATGGCTAACCTTCCTAGCTACCGAGGAGACAGCTGCATTGATTGAGGACTAGCATCTTCTTATAAGCTTTGCAGCAGCTCATGGGGATGTGCAGCTTTTGCAGCTACTTCGTGGATGAACCAGCCCTGAGCCTAGGTGAGGAGCCTGCACTCTCCCAGGCAGTCCACTGAGGACCAGCTGGACCTCTGCTCACCTGACTCCACAGCCCAAATTTGCAAAGGGGTAGAAACAGAGGTGGTGATCCCAGTATGGTTGATGACAGAGCTGAATGTAGCACCCAGAACATTCCAAGGAGCAGACACGGGAGTAAAGACATTCTAATGTCTCCTGTTATGGACAGAGGGAAACAGGGCTGAGGGAAACCTGGGTGGTCTCAGGTTGCCTCAGTGGTCTCCAGACATTTTTTTATTGTGCAGCTCTCTTTATAAATTTTTTTTCTGAAAACATACCACTAATGGAAGCATATATACTGATGTATACACATTTATTTATAAATGATACACTTTATTACTTATGCTACTTCAAATTATTGTGTGCACTGATACACAAAAGATAACATGAAAGTGAAATAGAAACTTCTGATTAAATTTGTAATTCCTTAGAAACTTCTAGCATTATCTTTCTATACCTCATTAGATTATCTTTCAAAGCTCACTTTGGAGGATGCTTTTTAAAAGAAACGACACTTCGATTTTTACCATAAAAGCTTAGGCTTCATTTCCAAAGTGGGAAAAGGGATTTATCTGAAGAAATGTCTTCAAGATGATTGGAGAAGACAGAAGCCAGTTGCTCCTGGCCTGCTGATCTGAGACAGCTACTGGGGTACACTGGAAGCTATGATTCCAGGATGTAGATTCTCATCCCACACTTGGAGCCCACAACTCTGAGAATGCCTTTCACTTAGAATCAGGAGCTGAAACATAGAATAAGTAAGTTTTCTGACTTAAAATAATGGTGGGTGGGGGGAGGCTGCTCCTTCTTGTCCAGAACATTTAAGTCCCACAAGTGGACTAACTAAAGTTAAATGAGAGATGCCATGTATTGTCGGACTTTGAAGATGAAATAAAAACACCTGCTGCCCAAGCGCAAGGACCCGAGTTCGACCCTGGTCCTAAAAAAAAAACAAACAAAAAAACAAGTTAACTAAAGGAAAAGTCTTTTTGCCCAAACAATATCTGAAATAAACAGTTTCTGGATAGAGCTGCTTTTCTTGCCCAAGTACTGATCGCAATGCTTTGAAAGCAGTTCATGTATTTGGATATATTTTTGCTAAACTAGACCATATTTTGAATTCCCAATTTAAATCTACTAGTATATTTATTGTGACAGGTCACAATGTAAACTAATATTCATAAGCTTAAATTAGTAAGTCACCAAGTTTCATATACTTAAGTGAGAAATTACTACAAAATGGTCTACCAATTATAATGTAACAATTACTTTGATATGGAAATTATGTTGGTACGTAAATTACCTACTTGCTACATATATATTACTTTAAAATTTCAAAAATTTTGTCTTAAAATATTACAAAACACATATAAGGACTGAATTTAGTAAGAAAAAATTTAAGCCAGGAAAAACAACTACACTGCCAATGCCCATGGAAAACACAAAGAAGAAACTAAAGCATATTCTGGGAGTTTCTCTATTCCTCCTCCTGTACATTATTAATCTTTTATTTTGAGATGATAAAAAACTCAGATAATGGGGAAGGTTTTTTTCTGAATTATTTGAGAGCTTATTGATAACCCAGTTCTCTACTGCCCCTGGGCTCTTCAATGGATATTTCCTTACCTGAGGGTACTCTTGCCAAAAGCCACAAAGCAACTACAGTACTGGCATTTTGTATACCACCTGTGATCCTTAATTGTGATATGTCAACTTGAGTCAGTAAGAACTGGGTGGTGAAGCCCTGGTTGTGTCTGTGTATGACTGACACCTTAGACTCCAGGAGGAGGGAAGAGACCTAGCCTGCTTATGGGTGGCACCAACCAATAGGCGTGTAGCCCGGACAGAGCATAAAGAAAAAAAGAAGGAAGTCTTGCTTCCTTTTTCCTTTGGAGGAGCTCAGGTCTTCCCTATTGCCTTCGGACATTGACTTCTATTTCCTTCAGGCTTCCAGTGCAGACTCTAGCTTTCCAACACAGATTCATACTAATGACTCCACAGTGAGCTCACAGGCCTTTGACCTTTGACTGCTGCTGGACCCTCCTGCTC
Organism: Heterocephalus glaber; assembly: GCF_000247695.1. The sequence goes on along the minus strand of NW_004624775.1, from coordinate 18,990,162 downwards.
TCCAGAATATACATGGCCAGTTGGATTCTGCTGCATCTGATTCTGCAGATGGCCACTGGGATTCTTGACCTTCTGATCCTGTAAGCCTACCTAATAAGCCCTTTGTATAATTATATATATAGTATATATAATATATACATTATATATATACACATTGTATAATATATATATTCTAGGAATCTAATATATACATATATATATATACTGATTCTGTTTCTCCAGTGAATGCTAACAAATACACCATACAAAAACTATATCACTATCTTCAACTTCAATAAAATTTTGGAGTGTATTGAAATACATTTGCCAAATATAAATTTAAAATATTATTAGATATAAGTTGAGAAAGTTGACTTGATGCCTTCATGCTATGAAAATCTAATTGCTTGCTATACATAATTTCATTTTAGAAATTCTCAATATTTAATAAAAATACAAAGTTTAGATTTCAGGCAAAAGTATATATTTGCTTTTAAATTTATTTGTTCAGTACTGATTCAGTATTGTGCATTAAACGAAATTCAAGTCATTAGCAAAGAGTTATAGCAACCAAGATTCAGTGTATGTAATGTTGCAGAAGTGACTGCAGGCATTTAGAAGTATTTTGAAGAAAAACGAAGAGATAGTATTTATAAAATATACATTATTGATGCTAAACAAATCATAGTCTCTTACACTGATGCCAACTTCTCTAATGTGAGAAATATTAGAAAAAAGACAATGAAAATTCATTTAAGTACCAAATCCCATGATCAGCCCAACTATGATCCAAAATTAATTTGAAAGTAAATTTTTTCTTTATTTGTTAACAGTAGAAGACTCTCTGAAAAGTTGTAAGCCCTATAACAACAAATAAATACAATCAAATCTAGCAGTGATTTCTATACAAAGTAAGATACTGGGCCAAGTAGGTAAGGAAAATCATGGTAGTCATGCTACAAAAGCAAGATGTATAATTATTTTATAGTCTAGGGACCTTGAGTTTCTAATTATTGTGATTAAAATGTCCACTTCCTATAATTTTATGTTCATGATTTAAATTGCAAACTCTATACGTATTGATTTTATGTGCAGAATTATTATTATTATTATTATTATTATTATTGTTTTTTAGTACTGGAAATTGAACTCGGGTCTTTGTGCTTGCGCAGCAGGCAGCAAAACCACTGAGCTAGATCCCCTGCCCAGAATTATTGTTATTGAGAAACAATAATTTAGTAATTACAATTTTTCATGTATGGGAGAGGCACTTTCCCAAACCACTGGTAGGTGTCATAGATGTGCATTCCAGTCCTATGTTTTGTGGGACTCCCACAGCCCAGACCATGGCCTTTCTAGAAAAGAAGTGACGCTGTCTTAGTTACTTTCTGTTGCTGGACACAACACCCAACACCTACAACTTAAAGGAAGAGAGGTTTATTTTGGCTCATAGTTTTAGTCCATGGTTGGCTGGCTCCAACGCAGGAACAGGGTGGCAGAGAGGCATGGTAGATAAAAAGGTGCTCTATGGTGACCAAGAAGGACAGCAAGAGGGGAGGAGTCAGGACAAGAATATATCATTCCAGGTCATGTCCCCAGTGGCCCACTTTCAACCAGGCCCCACCTCCTAATAGGACATTCAGTTATGAACTCATCAATGGATGAACCCACTGATAAAAATAGTACCCTTGGGCTGGGGATTTAGCTCAGTGGTTCCGCCACCTGACTCGCAAGCACAAGGTCCCAAGTTCGATTCCCGGTACCAAAAAAAAAACAAAAAAAACCCCCAAAATAGTACCCTCATGATCCAACTATGTTCCATGCACATGAGAATTTGGGGGGATGTTTTAGATCTAAACCATAACAGGCACCTACAGCCCATCACTGCTTTTGAGTCAGGAGGTACTACATCTTGACCTCACAGTTCCTGGAGACAGTTTTCCCTCCTCCACTCAGTTCAGGAAATTGCTATTCAATCCACAGGTTGTGGATTTATGTGCTTCCCAGGGGTCTCCTTGATGCTCAGGCCATGTTGGCAGCCCTGGTCTCTGCTCCAAGATAACTGTGCCATTACTTACCAAGTACAGTCATGAATGGTTTCGCCACAGGATGCACAGAACACATTTTGAGAAATGCATGATGAGGCAGTGTCATGTGCCAATGTTACAGAGTGCGCTCACACAAACCTAGGTGGCACATCTCCCACACTTCTAGGCTTCATACTGTTCATAGATGATGCAGCCAATTGTTCTTAGACCCCTGACAAATAAAACAGCACAAGGCTACATGAGGCACAAGAAAAAACAATGTGACCAAGAGGCAAGGTGACATGAAATGGAGAAGGCTGTTCTGGTTAATGCGGCCAAGTATGTGCAATGAGCTTTTCTTTTCAAGTAGGAATACACTCTAAAATAATGATGAAAAGTATGTACCACAAACACAAATACAACTCACATGGTATTTGTTGTCATTATCGAGAAAATGGTACATGTTGTGCTTTGTAAGATAAGCTGCAGGGCAAGTCTGCTCAGACCCACTTCACCACAGACATGCAAGGAAGTCTGCTGTGCTGTCCCAGTGGTCACACCTTCACTAGTTCATTAGTGGCTTTTTCAGCTCCATTATAATCATCTTAAGGGACCACTGTGGCACAGGTATCGGCTGAGATGCAGTTATGCAGAGGATGTATATTTAGGAGAATTCTATTTAACACTGTTGCAGGTCAGGCCTAGGTCCTGTTTGGCTTTGTTACCTCCACAGAGTATGGCCCTGTTGATTGTGAATTGCAAATATGAAACTTATTTATACTGAAAAATTCTTTGTTTATGTAAAATTCAAATTTAATCAGGTGTCTTTTTTTTTTTTAATGGTTGGCTTGTTACTTGTTTTTGTTGTCCTTGCTAAACCTGGCAACCCTTTCTCCTGACACAGCTTGGTGTATGAGTGGCAGGGAGGCTCTGCAAACCCTTGATAAGCCGTCTAGATTCTGAGGGAGGAATGATGTAATTACCATCCCACATTCGATGAATGCAAACCTCTTGAGTCTGGAAAAACCACACTTATTCTCTTTGGCTGTGGTTCTTCATAGGCAAGATCAAAGGGAGTGATCGCTGAGTCCTTGAGAGTCTATGTACAGCCAAACAGGAGAGGGTTCTTTTGTTCAATTCAGATGGAAATCGTGAATCAGCAAAGTGCAGTTCTGTTGATGGCTCTTAGCCACCCCTACAAGCTCCTCAGCAGCATAGGTGAACCCTCAGCTACTGTCTGGAGCTCTTCGAAGCAAGCTCCATTGATTTCTGCCAGATGTCATCTGATGCTGGTTAACATGTTGCCAGCCTGGTAGTTGCTGCTCGTTGCATCTGGTCCCCACCACTGATCAACAACACTGGTCACTGTTTGGTCTCTGCTGTCAATGCCAGTCAATGTTGGCTGGTGCTGATCATTATCATAAATGCTGCCAGCCACTGCTGGTCTCTGCCACCCCTCTCTTCACTGATCTTCACTGATTCCTGTCACCAGTCTCTGGAGCTCTTCAGGGCTGCCAGTGCTAGTGCTTACAGCTCTTTCTAATACAATCCACTCTGCCCACACTATTTGAGATAAGAATCTCTGGTAGATTTATAGTAAGAAATGAATCACAAGCAGATTTATAGGGCAACCTGAGAGGAACTTTATTGAAGAAGCAACCCTCTTACGTTAACCCAAGAAATGTGAGGGGATCACAGCTTATATAGAGCAATGGAGGGAGCAGAGTGATCTGGGATTGGTCCAAATTTGAGGCTACTGATTGGTCTGGTGTCATTGAGAAGCTGCGAGCCACCTTTCCGACATGCAGCACCATGGGAGAGGTGCCCCTCTTTCCCAGTTCCCACTCGAGATTGGGCTAACTTGGAAAGTCAAAGCTGATTTGGGAGGGCACATCCTAACTTTGGTAGAATCTTTGCTCCAATATGCAAAACTTCCTCCTGTGTAAATCTGAGAGCTTATTTTCCTCTGGATAAATTCAACAGAGGTGGGCTGTCTATCACCATGACAAAGTCAGAGGGAACTACATGTGACAGAAGGCTGCAGCAACCTTTTACCTGGGGACTAGTTATTGTTTATCTTGGAACATGTATATATGGGTTGCTCCTGCTTGGTTGTCCAAGGGGGTGAGATTCCTTTGCCCTTTTAATCTCAGGATAGGGAATTTGTGATGTGCATCACAGCCTGGTTTAATAGTTATTCACCAATAAAACTGGATTCTGTCACCTGCCTCTGTAGAGGGGGTTTCTGAGTGTGGAAGAGGATTTGTTTCTTTTAGTTGTATCCCAACGCTGTGGGTGCACATTTTGTGCTCAGTTCTTTCACCTCCTCCTGCTGAAAGGCTAAGTGGCTCACCAGCAGAGGCAGGAAACATGGCCCACCTGCAGGGGCCACCTGGGAATGCTGCCACTGACACTTTTGGGAGACTTTGTTGATGTTGACCTGTTGGTTCCAAATCTCCACCTACCTGGTAGGTCCTATGTAGTTCTCAGCTTGCTGTTCAGGAGGGGAAACTGAGTCACAGTAAGGCATTTTCAGGATTTCAATTTCAGAAGAGTTCTCTAAGCACGCTCCCTGTTGGGCCTTTTGAAAAGAACACAATCTCAGAAAGGTGGGAACTCTGGTGGAGAGGGCTGGGAGTGGCTGAGCAGGCTCCTAGGGGACTGACACAGCAGAGACGTCCTGTAAATGCTGCATTCTATGGAAGATATGACAGAGCTATCTGCAGGAGAGAAGCAGACACGTTACATATTCTTATAAGAATAATTACAGCACAATAGCTACCATCACGACCACTGACTCCGAGGGCAATGTACCAGGAGTGATGTTTGCTTCCTCAGGTATTCCCCAGGGCAATGTTATGCAAAACACATTCATTTTATAAAAGAAAAAATTAAGACCCCAAAGGATGAAACTTCCTGAGGCCACAGAGGCTCTCTGAAAGTCACCTTAACCTTAAATGGCCCACATAGCCTTGATAGAACAGAGGGAAAATAGGGACTCTTGTCTCCATCTTTCATTCCAGTGGCACTCCACAAACTTAGGCTGCAGGGAAACTCAGAGGGAGAAGTCCTGAGGACACAGAGCTGAGTTCCCCAGGACTGCGATGCAGAAGAAGGACACCAGTGTCAGGACCAGGGAGAGGACATTAGCATTCGCTGCTTCTCATGGTGCCAGTCCCACAGCCTGTCCTCAGCCTGCCACCCTCTGCAAGTCACCTAGTGGAGAGGACCTGAGGGTGACACTGTGCAGTCCAGAAGAGTGGCTGCCCTCTCTGCTGAGAGGTGGGACTCCTGAGCAGAGTGGAAGGCAGGTCAGAGTGTGGGGTGGAGTTGTGTCAGTCTCATTTACCCTGTGCCCTTGAAAGCCAGGAGCCAGACCACCAGGGCAGCCTGGGAAAGATCTGATTCACAGTTGTTCCAGGTCCTTCTACCTCACATCCTTCTCAGGTGCCCAGGAATGGGCTGCAGTCCTCAGACCCAGCTCCTGGCCACAGCCACCCAGATTCCTGCCTCCACCAACGTCGTTCCTGTGGAGCCAGGGTCTTGTTCTCCCAGCCTGAGAGAGCGCTGACATTGTCGCCTGCCTCCATCATGATGTCCGTGGGGAAGTGAAGAAGAGAACCACATCACAGATCTGGCCATACACAGTCTCCTCAAGGCAAGCCCAGCTGTGACTGGAATGACAGAAATCACTGCACAAGTCAATAATGCCAAATCCGCCAATAGTTACTTTCATTTTCTGAGATAATAAAATGACAGCACCAACCAAATTCCTAACCTTTAGCAGATGTTTACTTTGAGAATCAAAATGACAGTTTTTAAAAGGTTTTGTCCATGAAAAGGAATTTTGTCCATGAAAGCATGATTGATATCTTTTCTACCGTGAAAAGAGACAGTTTTACATTCATTAAGCAAATTCACTCTACCATTGTTTCTGTGTGTGTCTGCACTTGGGAACTTCCTTATAATTGGTTGTAACCTGTTATTGTCAGATTAAACAATAAACAAAATAAACTCTTTGACACATGTCCATTTTATATTATTATGACAGTCATACTACCCCTTTAAAAATGTAGGCTTCAACAGTACTACAGTATAGTATAGTATATTAAACGATTAGCTTAGTGTAACTGAAACATCCAGTTTGTCCAGGAAAGTTTTTCTCTGTGCTGAGTTACAAAGCTTGGTTTGCATGATGTGGGTGATCAGAAATCATTTTAAAAGCTTACATCCAGACAGTGCCAGGTGGTGTTTACATGTGGGGCAGAGCTCGGCAGCTGTGTTCTGGAGATAGGCCAGAGGGACCAGGCTGGAGCAGGACAGCTGGTTAGGAGGCATTCTGGTTAACATCCAGGTGAGAGGTAACAGGCTGCATTTGAACTGGATGCTTGAGCGGCGAGAAGGATTCTGCAGCATTTGGTCAACAGGAAGAAGGAAAAAGCTGCAGTGGGCATGAGTGGGAAGAGCTGACAGCTGAAAGGTGTGGTTTTGTAGGGGTGAGGGTGTTGGAGGTCTTGAGGGTGGTAGATGGGCTGCGTTGGAGATTTGGGACCCCAGGTGGGGCTGTCGGAGGCAGCTGTGTCAGCCAGTGTGAAGCTCAGGGAGAGGTCAGAGCTAGATGCCAACTTCAGGGAGGAGGGGTTGAGACCAAAAGAAAAGTACAAGGACTCGAAGAGAGGGGAAGATGGTGGACTTCACCACCTCCCTCTGCACAGAGGGTTCAAAGGTGGGTAGAGGAAGAGGATGAAGAAAGACACCAAGAAGGACATCAAAGAAGTGAGAGGCAAGAAGGAGCAGCTGTCTCTAAGAAAGGAGAGGCCAGCAAGCAAATGCTGAGCAAGACAAGGCAACACAGAGCAAGGACAGGTCAAGGGCAGGTAGCAGAGGCAGCTGAAGAACCAGAAGTAAGACTGAGAGATGGGGATTTAGAGGGTCAAATGGGTGCAACTTTGGAGAAATCTTTAATTTGACCCAATTATGATGTTGAGAGGGGCTCATTCATGGATGGAAACCTCAGAAAGGGAACACTGGATTCAGGGGGACCCAAGAGTCCTGGGCAGGAGGATAATCCCCCTCCTCTGTCCTGGGTGGAAAGGGACTAACACAGCCTGGTGACTTGCCCATCAATAGTGGAAAAACTACAACAGATTTAATTTAAAGATCTTAACTGGCTCTGTGGGTGTCTCTAGAGCTGGGCACATCTCATCTATAAGGCAGCACCTGTGAGAATTCTTATGAGCTGAGTAGAAAAGGTTGACTTTTTTTTTTTGCCACGGGAGATTGAACCTAGGCACTTTGCATAGAGCCACATCCCCAGCCCTGTTTATTTTTTATTTGGAGACAAAGTCTCTCTAAGTTGCTAAGTTGCCCAGTTACCCAGACTGGGTTCATATTTGTTATCCTCCTGCCTCAGCTTCCCAGAATGCTGGGAGGACAGGTGTGTGCCACTTGGCCCTGTAAGAAGCTGGCTTTACAAACAGAGGGGCGTAGGGCAGCAGAGAGAGAAGACATAGCTGAGTTGTTTCAAAGTTTCTCCACTTACAATTGTCAAAACTCACTAAACCGATCACAGAGGATCTTTTTATGGCTGAGCACAGCAGCCCACGCTTACATTCCCAGCTACTCGGAAGGCTAAGGCAGGAGTATAAGCTCAATGCCAGCCTGGGCAACAAGCAAGATGGTTTCAAAATAAACAGTAGAAATGGCTGGACATGCAGCTCAGTGGTGAATGCCAGCCTAGCAGCAGTCAGGCTCTGGGTTCAATTCCTAGCACCACATAAAAACAAAACAAAACAAAAACACCAACCTTTTTGCGTTAACCAAATTGAAAGAATGAAGGAAAGGAGAAGGGATACAGGAGAAAGAGAAGGAAGAAGGAAGAATGAGGGGAAAAGGAGGCAGCAAAGAAGGAAGAAAGGAAAAAGAAAGAAGAGAAAATAGGCATGTGGACTTGCCAGAAAATTGTGACTCTTATGACCAGAACTCTTATGGGTGCTGTATAAGAAGGGGCAGGAAGGAGGCAGCCTCCACTCAGAAAGACCGAGCTATGCTTTTCCCTTTTAGGCGGAGAGGAGGCCTGGGTGATCCTGCATAGGTGAATTCACTGTGCCTTGGCGAGGCTGCCTTGATGACGGATGTGATTTCGGGAGTTGGGCACTTGCGGTAGGCAGGGGGATGTTGCAGAGGGTAATTTGGAGAGTCTGGTTGGTCGCAGTGGCACATGCAGTGTTATTTTTAACCTCTCCACAGGAGGGAATAGCTTTTCTCTGGTTGCTAGGGAGATTGTGTTCTAAGTGGTTCCATATTGGTTCCTAATTTTTAAAGTCCTGGGGAAAACTAGAACACTATACAAGGCAGTCCCAGTGTGTGATGCTAGGGCTGTCCACCTGCTAATGGCAGCTGTTCCTCTCCTAATACCCACATGGGTAACTGTCAGCATGGCTGAGGTGGAGCTGCGGGTGCTGGCCCTCCAGTGGGGGTCTCTACAGGATAGTGGGGGATAGCCAGGCTGGGAAGCCCTGCTCAGGACTGCAGGAAACTTATTCCAATGGGCCCATGATGCTGGCAGTGATGGTTCCCAGCAGAGGGCCCAGCCCCAAGCAGAACTAACCTTGTCTTTGATGGAGTTTGGACAATTTCCCTTAAGTCAGATGCAGAACTTAAGTCCGTCTGTTTTCTCTGTTTTGTGTTCTTTCCCTCTCCTTTGTAGAATGCCCTCATCCTCAGGGGACGAGTGAGAGCCCCTCCTGGAAGCCTTGGGGCGCCTCTAGTCTCCATCCTCCTCGCCCTCTCCATCTATAAGATGGCTGCATTTAGTTTAGATGCTCAATCGAATGGAGAGATTTCATGGTTAGAGTTCAGCAGAGGAATAAATCAAATAAAATAAGGCAGGCAGTTATCTGAGCAAGTGGGTCACAACCCTGGATATTAATGAGGCTTTTCCTCGCGTTGGATGTATTTAATCAAGCCATGTTAATCCAGACTGGAAGCTGGAAGAATTGTGGTGACCATGTTGGATACCAGCCCAAAAGAGGCTTGAGTGTACTGTCTCGTGCAAGCAGGAATGGCCAGGGAGCCAGGGAGGCCCTGAGTCAGCAGGGAGGGACACTGGAGAGTGGCAGGTGACTTGTGCCCTCCTGGTGAGTGAGACTGGATCTGGGCACCTGCATTCTGAGACCCTGGAAAACAGGATGAGTGGGGCTTGAAAGGCTTGACAGACAGGAATCCAAGGCCCAGGAGGCAGCAGATGTTACAACATTGTTGAACACATATTAGTGGATCCTTCCCACAAATAAGATGCTAAGGAGGGGTGGGAATGGAGGGCCAGGAGTGAGGATTGCTGAGGTGGGAGGTGTCACCTCATACCTGCTCTCAGAAGCACTGCCAAATGGGTGACCATGCCCGTTCTGCTCCCCAGCCCTGTCTTCATGAAAAAAAATGCAATTGCGTGACTTCCTAGAACTGCCTTCTCAGAACAAGGATGCCAGATTGGCACTTTAGAATCTCATATTTGACAGTATGACATAAAGTGGTAAGATACGAATTCAAATCAAATAAGACAGGCTATAAACATGCATTTCCTATCTCACCTGAGTGATAAAGAAAGGCGTGTCCCCAGGTGTTCCTTGAGGTCTCTGCTTCCCCTGGGTGGCACCAGGCAGCTGGCACAGGAGGGAGAACGAGGAGGAGGGAGGGGAGTCCCATCTGACATTCACTGCTCACTTGTCCCAGGAGACAGGGAGGATCCTAGCACTGAAAGAGGCCTCCAGCTTTTCAAGTATTTAATTCAATGGCTTTTAGTAGATTTACAGAGCCGTGCAACCATCATCAAACAGCTTTAGAACATTTTTATCAACCTCAAAAGAAACCCGACAGCCTAGTAGAAAAGCTCTCCATTTCCCCTGGGAACGTCCCCCCCACCCCGGGGGGGTGATTTCTATCTCTCTGATTTGCCTGTTCTGGACATTTTGTACAATTGGAATCATACAATATGTAGCCTTATGTGACAGGCTTCTTTCACTTAGCATCATGTTTTCAAGGTTTCTGTGATACTTTTTTCTTTTTCTCTAGGAAGAGTGTTTGGGATGATATTAGAGCAGCAGGCAGTGGGAGGCAGAACCCCCAGGGTGGCAGTGAGGGGACAGGGCACCCGGTTCTGCTCAAGTAGGGATAGGTCAAGGTGGGTGGTGCAAGGGTTGGCTTCACAGGATGAACTCTGGAGGGCTGTGTCCAGACTGCCCCAGACAGAGGAGGGGCAGCAGCAGGTGAGCAGCCACACCTCCGCTGCTCGTTAACAATTCAGAGACTTTCATCAGGCAATAGCGGGGCAGGGGCTTGATGGGATACTAGGTTTTTAAAATGAACTTTAAAGAGAATATATTTCAACCCTTTCATTTTACAGATAAGGAAACTGAGGCCCAGAGCACTGAGGGATCCCCTCTGTGTATGGAATACAATAATGTGTCTGGGTCTCAATCCTGTGGGTAAAACTCAGAAATGGCTGAGTGCTGTCTTCCTAGCCTCCAAAAATGAAGAATACAGCGGCTCAAACTTCACAGTGCCCCTTTCATTTCTCCTGTCCACTCAGTGGCCTAGAGTAGACTTATTAAAAATATGTACAAATCCTCAGATGCTGCCAGTGGAGAGGTGGGGTCTATGTGCCATCCTGTGGCCGAGTCTACCTGTAGAACGGCAGAGTGGCTGGATCATGAAAGGCAATGTTTCCTGGGAGCCCAGGTGCCATGGCAGCCACTGCCCAGGTCCCTGTCCACAGCCCCAGTGAATTCGGCTTTCCGTCTTCCCAGCCCTGGGGCCAGATGGGGAGCTCCAGCAAGGAAGCCTTAAACAAGGGAAGAGTTACCAATGTTTCCAACCCAGTCACAGAGTCTTCCAGCTGAGGCCCAGACCTCAGGACAGAGGTGAGACACATCCTAAGTCCTGTTTGCATTCCAACTCACAGCATTGGACAGGGTTGGGAGCTAGTGTTCATACTACCGTATTTTGGGGTGACCTACCACAGAATATACCCAGTAGGACAGGCCGCGAGGTACCACTGTCTGGATAGGAGCAGCATTAATTGGCTCAATGGTGTTAGATATGAGGGGAATGAGTGGTACTTAGAAGAATATCAGATAAGTTCTACCTGCAAAGGTGTGCATGAACTGGAGAAGAGAGAATTTGCTTTGAGCCCTTGACCTCTATGTTGCAGAAATATTCCCATTTGATCGTCCGACCTGCCTCTTCGGATACGATGACTTAGCAGAGGAGGAAACAATCTCAGGAAGGCTAAGTCTCAGCTGCCCAAGGCCGAGCCACACTCAAGCCCAGGCCTGGCAACTGTCCACACTGCTGTCGGATGGTGGGCTCTGCTTTTGCTTTGTCCTGTGTTTATGTTCCAGGAACTGGGAACAACACAAGCCCTGGAACACACAGTGGCATACTCTTCCATGACACACCACAGCAGTGTCATGAGGATGAACATGGGGGCCTTGCAGATGTGGATGGTGACTGGATGGTGCGGGTGAAGACAGTGAAACAAGCCCTATGCAGGCCTGGGCACATGAGGAATAGGAGCTATGCATGGAGCGACTTCCATGTGTAGGTGGCCCTTAGTCAGTGGTCTGGGCTGAACTCTGTCCCTACAAGAGTGGCTTTAGTTGGAGCCAGGGCCTCTAAGGAGGTGATTCAGGTAAAACAAATGAGGTAATTAGTCAGAAATGCCTTAATTTGATTCCACTGCAGTCCTTATAAGAAGCGGGGACCAGGACCCAGACATACACAGAAGGAGGACCATGTGGGAGAAGATAATGTCTGTGAACCAAAGAGAGAGAATCAGGAGGAATCAACCTGCCCTTGCCTTCATCTTGGACTTCAGTGGCCAGGACCATGAGGAGTAAATCTGCTGTTTGTGGTGCTTAGTCACAGAAGCCCCAGCAATCTGATGAGGTTGGTATTGTAGAATTGTCTTAATCATTTACATTTAGATTGAAGCAGGAGTCCCTGAGCCCCCCAAGAGCATTTCCCCAACCTTTCTGCAGAAAGGCCAGTGGCCTCGGTTGTAGCAGGATGTTGATGATATTGCTCAGAAACTCACCGGAGCAGCTGATAAGCCACATGATTCAAACCCAGAAGGTTTTGGAAAGTAATACAGGGAGGGCTACTTGCTATAATGAGTACTTTATTATTTCTTCTTCTGAAAATCTGCAGAACTTACGTGTGAAATTTTGTCTCTATTTAGGGTATTGTTGCCTCAAAGGCTCAGCTGCTCTCCTACAGTTTGTGGGGAGGGCAGGAGGGATGGAAGGAAAGAGAGTCACCAGCCCTAAATGCTGTTTTCTCTTTCCCAAGGAGTAGATCACTCTCTCCCCAACACTGTCCTCCTTCCAGCTGTGTGATGTGTGAACTCAGCCTTATTTTTTTTAAAATCCCCAATTGTAGGTCCCTTTTGGTGCAGGGGTGTGAATTTATCCTCCTGTCCATCTGGTCTTGGTCCCTGTAAGCAGTGGTTTCCTGCAGGTCACAGATACAGACAGGACTGAGAGGCCCTGAAATGCAGAGAGCAAATCAAAATGCCAAGTGTCTTAAGGCCACTCTTAGACCGAGAGTTCTGACTTGCAGCTGAAACTGTCCTGAAATAAGCCGCTATGGAAGACCCACCCAGGAAATGAAGGCAGAGGATCTGTAGGAGAAGGTGGATAAGGCTCCCGGAGGTGCTGTACCCTGACCCCTATCTGGTCCATATTCTAGATGGTCACTTCCCATCAGACTCATAGTTGTCCTTCCCAGGGGTCACAGGGGGTGACACTCACTGGGACCTGGGGAACAAGGGCTGTGATATCATCATTCAACTCAATGTCCATTGAATGAATAAATGAACAAATGAATGCAGGGACCCCTGGTTGAGTTACTCCACAGAGCAAGCCCTCACCAGAGACATAGTGTAGACTAAGTCCACTGCACAGACACTAAACGTGCCCATGTGGAGTGAGACTGGACCTAGTTCTCACCTGACTTTACTGCTTAGCATCATGTGTCCTGCTGCTTTCCCTAGAGGTCTGTGCATCTCTAAGTGATCACTTTGTAGGTGACCTGCTGTCTAAGGCTGCTTCCCACAGGAGGTATCTGTGCCCTACTCTTCCCTTCCCCTCCATCTGGGGTTGTGTCTCCATGCTCTGGTGTCCCAAGACCATGACAGACCATTATGCAGGAGGGGCTGCAGGGGCCAAATGTACCAGACTCAGAGGAGGAAGGAAAAAAATAAAAACCAGAGCTGAAACTCTGTCATGAAGCCACAAATGAGCTTGTTTTTCATTTTAGTGCTTGATAGTGGCTACACTAATTAATCTGGCAGTAGATACTCAGCTGAGGATGCTTCCCATCTCTTTAATTCCCTGATCCTCCATTTCCTCCTTTATAAAATAGGGAGAAAGCCCAATGTTGCATTAGCTTTGTGGTGAGAGTTAAATGAGAAAAGATACTTGGAAATGCTTTGTAAACTGTAACCTGTGAAGCAAGTATGAATAATAATTATAATTAGGTGACAATCCCACTACTTGATCTGGAGAAAAACCTGGGGTGTGTAGGAGAAAAATCACCTTCAAATTATGAATTACCTGATTGTCTCAATGAATTGAAACCTCTATCCTCCTCATTTCTTGTATCAGCTCATCTGGAAAACCAAGCTTTATGGTCATATTGTCTTCTATCACTGGTGCTACCACACAGCTGCCTACCAGGTGTTTCTCAGGGAGAAAATGGCAAAGCACAAGGGTGAGGCCTGCACACTGCCAAGGGCCATCCACACAAGGTGTCCCTCCTGTGACCCAGAAAACTACAAACCCACTAGTAGAGAAGCTGCTCCACTGCAGCTGATGTCGGACTAAGTGGATGTGGAGGGCAAAGACTGAGTCTTGCTGGGAGTTGGATAATTCAGGACTTGTGCATGGGGCTCTGAGTTTCTGGAAGGGATAATGAGTCAGCAAAGGCCTCAGGTGAGGACCGCAGGCCTCTGTCCCCTTATCCGTGAGGCCTCCTTGTTCTGTCATGCTGAGTGCATACTGTAGCCGGATCATCCAGCAGTGATGAGGAGACATAATATGACCTGTCAGCAGATGGATAGGAACTGCAACTCAACAGGGAGTCCAGACCTACAAACCATGAGGCTGAGTGCAGAGGCAGGTGGAGTAGTCACTCATTGTCTCTAGAAAAACAGAAAACAAACAAACAAAAATCATGGGTGCAAAGTTCTATCCAAGACTGGAAAGGGGCTTGTGCTTACTGTGGAGGCAGAAATGATGGAGTTCAGTCCCAGCAGGAGTTTGGTGTGGAGAGCTGGGGCTAGTACTCTCAAAGTTCTGCAGGTCTGAATTCACCACCTGGCAGACCCCATGGTCACTGGGACAGCTGCAGGGGGAGGTGTCAAAGGATTGTGAAGACAGCCATGGCACTGCGATGGGAAGTCCAGAGGGCTGGGCTACTGCTCATGCACTGTGGGGCCTTCATGTGGATCCTACCGTTATACAGATGCAGTGGGGCCAAAACATAAGGACTGACTGATTGCCTCTGAAAAGACAGCTTGTTGCAGATCCCACAGGAAGGAGCAGTGTGCGCCTCACTGGCATTACAGCAGCCCTGCATGGCCAGGAGGCAGAAGAAGTCTATGGGCCAGAGTTTCCCTATGGTTTCCACAGGAGGAGGGAGGCGGGCTGGTAGGTTTAGGATCAATGGCTTGAATAATCCTGAACTCTACTTGGTTATTGGTGCCTGGACCTGGTGATGACAGCAGGGACAGTGGCCTGGGTTGAGGCTGGGTCAGGCTATTTGCATCTGGAAGGCACCTGCATATGAGTTTTTCATTCCCCTCAGGGCCTGGCTCCCTTGGAAGGGGCACCCATTACGGCTCAGGAAGATGCCAGATCCCAAAGCACTAGATCATGGACCATGGAAGATGTGGGTACTGCAATGGGAGTGCAGAGTGTTTCTTGGAGGGTTAAGGAGGGAACGGAGGAAGCTGGCAGAGAGGAAAGGGCAGGGTGAGGGTGGGGATGCGTCCAGGATGACCTCGAAGGTCAGCCACTGGGTCCGCCTCCCCTTGCCTGGTGGGTAGGAGGAGGCACAGACCTGCGCGCCCTCTTGGCCCCTAGCCCAGCCAGCCACCATTTGTCTGGGACTGTTGTTTAGAAGTGGAATGAGTGGACAGGACAATTTCAGGCAGATATTGCAGGATGCAAATGCATTTAGTGTGTGTGTATGTATGTGTGTGTGTGTAAGATTTTAAACTCACACTAAAGCCTCTGTTGTATGGATTTTGTCATTCTATATAGAAGAGAATTCATTGGTGGCTACCACAGTTTTTAATTCTTTTAAGCTAAATGCTGATGATAAAGTATGGAATTTTATGGCTGAAAGTGCCCTAAACATTACATCATCCTAGCCTGTCTTCTCATAGGAGAGGAAGCTGGGGCTCAGGCCGAGCATGTTAGAGACTGTCATAGAATTCAGTCCCAGGCAGAGACTAGTGTGTAGAGTTGAGGCTGGGATTCTCAAAGTTCTGCAAGTCTGAATTCTCTGCCTGGCAGACACTGCAATGGTGGAGACAGGTACAGGGAGAAGTGCCAAAGGGATGGCGGGAAGGAAAGGATGTTGAACAGTGAATGATTTGGACCCTTCCCTTCCCAGCCTGCTGGCTCTGATGAGGCTGGGGGCAGGGGTGAGTAAAAATAATCCTGGAAGAGCTTGCTTTTAAAATTATAAAGCAAATTTAGATGAATCTTCCGGTAGCTTTAAGGTTAAAAAAATCATTCTTAAATTATGTCACCAAAGGCTAGGGAGCAAGCCAAATGCAGGAAAGATAGAATTGACCACATGAGGTAGGGAGCTGTCATACTTTAGATACTCAGTGACCAAAATTGCTTTGTTTTCTGGAGGGGTTGTAGGAAGAGAGGGAGGGTCTCCTGGCTGCAGGGCTCTAGTTTCCTGCCTCCTAAGCTGCTCTGACGCCAGTTCTCTGGCACTGGCTGGTGCCCAGCAATGACATTCAGTCTTGTTGCTGCCACACAGGTGAGGCGTTCTCTGCAGGTGAAGGTCTGTCCTCCACCGGACTGTCTCCACTTCAGACAGCACTGCAATCCAGGCACTACTTGTCCTTGGTCTCCCAGTTATAAATTCAGGAGCTCCCACACCATCAGATCCAGTAGTGAATTCACTAGAATGACTTACAGACTCACTGAAGGCACTGTGTGCAGGATCATAGCTATATTATAGAAGATGGAAACATGGGCTGAAAGAGCAGCTCTAGTAGTAAAGTACTTGTCTGGCACATACCAGGCCCTAGGCTAAACCCCAGGACTGAAAAGAAAAACGAAAACAGAAAGGAACCCCCAGAAAACCAACTAAAATGCAAAGGCACGAAGACAAAGTCTAGGAGGGTCCTAAGCACCAGGAAGGGCGACCCTTAGCCATCTCTTGATATGCTGATGCGTTCACCTCCAGGTAGGTTGAATAAATCACTGGTCACATGACTTGCTCAATCTACAGCCCTGTTCCCTGAGATCGGAAAGCTTCCACCTTCTCATCACATCCCCAGTGGGGTTTAGGGACCAGGGGAACCTTACTTCTACACGTGTGAAAGTGGGAGTGGTTCCCAAGAATGGCTGCAGGGCTAAAGGAGACACTGCCTGTAAGCACTTAGCACAGTCCCTCCTTTGGAGCACATTAAAAGCCAGCTATTTCTGGCTAAACGGGAGAGATGGAAAACAGGAAATACCAGCAAGGGCGGGAACATGAGGTGCTCTCAAGGCTGCCAGAGTGTCCATGATTACCATCCCATCGGGGCACTGGTAATATTTACTGAGGAGGTACTGATGCCTCCCCATGACCCAGAAGTTCCATTCACAGTACACACTCAACAGAGACACTGCAAAGTGCACTGAGATCACAGCCCAGACCTGAGGCACCGGGTAGGACAGATAAGCAATCTGAGGTGTGTTCCCTCCATAGGTACCACCCAGCCCTGAGAACAAGTGATGCCTCCAGACAACATGAGTGCCCCTCAAACACAGTATTCAGGGAAGGAGCCACAGGCTTGAGAATCACATGGAGGACAGAAATGGAAGGCAGACCCCGGGATGTGAGACAGCAGGTCATGAGAGGCCCCTTTTGCTGGGAGGGCAGGGGATGAGGGCTGCAGCCAGCTGGCCCTGGTAGGCACTGGTTACTCAGGTAGTTCTGCTGTTAACGTCAAGCTGTGTCTTTTGTCATATGCACACCACAGTGAATTTATTATAATTCAATAAATATGTTTCAAAAATGATATGGCTTAAAAGTTAAGGAAAACCATTCAGCCATGTTTAGTGTTGCTATTGGTGTCGTCTGACTCGGAATGGGACAGCAGGCGTGGTTGCTTGGCCAATCTTCTCAGTGGACCCATTCAGAGCTTGTAATACTTTGTCAGGGATACTCACTGCTCTAGGATGATGCTTGCAGGTTATTTGGAGAGACAGAAAACATCATACCTTGTCCTTTTGGCTGCCAGAATCCAGAATCACAACTGGGTCTTGGCTGTGCTGTCTTTGAACAGAATGTAGAGGAACTGTGTGCTCACTGATGAAGGAGAACATGGGACCCGCTTCAAGTGCATGTGTCATGTAGGAGCACCCTGCAGACCCCCAGGAGGTGGCAATTCCTATTAGAACAAGGGAACTTAAGCCAATCAGATTTAGGTTTTGAAGGAAATGTAACTTTATTTTGAGGTCCAGACTGCTGAGGCTGACATATCCTTTTTTTCTCATCAGCAGAAGGCAGGAGCAGTGAGGAGGAAAACAGAGGGACAGAAGGAAGGTGGTCATGGCCATCCTCCAAGCCAGGGGGATGAGTGGAAGGGGCTTCCACCTTCCTTCGGAAGGTGGGACAGCAGCCTAAACTGCCAGGAGTGAGCTGAGGCAGGAGAGCAGACCAGGGAAATGTACGTTAGCTCACAGTGTACTGGGGATTCTGAAAGTAACAATGGACTTTATTAGTGCAGAGACTTAATTCTCACAGCAGCCCTATGAAATAAGTAACAAAGTTATTACTGTATCTCATCAAATGTAAGATGCCAATAATTTAAAATACACATTATTTTTATGTGCCACAGAGAATGACGAAGTTTGCCAATTAAACTATGCTATAATTCTGCTTATCTATTTCTGTAAAGGAAATCACAATAATTTAGTGACTGATATAGTCACCATTCGTTGAGACCACAGTTCTTCAGGTGGGACCACACCCATCCGAGTAGCTCTCCCTGGGGCTCCCATGATGTGGTCACTGTCAGACGTCATCAGGGTCTGTGGACACCTGCAGGCCCAGGGAGAGTAGACATCTAGGATGCCCCACCATGTGCCTGGATGTTGCACAGCCCGTCAGCAGGGAGCTCCCTGTGGAGTGCTAAATGTGGCCCTGATGGTGGCTTGGCTTTCTCACAACGTGGAGGCTGTGTGTGTAGCAGAAGTGACCCAAGTGTGAGTAAGAAAAGACCCAGGAGAGACCATCAGCCTCATATAATGGAGCTGCAGAAGTTCCAGAACAATACCTCCACTGCCTGCTATGAGTCAAGTCCACATTCAAGGGAGGAAGTGAGACTTCACCACTTGACTTGAGGAGCAGGTGCACACATCGGCCATCTCTGGCCTTAGTCAGTACCTTAAAGACCAGCCCACAGGATGCCCACATCTATCATATCAACTCTCCTTGCTCATGACATCTTTCGTCTGCTCAAAGGGATCTAGAGTTTCTCCTTCTTTCCACTGTATGACTTCTGGTGTGTAAAGACAAGACTTTTGCATGAATCTTTGCACAAAATGAAACATAGCCTGCCTTACTTGTGAACACCTTCATTTCTCAGGTTCTGCAGAGCACTCACTCATGGCTCTGCAAGAACATACAGTATTGTGAGCGTTAAGCCTTGGATGCTAGCATCAGTCAGTGCTGGGAAAGCAGAGTCCCTGAGCATTGTGGAAGGAGACTTTGCAGCTCTTGGAGGCATTGAGGCAAGAGGGGAGATAGGGGAATCAGGAAATTCACTAAGCTGCCCACCTGCATGGATTGGGACTTTCAGGGTGACCACAGATGAAAACTGGTGAGGAAGTCTGGAAAATATATTTTTTAAAAAACAAGATGTTTTTCCTTTAAAAAGACAATAGAAAGTCTAACAGCTGATTTGTCACAAAAATAATGGAAGCAGAAGACAATGTCATTCTTTAAATTACCAAAAGAAACTACTACCATGCTAAAATTCCATGCCCAGTGAATTTAATCTTTAACGGTAAAATAAAGATATTTTCAGACATACATTCACACGAAAACATACTGAGAGAATCTGTCACCAACTAACCTATAGTAAAGGGTATATATTAAAGGAAGTCTTTACAGAGAGGGCAAATGATCCCGGATGGACATTTACAATGAAGGAAGTATGTAGGGCAGGGCATAGCTCAGTGGCAGAGCACTTGTCTAGAGTGTGCAAGGCCCTAGGTTCCTGCCTAGCTCTGAAAAAAACAAGTATGTAGACAAGTCGAGATGAACACCTAGTCTACCAACAATAATATCTTTTGGGGTGTGTGTGTGTGTGTGTGCACTCACTAACAACCAGGATTTCCAGAGCAACCCAAGGTGTTAAGGACATTGTCTCAACCAGGCATTGACAAGTTGACACCTTTTCTCTTTTACAAATCTCTGGATAGATTTTGATTCTCTTCTCCCTTTTTCCAGAGGTCACTTGCACACTGGAATGATCCCTGAGTGCTCCTATCTAGGGACCGTTTCAGTGTTCTCTAGCCTGTTTTTATTGACCTTGATGCCACTCTGCCTGCCTGGGCCCTGTCCCTTGCTTCAGGCTGTGTGGACCTCTGTCTGCAAGAGCCTTTCCATGGAACAGCAGGAAGGAAAATGCTGTGCTTTTCATCTCAGACCCCTCAGGCTCACTTATTTCCTCCCTAGGTGTAAAGACTTCAGCTGCTAACAGCTCACAGCTGCACCTATCCAGCCACAGAGATAGCTGCCCTGAGAAGATATCCCCTCCCAGGGTGCCCAGGTCCAACCTGGCTGGGTCAGAAGTTCCTGGGTTTACCTGCCATCTTCACTCCCAGTCATATCTATGGAGGACACATCAGAAAATCTGAGGATAGTTTGGTTCTGGGTCCTCCTCCAAAGAAACAACCTCTGGCCCTTTCTAGGGACCAGAAGTGTTCCTGGGAAGTAGACTCTTTAGAGTCCTTCATTGGGATGCCAGTGCTGGGTCACTGGCCAGGCAGTTGGCACAAGGACTAATCACTAGCAAAGGAGGAAATGAGCAACCCTGCATGCCTTGGGTTGAATGTATCCACATAGGAGGACTGCGTGGATAGACACAGATTTCTGATGCCCATCAGCAACTGGGCTGACACCAGCCCCATACAGTATACGTATCGTGAAGCCAGCCACCCAAATAGCACAGTTAATCCACTCAGGTGACATTCCTCTCAGCATAGCCACTTTCCTATCCATAGGGCCTTGGCCATCACTGGAGAACTTGTGAATACTTGTTCTATCCATCCACAGACTATCCTGTAAACATTCCCACAGGCCAGGGGACCCATTTTATAGGAATGAGAATGGCCATGAGGTAGGACCAACTGGCCCTGCAAATATTCTCACCGAGAGGCTGCCAACCTGGCAGAGCCAGGAGATCCCCTGGGCAATGTTGTTTGCAGTGACCCCAAGGAGTGTACAGCCCACATCAGTGCCTTAGCAGTGGCCCCATGGCTAAGTGGGAGTGGCCCTGTTCCCCGGGATGTCTCTATGACTTCAGACTCTGAGTGCTGTGGTTTGTTCCCCAGGATATACATATTAGAAGCTTGCTACAATGTGGGATGGAAGGTGGGGGATCTTTTATGAGTCAGGGCCTGGGAGGAGATCCTTAGGTCATTGGGGTCTCCCCTAGAGGGATAAGGCAGCTCTGTGGTAGTCCTCAGCTCTCACCATAGTTGCTACAAGAGCAAGCTTGGCCTCTGAATCCCTCTCTGGCTTGCTGTTTCAAGATACACAATTGCTTCTTCCCACACACATTGTCAGTGTTGTGTTGCCACCTGCCATGTAGTCTTCCCCTGGAACCAGCCACTATAGCCAGTGCTTTATCTTTGTCTTCTAGAACTGAGAGCTAGTTTTTTTTTTTGGTACCGAGGATCAAACTCGGGACCTTGCACTTGCACGGCAGGTGCCAGAACACTGAGCTAAATCCCTGGCGCATGAGAGCTAAATTTAAGTAAACTTCTTTTATTCCATAAACTTGTCTCACCTCAGGCATTTTGTTAGAGCAATGAAAAATGGACTAATACAGTGGGCAAGGAAAGAGCCCCTACCTCAATAGGGATCACTAATTCTGGTCATTTGGAAGAGGTAAAACTGATGTAGGAGAGCATTCAGGTGATCTGTGAGCTGTCCCTCTGTTTCTATGCCCAGTTTTAGTGGTCAGTGAACAGGTACCATTATCATGGAATGGGCCAATATAGTCCAGGCCCTTGTGTATGATGAGGAAAGAATTGTCAATTGTATACCCAGTAGTGAGTGGCAAGCAGCTCTGTTTACTGCAGATCACAGGGAGGTGTGCTGGGGACAAGTCCATGCCAACAAAAGATATGGCACAGACAGAAAAAGGTGTTGGAGTGACAGAAAAGTAAAAGCACTACACGATTCATAGCACAAGGAAATAGTAACAGTGCATGGATAAATCAGGCTTTTGGAATTTAATTTCTGGATTGACAGAAATTATCCGCAGGGTGCTGAGTCATCTCAGGGGCTCTCAACACGCATGTTTGTCCCAGAATTTACACTGACCTTAATGTAAGCCATGGAGTATATATTTATGAACCCATAATGAGGGGAGAGTAGAGTGAAGATGACTGAAGGTCAGTCTAGGAGATCGCAGTGCAAGTGCTCTGTTTAGAGCATCAGAGATCTCCTGGGCTTTTATTATTTTAATTTCTACATCACAGGACAATGGAAGGAGGATTGGCCATAGAGTGCTATTTAGAATTAGATGCATGGAAGGGCGTGACTTCCTCAGCTCCATTGGTTCTAACTGTACCAGTCCCACACACTGCTCTGCCCAGCCAGCTGCCCACACTCTGTATCCCGCCTGCCTGTGCGCCTGTCTGCTCCCACCATATTCTGCTCAAGCATGAGAGAAATCTGAGCCTTCCAGCAAATTGCCATCTGGCTTCTTCCCAGAAGTCTTAATGAGTTAGAGAGGTGACATTGAGGATGGGCTTTGGTGGTCCCTCAGAGAACTACACAGCAGGGTGTCCAGAGTCACTGGCTCCTGCAGGAGAAGGGGCAACAGTTTGTCTCTAGCTGTTTCCAGGGGCCTTGTCTGTTTCAATCAGATGGACATTTACCAGGGAAGGATATTGGGGTTTCTGGGTTTGCAGAATTAGAACTGACGGTTTTAGATCTGTGGCAGAGTGCCATGTGGCTCTCTCACCTTCAGCCCAGCAGGTGGCACATATGCAGAGGAGAGAACCGGCTGCTCAGAGGAACTGGAGGCCTATTTTTGGAAGACCCATCAGGAGGGCAGCCTCATGAGTCTGTGAGAGGACTTTTTCCTTTGAAAAAAGTCTTTAATGTCTCGATGTTCCACTTTTCCCAGAACCAAGCGGCTGCTGACTTTCAGGGTAGCTATGCACAGTCCTGGTGTGAATGCATAGAGCAGCAGAACCAGGGTGAGGAGGTCAGGGCTGGAAAACTGCACAGCAGCCAACAGTGGAATGAAAATGCTAAGCGATTTGGGCTGCAGCATGACTGCAATGGGGGAAGAGAAAGAACCTCCCAGTCTCAGCCCCAAAGCTTGGTGTCATGGGGAGGGGACTTCGAAGATGGCCCTGCGGGGACCGTCTGAGAGCCCAGAAAATGGCTCCAGCAACCTCCATAGCTCTGAGAGGACCTGGTAGGGCTCCCAGCCTGGCAGGGAGTAGTTGTGATTTGTGGGTCCAGGGCTTCCCCAGGTTTGGGGCATAAACACATGAATGAATTAGTGAATTAATGAGCCTACAGTACCTATCAGCAAGTAAAAATATACTCAGCATGGGCCGGGGATTTAGCTCAGTGGTTCTGGCGCCTGCCTTGCAACCGCGAGGTCCTGAGTTCGATCCCCGGTACCAAAAGAAAAGAAAAAAAAAGATTCTCAGCATAATCATCAGAGAAATGCAAGTCAAAACCATGTTGAGACACCACTTCATCTCCACTGTGATGGCCAGAACAAAACACAGACAGTAACTGGTGTTGGCAAGGAGGTGGGGAAATTGGAGCCCTTCCATATTGCTGGTGGGAGTGTAAAATATCACTGCCACTTTGGAAAATCACCTGGCAAATCTTCAAAGAGTTAAACATGGAGTTTCCATGTGCCCTAAAGATTCTATCTCTAGGTACATACCCAGGAAGTACACACATGTTCACACAAAAACTGTCACTTTAATGTTCATAGCAGTATTATTCATAATTCCCAAAAGTGGGGAGGGGAACCAAATGTCCACCACCTAATAAGTGGATAACAAAATGTGGTATAGTCACACAATGAAATATTATTCAGCAATAAAAAGGGATGAAATACTCACACCTACTATAACATGGGCAAACCTTGCTAAATGAAGGAAGCCAGTCTCAATAGACCACAGAGCGTCATAATTTATTCTGCTTATAGGTAATGTCCAGAATAAGTACAGTGGTAAAAATAGGAAGGAGATTCCCCATTGCCAGAGGCTAAGGAGAGGCGGGGATGGGTAGTGATTGAGAATGAGTAGAAGTTTTCTTTTTGGGATAAAGAAAATGTTTTGGAATTAGGTAGTAGTAATGGTTGCACAGTTCTGTAAATATGTGCAATGATTTTATGGTATGTGAATTATGTCTCAGTGGCATAAAAGAGTCTATGCTACTCTGATTCACTGCATCATTCACCAAGCCTAATGTGGCCAAGTCCCAGCACATAAGGCCCTCCAAAGTATTCACCCGATTGGCTTATTGTTCTTATCCCTGGGGGGAAAAAATGATTAAGATGTGGTTTTTTTTAAGAAGCCAGACCAAAAAAGAGTATATAACACATTAGTCCATTTATGCAGAATTCTATAAAATATAAAACTAAACAGTGACAGTAACGGAGAGTGGCAGTAGTTGCCTGGGGATGGGGATGGAGGTCAAGGAAGAGGGTAAGGGGAGACCACAGAGAGGGACAAGGATGCATTAGGAATGTAGAAATATGTTCACTTACCTAGACTGCAGTGATGGCTGCATAGGCATACATATATATATATATATATACACACACACATATGTCAAACTTAATAACAGGTACATTTTAAATATGTGCAATTCATGAAATGTCAATTACATCTCAATAATCCTGTAAAAAATGTGACTCCTCCATTTGCAATATGGTGCTATCGAGAGACATGCACAACCCCGTCCATCCCTGACCACTAATCACCCCACCTTGAAGTCCTAGTGTCACCAGTTTCTTCTGTATTCAATTTCTAGGGCTACAACAACAAAGCACCACTGGCTGGGCAGGCACAAACAACTGAAATCTGTTTCTCACAGACCTGGAGGCTGGAAATCCAAGGTAACGGTATCACAGGGCTGGTCCATCCTCAGCCCTCTCTCTTTAACTTGTGGACACCATATTCTCTCTGTGTCCCCATATGGCCACCCCTCTTTCTGTGCCTGTGTCCTAATCTCCTCATAAGGACCAAAATCATATTGGATTAGGGCTCACCTAGTGACCTCATTTCATTTTAACCACCTCTTAAGACCCCGTCTCCAATGGCAGTCACATTCTGAGGCAGTGGAGGTGTGGACTTCAACAGGTGAGTTTGGAGGATGTAACTGACTCAATTTTGTTTCTCTACATTGCTCACTGCCTCATTCCTTCCTTCCTGAGGACCACCCTGCAGCCTCCTGGGGCTTTGCTCCCACCCAGCACACCCTGGATAGAGGTGGCCTATGCTGTAGCCACTGGTCATGGGCATGTGAGCTCTCTGGCCTATGTCCCTCCATCTCACCTAACTGTCGCCATCCCGAGACTCCAACCTCAACCAGGTCCTTCTCCCAGCTCTATGCCCTATTTGCCCTGCCGAGCCCAGCTAGGGTGTCACAGCTCTGCATATCATACCGAACAAGACCTTCATGTTGCCCACACATACCACTGCAATACCCAACCCCTGCAATAGCCTCCAG
This sequence comes from Heterocephalus glaber, assembly GCF_000247695.1. The sequence goes on along the minus strand of NW_004624775.1, from coordinate 18,964,915 downwards.
CACTTACCTGCCCACCTTTCCCCAACTTGTACAGAGAACAAAAGCTTTCAGGGCTGGAGCACATCCCCCCTGGCCCATCCCCAAATGCCCAACTTCCTCTAATCTACAGTGTATAGGAGGCCCTCCATAGCCACAGGTTTTGACCAACTGCAGGCTGAAATATTTGGAAAAAGTTGGCCATGTAGCTCAGTGGTAGAGCTCATTTAGTATGTCGAGGCCCTGCGATCAAAACAAAAGCAAAACAAAACCAAAAACGCTGAAAATATTTGGGGGAAAAAGTTACATCTGTATTGAACATGTAAACTTTTTTCTGATCATCATTCCCTAAACAATATAGTATAACAACTATTTACTAGAATTGACGTTGTGTTAGTTAAGTCAATTGGAAATGATTTAAGGTATACGTGTATGTAGTTTACACGCGAATACTACACCACTTTATATAGGGAACTACAACACCCATGGATTTTGGTATCCAGTGGGCATCCTGGAACCAAACCCCCTTTGGACACCAAAGCTGACTGAATTTATTGGATTGGAAGACATCATCTGCATGTGATTCTGTTCCTCCTATATGGCATTTAGTCCTGAACCCCACCACATGTCAGCACAGCCCGAGCCTCACCAAGCTGCAGAGTCTGTTCTTCTAGCTGCTCTGCAGGGAAGCTTGGCCATCTCCACCTTACTGTTTAGAAAGCAGTGGAGGTAAGTCACACATCTCGTCTAGGTCACATAGCCAGTAACTAACTGGTGGGGACAGAATCAGGACCCTGCTCTTTTTTCTGTCATTTATTCTTTAACAAGTACTGGCAGTAACCCTTCTTTGACTAAGACAGGCCTTTTAAAGAAGCTGGTACCCAGACATAAGACAGAACCCAGGCCCTGCTCTCGCTGTGAGCATGTGGAGGGCAGTAACCACACAATTTTATTTGCTCTTTAATCACTAACATTGAGTGTGAGTCTAGGCATCTAACCAAGGCTTCCCTAGTACTTGGGGGACCAATGGTGACCTCGAGGTTACCTGTCTGCCTTACTGTCTTCCACTCATTTTTATCCCCCAGTACATAAGGGGGAACAAAAATTACTCATTTTCTAATTACGTTTTGTAAAGATATCCCAAGATTTAACTCAACATGTTACATTGACTTCCCAATGAAGAAAATACCAAAATAAACATGTAAAATAAAAGTGTTAAAATATTTATGAAGAAAAACCTCCAACTTTGCTACTAAGTTGACGGGAGGACTGGGACACATCTATCCCAAAATAGGGATCTTGTGACTATGGCCAGTGCTCGCCAAGAGTGGGTCTCTAACTTGTCCAGTAGGGACGGTGCCCACAGGCTGGCTCCCAGTGGGCCAGCATCCTTCTGCTTTGGTGCAATGACAAGGAGAGATAAAGCTCTGCCCTGGAACTGCTGTGTCACGCAAGAGCACAGATGACTCTCAGAAGCACGTTCAGCAAAAGAAGCCAGAGGCAAGATTACACAGAGCATGACTCTATATGAAATCAGAACACACAAAACCAGGCCCTGGTGACAGAAGTCAGAACAGTGCACAGAGGCCTTGCCGGGGAGAGGGGTGAAGGGAGCTCCCTGAGCCTAGGGGAGGGCTCCTTGGTGGGACAGAGATGTAACACCTCCCAGAGGTAGTGAAATTCATCTGTTTTGTAGCCTGTAAAACATGTTTTAATCATGGTAATAAATGCAGGAGTGGGAGCCGGATGTGATGAGACACTCACATACACATGCTGTCATTCTTAAGCCAAACGCACTGGAAGCTCTGCATGCTTAACCCTCCATAGCGGTCACATGGTGGATTAGCGTGGGTATCTCAGGCTCTGAGAAGCCCTGCCCTGTGCAGGCCTGTTTACCACTGTGTCCCAGAGCCTTGGGTGTTAATTCCTGCTTCCATTCACCTGCCACGCTGTGACGCATAAGCCTGAGAACCCCCTACCCCGCAGCTCCTGCAGCTCCTGCTCTTCAGGGGCATAAAGCCCTGGGAGGAACATGTCTTCCAGGAAACTTGCAGTCTCATGTTCTGGAAATTTCCTGGGAAGACTTAAAAGATGAGTTGTCTCCAAATTGGGAAGGTGCTGACAAACCAGAGAATGACTTGGACAAGTTCAGCTATTATTATTATTATTATTATTATTATCATTCAGCTATTGTTCAGGATTAAGGGTTACTCACAGAGTTTAAGTCACCACCTCCCCACCCCAAAGCTCCTGTTGATATGTGGCTCTAGGTCACACAGCAAAAAATGAGAGCAAGAACCAGAATCCATGAGAAGAATTCTGTATTTACGTGCATTTCATTCCCACTCTTACAGCAATTCTGCTAGTCTTGGTCAAGAATCTATTTCTCTGCAGTCTGGCACATGGCCTCAGCACTTGGGGAGGATCCCACAGGACAGCTAAATGGTGGCCTATTACAAAATGGCATTAGGGCCGGGGATTTAGTTCAGTGATTCCGGCACCTGCCTCACAAGCGCAAGGTCCTGAGTTCAATCTCCGGTACCGAAAAAAACCCAAAACAAAACACAAAATGGCATTACCTTGGCCATGAATTGGAGGAATATTTTCCTTATGCTCTTTAGCACAGAGCTAAATCTGAACTGTGACCGCTATGGACATCATAGCTTTACAAGCAGTGAACAAAGTCTCTAAAAGCAAAGTTCTGTAGGAAGTCAGCCACCGTAAAGTCAGAGGCCCTCATGGGCCCCTGGAACTGGCTTACTCCTTGGTCTACTGAAGCCCTAAGTGAAGCTTTTTCTTCCTAACTTTGGGTTAGGAAAATCTTGTCCATTTAGCACTGGTCCCCAGAGCAGGGTGCGACTCAGACCTGGCTGAGTTACTCTTCCTACACAGAGCTGGCGGTGACCATCAAAGCCCTTAGCAACTGGTTGGCATGGGCCATGGCTGAGCAGCTTAAGGGACTCGTGTGCAGTGGCAGAACATCTCCCTGTAAGGCCAACCTGCCACCCTACTGACAGGCTGAAAAGAAGAAGTGATCTGATAGGAATCAAAAGGCCTAACTCCAAGAAGGCCATACCTGAAGCTGTTTGTAGACTTGATATCATATCACCACAGAGCTTTGCCTAAAGAGGACGTAATATAAATTGCAGTTGCAGGCGCTTTTCTTGGGAATTGAAAGTCATCTCGCTGCCAAGCAGATTTTCATAATAAGGAGATAGATGGTAGCACAGTATGGTGAAGGCAGAAGGGAAGGAGAGCTGGTAGAAATTGCTTTGTATTCTGATAAAAACCCATTTGTTTTGTTTAAATACATTGAAAACATTCAAAGAAAAAAATACTTGGCCACTTTGCCTAGTTCCCTTTAAGATGTTGAAAGGAGAAGCAGGTTGATAAAATGTTGAGGTCTATAAGTTTATTATAGTGGCTGGGTGGGGAGGCAATGCTGGGAGAGGAGGGAGTAGCCTAGTTCCACAGCAACGGCAAGTGGGGGATAAAATGTCTCCTGCACACCATCTGTGAGCAGTGTACAGCATGTGCTGAGATGAACCTTGGAAGCAGCCCATGGGTTGCCATATGCACTGTGCCAGGGCCAGCCTGGCCCCCCAGTGACTGAGACTCGTAGGTTTCCGTGTGTACCTTGGCAGAGCCAGCCTAGTCCCCCAGTGACTGCCTTAGGAGAAAGGAAATGTTTGGCCTTGGCTGATGGATTCCTCCCCTCCCCTCCCCACCTCAGCCCAATTCCAGTGAGATGACAGGCATGGAGGGAGAAGGGATCTGGCAGCAGTACCATGGCAGCTGCCACCTGCCTTTCAGAAGCAGTGAGGAGCCAAGATCCAAGGGTTATTTGAAGCCAAATTTGGAAAAGATGATGATTATGGCAGGCACACCTTCCTTTTCTGACTACTCTTCTCTCAAACATCTCGACTCTGGAGACTCTGGCCATGACTGCATTCATCCTCTTGCAGTAAAGGGCTGGTGCTGCAGCTCAGCTTTGAGTTTTCACAACCCTGCATGTTCCCAAAGCACTGGCTCCCGGGGAGCAGCTCTGGAACCTTAGAATGGCCTGTCTGATAGCAGAATCTTGGTATTGCTGGGCTCTGGGCTGTGTTCTATCAGGGCAACCTCAAGAGGGGTTGGAGACTGAATGACTGAGCCTATGGTGGTGGATACTCCATGCCCATATATCCAGTCACCAACATAGCCTTGTGGGGCAGTGCCCTTTGCCTGTTATCTAGATCACACGGACAGAAGTCAGAACTGTCTGCACAACCCTGCAGGAGAGGACCCCTGGAAACTCTTACCTGTCCTGTCTGGCTGTCACTCCTGTCCTGACCTGGACATCACTCTTATCCTAGCCTGGAAGTCACCCTGCATCTCTAAACTGTGCTGATTTTTTTTTCTTTGCTCTTCTAGGCTCTTGGGTTTATTTGAGGTTTTTTAAAAAATTTTATTTTATTGGTTCATTTTAGGTATACAAT